>VYXB01002376.1:39194-62416 GCA_013397135.1 Pachyramphus minor | reverse complement strand
GGTAACAGGATGATGATATTTCTATACTGCCTGTTGCCATTAATGTATTTGAAAAAACTCCTTTTGTTGTCCCCCACATTTCTGCCAACTTCAACTCCAGTTGAGCTTTGCCTCACTAATTTTCTCCCTACAGCACAAGCAGCATCTCTGAATTCTTCCCATGTCACTTGACCTTGCTTCCACTGGGCAAACCTTCCTTTTTTGCCTTATTTCCAAGAGAAGATCCCTACTCAGCCAAGCCAGCCTCCTGCCTCACCTGCCTGACTTCTGACATTTGGGAATTGCCTGCTTCTGTGCCTTAGGAGGTGATGTTTGAAAAGCAACCAGCGCTGATGGACTCCAGCACCCAGGGGACCTTACTTACTAATTCCCTGAGCAGCCTGAAGTCTGCTCTCCTAATGTCCAGAGTTGAAGTTTTGCTGGCACTTTTCCTCCTGTCAACAGAGATTTTAAACTCAATCACCCGGTGGTCACTGTGGCCAAGATGGGCACCAATCTCCACTTTGCTCAGGAAATCCACTTGGTTGACAATCAGCAGATCAAAGCGGGCATCTTTCTGAGTTGGGGCCCTTAAGACCTGTTTCATAAAGTTGTTGTCCATGTCTATTAGGAATCTTCTGGCCCAGGTTGTACCAGCTGAGTGATGCTCCCAGTTAATTTCTGACAAGCTAAAATCCCCCATAAGGACAAGGGCAGTTTACTGAGGAATGTCCCTTAGTTCCTCAAAAAATAATTTGTTGGTATCATCATCCTGGCCGGAGGTCTATAGCATACTCCCACAATGACACCTGCATTATTTGTTTGCCCCTTGATTCTCACCCAGAAGCTCTCAACTGTGCCATTTCCAGCTGTGAGCTCCATATGTCCTAACCCTTCTACAACATACAGTGCCAGCCCTCCACCTCTTGTGCCCTGCCCATCCCTCCTGAAGAGCCTGTAACCATGCAAAAGGCACTTCAGTCACAGACTTCTGCAATGGATGTTCATTGCAGGGAGGTGTGATACACTGCAAAGGTGCTGCTGATATTCAGGGATAATCTCTAGACATGAGGCAGCATCATGGGAATGGGCTGAGAAACTGGCAGAATGTCATTCCGATGGTTGCTAAAGCCTGATAAGACCAAGCATACATCTGAAGATAATTTTCTTCATAACTGAGAGACACTTAGTTTTAGAAAAATACTGGAATAAAATGGTGCTTACAGGCCTAAGCTTGCATCTCATTGTTCTGTCACAGGCAGTGTAGACTATTACATTATTCCCCAGGAAAAGAAGAGTGTGAGGGAGCATGTCAGTGGAAACTGGACTACCAGCCAACACTTAGAAAGTTTTTCCCTACCATTATTCTCATGTCACATCAAGTTATAAATTACATATGTAATGTAACTCTATAACTCACATAAGTACCTAATGTGATTGGATCTAATGAGCATATATAAAAAATCTGGATGTTGTTGATTATATGTGTCTGTTGCATTCTGTGTTGCAGTACTACAGTCCTAACCTACCAAGAAATCCAGCTAAAGTTTATGGTAAAAACCTGAGACTGAGCAAGACTCTCTAAAAACACGATTCCCCTAAAAATTCATGTAAAATCAAACTCCACAGATATTTTCATATTTTTATACATTTTAGCCCAAATTTTAATGCTGATCATTCTTAGAATAATTATGTTTCAAATCTGTCCAAATTCCACAGGGAAAGCAGTATGTTAAAAGATCCTGAGAAGAGGTAAGGGGTAGTCAAGCACACGTAATGATCCAAATAAAATAATTTGTATAACAGGAGCAGCAGTACAGTTACAAGCCAGTTTACATGACAGGCTACTACCAGAATAAATAGGTGACTTACGGTAACATCCTGAACAGCACTTGGATAGTGTGAATTCAAGCCTTGTCATTGTTAAGAATTTTTATAAGTATTGTATGCATTCTGCAGGAGCTTTTTCAGGAACATTTGTTCTGAAAACAGTGATTCAGGTTTAGGAGCCAATATTTCATAATGCTTTCTAATCAATGTGTGTACGTAGATTATTCAGAGAATTTATGTGCTTAGGGAGGAATTAAAAGTGCAAGTTTAAGGTAATTTACTTCAGTTGCCTTTCTGCCCATAGGAACTAATTTTCATAATCAAGATGCTTGATTTACATATGTAAGTGCATTGTCTTGAAAACTGCAATAATAGTGGCTGAAGCAGAATTACTGGTAGAAACTTAAGATTATTTGACTAAGGCATTTCCAGTATGCAATGCCCAGAGTACAACACCTTTCGACTTTAAATGTGTTCTTGAAGTCTACATAAATAACTGAATACTCGTGTATCCAGACAATTAATCATTTTCTTCTGTGGGAAAATTTTGAGACATTTAGTCCAGGCATTTCTCAGATGTAGCTCTCCTCAAAAAATAGTTGATTTTATTATTGAGAGTACTTTAAATTCCATGTTGATAGTGCAGGTGTTTGGAAAACTGTCAGACTTTGAATAAGGGTAAGTGAACACACACCAAAGTGGACAGGTCATCTTAACCCCCAAGAACTAATGTGAAAACCTATGTTCATTTCTATTGACTCCTCTCAGTGCACCTCCTATTAGTATGTGTAGGCTATTTCATATTTATTCCAAAGTGGACAAGGTCCCTTTCTTAAATATTATGCATTCAAAGTCAAGTAAAGGATCTAGGTCTCCCCCATACAGTTCTCTTACTGTAATGATCAAGAGATGTTTGCCTCATGGACTGTAAATTGCTTTGTATAATCTTTGCTGTAATCCATTTTAGACTTTGTTTCACAAACCTTTCCACTGGTGGCAAAACCAGCTTAAGGTGTTTTTATCCTCCCCTGCCTTAGGCCATTCATTTCTGCCATTTTCATAGGAGTTCACTGCCCACTTCTGTTTTGCTAAAAGGATTCCATGAGGCCCTGTTATAACCTGGACCAGCAACATAATCTGAGGTTAAAAATTAATGTGTTTTTTTGCCCCAATCCAAGTTTCTGGCAACAAGCAGAACTGAATTATGATTGGAAATCTGAGTAGCAGAACCTGAATTTATGTTCTGAAGTAATGTTGTGCTGGCACATACATCTTCTGAACCTTGAGAGTTATACATTTCACTTTTGCTCAATTACATGTATCTTCTTCACTCAGCTCCACAATTACCACAGTTTTGTTTTAAAATTGTCATAAAAATTAAACTGTTTGGAAGCTGACTGACATCATGTAAATAACAGCAGTATAACAGCATATATAATAGCAATTTTGACATCCAGTTTTCATCGGACCAACCATTTTCTCATTGGGCTGATTTTCCAGTAATTGCCCAGATGGAAAAGTTATCACATACAAAAAGTTTACTCAGCCAGTTTACTCAACCATCTGATTCAAATGCTGATGTGTCAGGTGAGGCCATTAGTTTCCAGACTAAACCATCCACTGTCTGTCAGGAATCTTTCATGTGACATCCCACATATAAGTTCCAGGTGTGCATTCACATTAACAACACTGTCCTGAAAAGTAGGGAAACTGATTGCCATAAAACTTAGCTACTAAAGTTCAGCCTAAACAGTGGCTTTTTACATTATTCTTGAATGTGAGCTACACTTCTACTAGAAATCCATGAAAATCATTAATACTAATAAAGCCCTTAAATTTGAAGGGACTGGGAAAAAAAGGATTGAAGTTAAAGCTAGGGAAATAATGACAGCAAAGGAGTGATTGTTTTCCTGCTATCAGTATTTCTGTGTGTAGACATATATAATACATGCCACAACAAGAAGCAGTTCCTTCATTTACTATTTACATTTTCCTTAAAATTTGGGCAGGAATGTGCCAAGATGCTTTGGAGGGGAAGTTATACAAAACAGAAGTATGTGAAACAAAAGACTGTTATCATATTTAGCTAGCAATTCTCTCTAGACTTGTCTAAATAATGTCATTTGGCCTAATAATTACTGAGTGAATTTTTCAAGAAAGAGTCGTAACCTTGCCAAATTCAATTCTTTGTCCAAAATTACTGGAATGTAACAACTAGTTACATTACTAGTTAGTTTTATTCTAACACAGGGGAAGAAAAACCCACAAAAGTTCTATATTTCATTTCAGAATCTCAAACTGAAACAAACCTGGAAAAGGGTAAGTCCAAATTTGAGTCCTGATGGCTTTTAAGTTTTTTTAAATAACAGGCAAGTGAAAATAAACACATAATGGAACATGGTAAGCAACTACTGAGGCTGTCTATAACAAAAATGACTTTTTAGTTTGCATAGCTTGAGATGGGGGTGAAGCTATGTGGAAATAGATTCTTTTGTGAGCAGAGAGAGTACTCAGGAAACCTTCTTTTCTATTGGTTTCAGTCCTTTATCGCTAAACATCCACACTACAGTGACACGTCTTTCCCTCAGTGGCAACACAATGGGATTAGCTACCTTACTGCTGATTTCCACTACATTTTAGGGAACACTGAGATCTTTAGCCTTCTGTTAATTTTGTTTGAAATTGTGTAGCAAATTTATAGGTCATTAGAGAGACTCTAATAAAATATGTCATATGAGCTATAATTTATCAGGCTGCTAAATAAACACTCTTTCATTTCCAAAATGAGGAATTTCCTTATAAGAGAGTGACTTATAACACACAGCTACGCAACTGACATCATCCATATAAAGGGCAATTTTCTTCCTGTCCTGGGTTACACAAAGACTCTGATATCCACCTTTTCTTTTCTCTTTTCTCCATATATGTCTACTACTTTAGACTGTGGGGAGGGTTTTGAGGGTGGTACTCTCCTAGGAGAAGAATGTATCCACCAGTGTGAAAAGACTGGAAGGCTGATGACTCAGAGGGGGTGCACACCTGCCATCTCAGGCTACAAGCTGGATATTGTTTCTTTGTCCTTACAAAAACGACTCATCTCTGATAACTCCCCTCAGGGATACACCAGGACAATTCACTCACATGGCCTGAAGATATTCATCTCTGCTGATGGCCATAATGGATCCACCTGTGCTTGGAAGGTCAAAGAGTCTTAAAATGTCCCGAGACCCAATAATAACCACCCAATGAAGAACTCCCCTCCCAGGGGAGGCACCAGAGCCCAATAAAAGACCACAGTAGGACTTCACTAAGTTGCTTGAGGGTTTCCTTCCCTCACTCCACAGGACTTCTACCACCCAGGCCTCTATCACCACCTCAGTGTATCAGGACTACAACCACCATCAGAGTTGCAGCAACCAGGTCTCATCACTGGATCTGGCGGGCGTCTTGCGGGTCCTTCCAGTCCCAGTGCTGCTCCAAATGGCTGTGCCAGCACTGCAGACACACTCCAGCAGTGACCCTCCAAATTACTCCTGACAGGTTTTAACAGGTGGGAGGTCGGCCAGCCACCATCTTGTTTTGATCCGGTGGGAGGGAGCTTGGGAATTTTCCTGGTTAGCTTAACCCAGTTTTATCAGTATTGTTTAGCATTCTTCTTGATAAAGAGTTATTTTCTCACTTATATCTGGGCATATTTGATCTCCCTCTCTCCCTTTCTCTCTGTATTGGAGAGAACCAGAGATGTATTGAATCAGAGGAAGGAGACTTACATCTGAGGTCTCTGCCCCTCCAAATTGTCTCAAACCGACATTCCATATGGACAAACAATTAGAATTCAATCAGGTAACAAGACTCTAGTGGACAAGATCTGGAAAAAGTCAGGTTGCCTCTTAAGAAACCAACTCTCATAAAAAAAGCAGTAGCTGACAGTCTGTGAATTCTCAGCTATGCAAATGTAAATAAAATAAGCTAGCACATAACTCTAATAAAATAGAAATAAAACTGTTGTAACAAACAGTTATACAATACTTCCACCGTAAAATAACTATTCATTAGTGACTAATGGAATGTCTTCCTCTCACCATTATAGTAAAAAATGTTAGATGATTACAAGCAGCTTTTTTTCTAAACCTCACTGGAAAATAATCTATTATGTATTTTTTCTTAACTTTTCTCTGATGAATAAATAGATTACCAGTTGTTAAGTGATGCTTTCTTTTCAATGCATTTATTTTAAATTGGTGTGACCTGCTTAAAATGCTAAAATTATATATATGAGATGCTCATATGTTTTTTTTTATATGGGTGAGGGACTCAAAATTTGTCAGCAAAATAGCTTTTGTGTCAGGGACAAGCCTTTTGTAATCTCCCTGATGAATTGCCACAATGGTAAGCCTTTTATGAGAATCACTTTTTGCACATGCCCAGCAGTGCCTTGCCACAATTTGACAGCTACAGTCTCTTAAGAGTCTTTCTGTACCGAGATGCTGAGCTGGACAATCCCTGTCACTGCTGCTCCAGGTTGCTATAGAGCATTGCAGGAGGAGGCATCGGAGCTGAAAAGACTCTGCTCTGTGGTTTTGGTGTTCTTATACTGCTAAGCCAGTACCAGAGAAGGAACCTGAATGAAATACAGAAAAAGAAAAAGAAAAAAAAAAAAAAGAAAAAAGGAAAATCAATCTATCTGAAATACCAAAATGTAGCAAAAGCTCATAATAGGGGAGTCTGGAAGGACTTTGAGGACAAGGCAACTTGTTACCAGCAAATTAAGAAAAGGATATCCGCTTTAGGAAAGGGAGATTTGGGACTAAGATATCTAGTGGATGAGAAGGCTGAAACAGAATAGGAATTTAAAGAGAATACTAACTAAATGAAAAAACTGGAGTAAGAAGTCTGAGTTAAAGGAATGAAAGACAGTGAAATGGGAACTGGCAAGGACGACTAAACAGGCAAAAAGCTTGTGGAAACTGATAGCAGGACTGAGAGAAGAGACTGTGATGTATGTGTGTGTGTTTGTGTGTTTGAAGCAAATTATACTAAACAGAGAGCAAGGGCATCCTGAGAATTGCTAAGCTCTCTGACCAGATCAGGAAAACAGTGATGAGCTGCAGCCAAAAATACAGAACAGGGAGTGCGGGGCTGCCAGAAGAATCCTGCAACCGAAGTCATACTAGTTCGGCAGTAACTCAATGACAGAAAGAATATACTGAAACTTTAAAGAAAAAAAAAAAGAGGATCAGCCAGGCAGATTTAAGTGGATGGGGACAGTAAACCTCTACCTGTGGTGAAACAAAGTCCTTTGCCTACTAGATCCTACCCTGGCAACAATTAGACCTGAACTCAGGTTTCTTGACTGTTAACAACCTTCTGCTTTCGACAAACACTTGTGAGAGTCACTATGGTCTTCACTGGATTTAAGATCACACTGCCACACAAAAGCATGAAGATGCATTCTGTGCTGCCTCTCACTGTCCTTTTCTTGCTTAAGGATTAATGTGTATGGACCCACAGGAAGAGTTGATGCAACTCATACATCTAATCAGACACTGAATACTATTTTGCAGAGCTAGCTTTTAATGACATCATCAAGCTGATCTGATTTACTGTGTTGCCACTCAAATTGACGAAAGTTAAAATGGTGAAAGCTGCAGGAGAGGCAGATGGGAACATCAGGGAAATTCAGGGAATATCTGCACTCTCAATTTTACTGGACTGTCTGCTCCTACATCCACTTATATCAACCCTGAAATGACATCCTCTTTTCCTGCTATTGATGGACCATATGGAGGTGGATAATTTGCTGACATTAGCTGGTACCCACTAACTGAAACTGGAGGAACCTCCTTTCTCTAACTAAAAATTTTAACCCTGCTAATGAACAATAATATTGCAATCTGCATGGTACCACACAAGGAGATCTTGGAGTTTTGTTTGTTTCTTTAATTCTCTAGAAAAAAATCAAAATAAAAAAAATCTGTGCTAGCAGATTAGGAAACTTGTAAAATAAGCATTCTGAGATAAGGAATCAAAGGTGCCTTGTGGAAAAACAAAATCTAAGTGTGTAACTGAAGTCAGTATCATAACACATATAAAATAGAGCTCCATTAAAGCAACCCTGGAGTTTTTGACTTTTCAACTTTCATAATGTGCCTTCAATTTTTCCTGTGTAGATGTAGTAGTATACAAGATGTTTTGAATCTCTGATTAAGTAGTTTAGAAAGACTGAGAAAAAACAAGAAAGAGGCATGTGTGTTTTATATGTATAAGCAAGCAACTAAAGGCACCATAGCTGAAAGAGAGTGAAATGAAAGGCTCTTACATCATGCAGTTTTCCTGCAATAAAACTCTAAACACGCCAAGGATTTTTAAATATTCCCTTGAGGTTGCTTATTGGCACCTGCAAAGCAAAAAGAACTCTTTGTATTGTATTAATTATAATGTCTCTGTATCACTACAAGTAATGCACTAGTAGTTTCTTTTTCACTCTGAGGGAGAAGGGGAATAGTCAGTACTAGTCAGCTTGTTTAAATAATTATTATAGTAATTACTTGGAATTTCATATACAGAATTCATATTGCTGCACTCAGAATTTGTTTGAATTGTATAAATTGTAATAAAATTTTAATAGTTGATAAGAGAAAATGTGTAAGGTTTACAAAAGATGACTCCAAGTCACAGAATCACTGAGCCTTTATAGGAATTGGACTTTGGTTTGGTAATTAAATTCAAAATCAACAAACTCAAAGAGGAAACATTTCCTTTGTACCAGCATATCTACTTGGAGATTGTATACGTGTATAAAGTGAGTTCGACTGGAGCAGACTGGAAGCTGTATTTGCAGAGTGGACTTCTGAGAATTATGAGCCTTGTCACCAAGGGGACAGAGAGATGATGGCCATACCATCATGTTGGTCACAGCCTGGCTTATAGCAGAATACTGAATTAGCTAGTTGCACAAATAAGTTGGTCTTTATAGAACCAATTTTCTTTAGACTGTACCAGAAAACAAGAAGCTCTCCCTTTGCTACTCTTGGTATCACCAAAACTAAGCAGATTGATGAGTAGGGTGACTTCTATTTGCACTTGTGAGATTGATCATATGTATAATGGAATGATTTTGTGATATTTGTACCATTTATTATTCCCACTTTTCTTCACATAAAAGACAGTTGCATTCATGCTCTCAAAGGATATTGTAGATGCAAAAAAATTAATTTGTAGTGATAACTAACAAGGTTTAGTTTCAATTTTCAGAGCCAAAAATTAACTGTATGAATTGGAAGTGGGAGGCTCTAGGCCTTAGTGATATTTTGCTTTTAAGACGGAGCAATGAGATTAATTCACTTCAGCCTCTGCTGCTAGCAGTGGTATCTAGCAAAAGAGATGCATCTCAGGACTTAGTCAAAGACTGTGGATTAGCAGCTCTTTCCATCACAGATTTGTGCTAGTGACTTAATTGTGGAAGATGCTAATTTTGTTGTGTTTTGAAACTGTTATATGTGATATATAAGATTAATGTGATACTTCATCTTTTTATCTTGCAGCAGTCTGCACATCAGAGGATAACGGCAACTGAATGTGTATTGATCAAAAGAACACCCTCTAAATTATTATTACAGAAACTTACAACAAAAACACAACCAAAATGATTTTGTGGAAGTTGTAAATGGGTTGAGCAAAAGGTAGACTTATCTGTGGATAAGAAGAAAAATATTTATACCAACTTTTGTGGGCTGCAAGCATTACTGGAGGTTCTCTGAAATGAGAATAGAAAGACCCATGAATATTGGCAAGTCTTAGAAAATGGTTTCACTGTTAGAGAAGTTGCTCCAAGTGAGTAAAAGCCCACTTAATTAGAAGGAAAAAAACCTCAACACTGATACAAGGCTTGTTGAGCTGTAACTCAAAAGCACATTCTGTGGGTAGTGTTCTATCACAGAATGAGTTAGAAAAGGCTTCAGGGAAAGTGTCAGAACAAACTGTACAGGCTTTTTTGCCAAGTGTCATTATTTTCTAGGAATGCATTGCATTATCTAGTAAAATAGTTTGAATGTGTCACCAGGTATGTCATGCCCACCTTCACTTGGAGATTATATCTGAAAAGATCAACAGAAAATCTCTAAAGAGCAAATTTCACATTATTTGCACTTTGAAAACCACAAATGCCAAGGCTATTTGGCACAAGTGTATAGCAGCTTGCTGGTATGGAAAGTGATGGGAATCTCTGTTACATATTTCTTGATTCACTCTATACATAGCAAAAGTATAAAAAAGCCAGTGTGAAAAGAGTCTTAGCAACAAATGATTTATATCAGACTGGATTTGAAAGGGAATTCTTTTTACAATTAATTCTTTGGTTAGGTTTGTAAAAAACCAACATTTATGTACTCTAACTCTTGCATTTATAAATGAAACTAAATTAAAACAGCAAAATCACATAAAGTGGTGGCAGTGTGGACTTCCAGGGCATTGTTGGTGAATACTGAAGTGTAACTGAATTGCTCTAGAATTTAACGGACTAAGTTCCTCAGATCGGAACAATTATCACCTACTGTTTAAGATGCCAACATCTAAATAGAATAGAAAGAAAGTATATGGAACTTTTATCCCTCAAATCAAGTCCGAAAAAACCCAACTTTTTTCTGGGTATAATAATAACAATTATTATTATAAATGGTAATTTTTTTCTCTTTGAATTTAAAAGATAAATTGACTTTCCTGCAATTCAAAGGAGAAGAGCATCCTGTTGCAAAAGCCAGGAAGTAAAAATGGAGTCTTAAGGAGTCAATGAGGTCCTCAAAACTTAGAAGTGCCTGAAAACTGTTCAGAATGAAATCTGACTGAGAATGTTCATCTCTGAATGAAAGTCAAAGCTGATCAACCTCAGTCTTTTAGAACAAGGCTCCTCTTAGGCCCAGTACTCATCAACATCTTCATAAACTACTGCCAGACTCAAAGGAAGACTAAGTTTGCACATGACACTAAATTGGGAGGAGCTGTTGACTCCCTTGAAGGCAGGGAGGTCCTGCAGAGAGGCCTTGACAGATTAGAGAGATGTCCAATCACCAACCATATGAAGTTCAACAGGAGAAGTGCCAGATTCTGCACCTGGGACAGGTCAACCCTGGATGGACAGAGAGATGTTGCATAGGTTTTGAACTTCAATGGTCTTTGTGGGTCCCTTTTAACTCGGGATATTCTATGGTTCTACGATTCCACATCTCTAATTACTAACTGTCACTAATGGAAAAACTGTAGGGATCTGTTCACTTGATCCTGTTGCGCACAGGAGAAAAGAGATGACAACAAATATAAACAAAGTCAGCATGAGTCTACAGTACAGGATTTGTTTCAGGATTAGTACCAAAGAAGACAAGGTGATTTAAAAAAAAAAAAGGCAAGAAATTACAATCTGATCTTTCATAATTTGTCTTGAATACTCAGAAATAAATTATGTGGTTACTTCATTACCATTTGACAATAATAAAAAACCATCAATTTCTTATCAACTTTTACCTTAGTGTACACTTAACAACCAGAACTTGAAACTCCACAGAGAAATAGAATTGTTTTCCCTCTTTTCAGGCATATGTTTGTTTTCTGAAGCAATATTCATGTGGGAAGTTTTATTTTTGTCTTTACTTCCCAAAAAAATATTTATAATTCCCTAACAAGATTTAAATAGAAATTGCATTTCTTCAGCAAGCCTGAATCAGCAGGACATTAGTTTACATGCTGAAGACTATTTATATTGAAGAGAAAAATCTGTGTATGTGCATAGGTGTCTTGCTTTAAGATTTATGTTCTGCTGAAAACAAAAATTCTTTTCTTTATATCTAAAATGCAAAACAAATTTTTACCTTGGGCAGCTCTTCAAAACCTAAGGATCCTAACAGCTATGCAAACACTGTTTTAAATATTTTTCAGTGTGTCATGAATTGCATAGAGGATGGTTATTAAACTTCAACTTCATAAATTCCCCCATCCCGTGAGATTCCAAATTAGCTGACAGGGTTGAAAATTCTCCTCAGGTAGTTGGACAGAAAATAAACCTACTTTCCTTATTCACTGCTACATTTTCATCATCAGGAATGTAATTGTGTTTCATGTTACTGAGAAAGTACCCATGTTGAAAGCTAGCAAGGACTTCCATGGAGCAGAATAAATAAGAAGGTGGAAAGTGGACTTTGAAAATATATATATTTATCTTCAGTAACTACTGGGTTGTTTCATCTTGGTTGAGAACATACCTACAGCTGTTCTCCTCTTCACCTTTCTGTAAGAAAGCTAGTATTATATTTCCTTATGTGACATTTCTATGTTAACACTGAACATATAGCTTAACTGACCTTAGAATATCAGATAAATGTGAAAGTTTTGTAGTCAGTTCTCTTTCATTCATGTATCTGTGTTTATTTTATTTTTGTCAGACATTGTTTTCTTCTTACACAATGTAATAGGAATGTGACAGTGACAAACGCAGGTGTGTCTTTGAATAATTTTTCATGCTGTGTTTGGATCTGCCCTTAATATGAAGTTTCTGTACTATACATAAGGCGTTGGACATGTGACTTTCAGATCTTGATGTGAATCTTCACTTCCAGCCAGGTGACAGACAAAGACATCTGAACACCTGGGTTAACCTTCTGTGGATGAGAGTATTCCCACAATGGAGCAGTACTGTCATTAATATTCCTATGGGTTTTTAAACTCACTCCTGTATGTCAGGTTATTTGAGCTGAGATACCCTTCCAGAATTGATTGTATCAGTTGTTACAAGTTGCCTGTCCTTGGGGGTGGGAAAAGAATTGTGAGAAGCCATTTGATGACTATCAGCATGACTATGTTACCTCTGCATATTCCTATGAAATGGACTGGTTCCAGCTGGATCTTAACCAAAATTGAACTAAATATGTTCATGGGCTCTTTGGTGTTTCTAAAACCCCCTTTTCTCTCATGCTTTATTCCAACTGCTAAATAAAAATGCCTTCTTTCAAGGGGGCTTTGAGTTTGTCAATATCAAAAGAAAAACAGGTGCCTGAAACCAGTCAGATCTGCAGGATGATAGACATTAGTATATACAAGGTAGTGCTTGCCTCCTGACTGAAAATAAAAGCAAAAACAAGACTGCACACAAACAGAAGCCCAGAATCAGACAGGTCAGAGAGGAGCCAGAGGTGAAGTCACTCCTGTAACATCGGAAATGACATGTTAGGATTCTGGAAAAAGTTGATAGTATTCTGCTGTCTACTATTAGAGTTACAACTGACAGCAAAAAACCTGCAATCCTTTGAGTTTATTACTCCTTGTGTGTATACACATTCTCTGTCTAAGAACGAATACTTCTTTCAGCAAAATTACATTTGCTGACTTTAGAAGGTGCTTTATAAAACTTTGACCCTTTGAAGTTGATGAGAGTATTATCACCTGACTAATGGAGTATGTCCATAAAGCACAAAAATCTATTTGGTCTTATTATATGCAACTTGCTCATGATTTTCTTTGGCAGGTTTCAAGTATACTCAAGAACAACTAATGTAAAGAACAGGTCCTTGAAGTAACCCCTGAGTCCTTGGCTTCTCCTGTTTCCTGCAGAAGTAGAGAAATTCTTCTGTGATGCCATCTCCAGTTTCCTTGACAGGTACCACATGACAGAGTCTCTGAATAGAGCCAGGCAGATGAACAGTCACTGTTCTCTGCTCTGGACTTAAATACTTTAAATAGATATAGAACTGATTCATGATACATTTTTGATGGTTGACAGGGTTTTTTGTCCTTGCTTTTCTGCAGAGTTTTAGTAAAAAGTCTATTCCTTTAGGAAGTCCAGTGTCCCATCCTTTGCACTTTTAAATCACTTCCATATATAGAAACTTCAAGTATTTCTGAAGTCTTTTGCAGATATTCTTTTTAAGCCTTCATCTTATCTGAACATTGAACGATTACAGTCAAGTTAATTAGAGCACCCTTTACAGGTTCAAAAGATACAGACAACAGTAGCAATGTTGTTTTTACATATTTTCAAATAGTTTTCAAATAGTTCCTCTCTGGTATATGTATTAGATGAAAAAAGATGTAACACTATGATGTTATATATCAAGATGCGATCTTTTTGGGATGACCTGCACGACTAATTCATAACTATGTTATTTGTGAGTAATGGCATCATCTCATATGTCTTTTCAAAAAGCTTACAGTATGAAGCGCTTATGCATGCCTGTGATGATCTGAGATTGTATCTTTGGGGAGTGTTACACTGTTGTTATTATAGCCAATACGTATACTAATGCTATAGTTAACATTGTTCAATGTTTTCTAGTATAAGGTATTTTTTACATTGCTATCTTTGCAGAGTTTAAACCATGTGGATTACAGCTTTTCAATATAAGACACTTGACGTATTCCTTGAAAGAATATTTCACCTGAAAAGATTCCGTTTGTGTTGGGTTTGGAGGTTTTTTTTGGTTGTTTCTTTTTTCCCAAAACGACGTTCAAGAAAAACATGTTGTTCTTTGAATAGCTCTTGTAGTTTCTCGTTATTGGGATATGCCAACAATACAACTTGACAGTTGCTTGATTCCTTGATGAAGTCCTCACTGGAGCGTCCTCATATTCCTTTTCCTCACTGCTGCCTAGTGATCTGAGGGTAAGATTACAAAAGATGTAGGAAACTTTTAATCATAGAATCATAGAATGTTAAGGGTTGGAAGGGACCTTAAAGATCATCTAGTCCCAGTCCTCCCTGACATAAGCACAGACACCTTCCACTAGACCAAGTTGCTCAAGGCCTTATCCAAACTGGTCTTGATCACTGATGGAGTTGGGGCTGCCTTAACCTCCCTGGGCAACCTGCTCCAGTATCTCACCACTCGCACAGTAAATTTCTTCCTAACAGCTCACCTAAACCTACTCTCAGTTTGAAGCCATTACTCCTTCTCCTGTCACTACATGCTCTTGTAAAACGTCATTCTCTGTCTTTCTTGTAGGGTCCCTTCAGGGCCACAATTAAGTCACCTTGAAGCTCTCTCTTCTCCAGGCTGAACAATCGCAATTCTCTCAGCCTTTCCTCATAGGAGAGGTGCTCCATCCCTCTAATCAGCTTGATGGCCCTCCTCTGGACTCGCTCCAACAGGTCGATGCCTCTTCCTGTGCTGGGGACCACAGAGCTGGATGCAGTATTCCAGCTGGGGTCTCACAAGCACAGAGTAGAAGGGGAGAGTCACCTCCCCCAACCTGCTGGTCATGCTGCTTTTTCTGCAGCCCAGGGTGTTTGGCTTCCTGGGCTGCAGGTACACATTGCCCAGTCATGTGCCAACAAGACAACTTCACAGCTGCTTGATTCCTTGAGGAAATATTCGCTGGAGTGTCCTCGTATCTCCTTTGCTCACTCCTTTTCCTCACTGCTGCCTAGAGATCTAAGGGTAAGATTACAAATGGTAGATGTAGGGAACTTTTAATGGCAAGAGTTCCTTACAAACTACAGCAGTGATCATATTTGGAATTTCAGTGAGCCAAGCTGGCATAAATACACCAACATGATTGGCATTTAGTTAATATTTGGTTAGGCATGAGCTGAGATAATTTTGTTTTATTAACATTTTATTTGCTTTTAAGAATAATGAGTATTTTGCTGCAACACAAAAATATTAATGCCAGAATTAAAGATAGCCATTGTGTCTTTGTTAATGTTTGACCTTATAGATGAAAAGTCATTCCCTGTTGCATTGCTGTAGAAAGACTGATAGAAACATATCCATGCTCTTCTAAAACACAATGTCTGTGTGTGAGGACAATGAACACAGTCCAAGATAACACAGAGGCTTGACGGCAAAACCTAGTAAAGTGTTTACTAGTGAATTACCCTTCTCTATTGACAGCAAAGCTTGAATAAGGATACCAAATGATCACCAGTAAGCAGCTGTTAAAATTTAAAAGAGCAAATCCAGTAGAATTCGGCCTATCCGAATACAGGCAAACTTCTGGAACAAGGTCTTTTGTTCCAGTGCCGCCAGTCTAAACAACAAGGCTATTGACTGCATATGCCAGCCTTTGTTAGTGGGAGCTACCTGAAAAGATAAAAATTGCATGAATCTGCAATTTCATATCCATTAAGTCTCAGCTGCAAAACCTCCATCTGTAAACTGACCCAAAAGGAGTAGTCATGTTGACTCAAGCTTCTACGTTAAAGGATCATAACTGTCATAGTGTATCCCTAGGAAATAAATTTATTTCCAATGCAGGTGCTGAATAAGTATCAAGAAGTTGTAGCTTAGTTTTGATCATTCATATTGCCACAATTATAGTAAAAGCTCATTAATTCATCTGTGGACCACCAATCAAATCAGCAAGCCCTACAGACAACTTCACAGAAAGACAATGAAACAAAATGAGAGGCATTCAGACCACTTCCTCTCCCACTTTGTCACACTTTTACTAAGCTATATACTGACACGAACATGCTTTCCCAAAAAGGCACTGTTCATGAATCACCTCCAAGAAAAGACACTAAGGATTCCTTATCTTCTGCATCCCTCTTTTTACAGAAGGTAACATTACTTTTGCTCAGGCTATATTGAATCCATAGTCAAATTTGCAATCTAATGATGAATCAAGCAGACATTTTACTTTCTTTCCTCTGTGCTGAAAAGCAGCTTGCACAGTTTTATGAAAAGCTTTTTAAGCACCAGGCCTAACTAATTAGCATAGTAATCCTATACATGAGTCGAACTTCTGGTAAGAGGTACTGGTAGAACTAGGCTACATTTCAGTGTACTGGATAAATCTATGTTTTGATGATTACAGGAAGACTAAATATAATCTACTATGTAGAAAACCTTCCTCTGGACAGGCAAGGGAAATCAAGTACTGGTTCCCACATATCTACATCTATGTTCCTAGCACTGAATGGAAGGCACAAGGCCTATTGAACTCCAAGAGACAGGAAAGAAACCAGGTTATCAGACCTAAGCAGAAGAACCCATGGATGTTTGTTTCTTCATCACCCTCTTCAGGAGGTACATTGCAGTTCTATTAACTGGAGGAAAGAAGGGATTGAAACCATGATAAAGTAAAGGGTTGAATCTTCAAACTGAAACAAAACCACAGATCTTTGACCCATTTGGGATCTACAAAAATTCAACTGTTAGATCAAAAAGTTAATATTCTTTATTCATAATAATGCATTTCTATTGCTTTAGAAGACAACTTTCCTCTGCATTGTTCAGTTTTCCCTTTTTCAGTTATTTAAGAAGAAAAGATAGTTAAGCATCTTACTTACCTGAATGAAAAAAAAAAGACGGTTTTTTTAGTCTTTCTCCAACTATAAGAAGGATTATCCTGTTCTTCCTCCATATTTAAAAATGTCCTTATCAAGGGAAACAGTTAACAGTCTACCACCAAAACAAACATTCTCTTCACTGGACAACACCAGTTTTGGGACTTGGAAAAGGCTTGGTACGTCGCATTGAGAAAAAAAATGCTGGAGACTTTTTAAGTCTGGAAAAGTCAACCTGTAAATACCATACTCATAACCAGAAGAAATCCTGAAGTTCTTTATGAACAAGTGTTCTGCATGAGCTATATTGGAATAGGTACTTCATTAAAAATCCGTAGGGTTCTCTGCATTCTCTATAAAAACACAGAGTTTCAGATATCTTTATTCTTCATGTACTTACTCTCTCTAAAAGTGTATTTTGTCATGAGAAGATAAATTAAAAATTCCAGAGAAAAGCAAAGAATATCTTTCTTTCAGATATAGTATCTACAATTACATCAGTCCTCAACCTACTACTTTCTTAGTTTATGACACTGCCTTGCAAAAATTGAAGAGGACATTCCCTAATTTAATTTTCAGGTAATGCATAATGATCATTACGTTGTTCATAAGAATGAGCAAACTGTTACGGCTGATCTGTCAATTAAACTGTTCTTTAAGGATAAAATTATCCTTCAGATTCACTTCATGCTCCCATCTCAACACAACTATTAAGGTGGGATTTTGTTTTCTCGGTTGCTTTATAAACCTGTTCTCATTCTCACCAAGACAAGGGAAGCTATGTTCCAGTAGTAAGAGAGGGCTACTTTGAATAGAGCCAAGGAGTTCAAGGAGGTAGCTAAAACTTTTTATCTCTGATGTGGATGTAAACATCTAAACTCTGCTGGTGTCCAATAGGGTGAGCTGAAATGGTGACAAATGTAATTGCACAAGATTATTTTTATTTTAGATTTCCAGTTGATGGCTTTTAAACATAAACTTATTTTAAGTTAGATGATACTTGTACACCTTCCCTGCCTATGTGTGTTCTCCAATCAGCTATTTGGATTGCCTCTTCCACAGAGCTTTTGCCTCATTTAAGGCATGGAACGTCTTCTAGGAATAAATCAGGGATATGTAGCACACATGTAGACTTACAAGGGATGTAAAGAGATATGAATCTCATCTCTGCTAGCATTGACCTCATGGTGCCCATAGTCACAGCTATATATATATCCATTTCTATGTACTGATGGAAGCTGCTGTATTTAAGATTCCAGTTTCAAGTGTTGCAGAACTAGAAATAGTGGGTGGCGAAAGAGGCAAGAGAACAAATGCAGAGAAAAGCAGGTCCTGTAAATTAAAACTTGTATTTTTCCCCACACGATTATAATTTAGTCCTAATTCCATCATAAAGCTCAATTTAATACTGAGCAAGCCATTAAAACATAGTAGGCAGGGATGGCTTCTAAATACATCTTTGGAAACTCAATTAAAGATGTTGGGTACCCAGTTGGAGGTACAAAAGCATCTACTATTTACACCCATAACGAATATCAATAAGAAACTATATTAAAAATAAATGGTACTATATTCTCTTAGGGTCTTATATCTAGGTCTCTTTAATTGAATGGCAGAAGTCAGCGGACTACTCTGACACTGTTTACTGTAATTTTAGGTTTCAGTTCTACATGGGCAGAGGATGAATAACAAAAAAACCCTTATTTCATTGGCACACAGTGAAGTAAACTTAATTGTTCTTTAAAGAAATTATTACATTGAATCTATCATTGAAGTCCACAAGGAAACAGTGGTGTATCCGACCACATTCTTTGAAAGCTTAGAGCTAGATATGACATCAGTCCACAAAAAATGCTGCTTTTTTATTACTCTGAACATAATTACTCTGAGCATAATTACCATTTCTGTCTTCAGTTATTTAAACTTGATTGTGTTACTGTCATAATCTAATCTAGAAGTCAGTGTTTTGCAGATCAATGAAAGTAAGCCTTAGTAGTTTTGAAAATTAGAGGGTCCTCCCTTCTAGACTTTCACATAAAGAATCTTGTTTAACAGTTGTTCCTTTAAGCGATCCCACTTTCCTCAATGTGTGTCTTGGTTCCTGGCAGGACAGGGTTAATTTTTTTCCAGTAGCTGGGAGGGGGCATGGCTAAGACCCAGAAGTACTTCACTTTACATCATTGCCCAGGGCAGGGGAAAAATGGACTCTCTTCCAGAGAGAAGGGGTTCCTTCCAGTCAAGAAAATGAGCCGGAAGGAGACATCTGGTGTTGTCTATCTTTTTTTTCATGTGAATTGTTTCTTTTCTTATACTCTCTATCATTAGTATTGTTGGTGTTACTGTTCCTTATCTCATTGCTGTTTCCAGTAAATTGTTCTTAACCCAACCTGTGATCTTTGCTTTTTGTGCCTCCAGTTCTCCTCTCCATCCCACCCCAGGACGGGGATGGGAAAATAGGGGAGAGAGATCTGCATGTGGTTTGCAGAGTCTCAGTGTGGGCACTGAATTGGGGAGTACTGTTCCTAAACCACAACAGTGTGTCACAGAATTAACTCCTTTTTTCTGCCTGAAATGACCTCTCTTGAAACTGCACCCACTACAAAACAGGAAACATAATTCTCAGCTCTGTGTTGGAAGGACACTTTGCAAGAAGTACCTTTTTCTAGCATTTCTGTTTCTCCACTTAAACACCTCAGACCACTTAGAAGATGACAGACTGAGATGGAGATGAGGAAGGGGTAAGGAAACTAAGAGGGACAGAATTTACAGAAGATAGACTGCAAGGATGAGCCACATGCCAAGAGTTTAACAATGGGGCAAATGACTCTAGGATCAAAATAGGAAAGAAAAAATACTAGATGTGAAGGGATATTATGTATTTCATATCTAATCTGTCAACATAATTTAGCCAATATGGAGTTTTAAACTATCCAGTTGTCTTAAATTAAGAAAGCCTGGATTATGAAAACATGAGTAGGATCAATCTCACCTTTCTTTATGCAGTTGTAGAAAAGGTTACATACTTCCAATCAGTAAAAAAAAAAAAGTCAACAGTCAACAAAATAAGTCAAATGTAGACTTTGATCCATCTGATCAGACATAGGCAACTGCTTTAGGATAAGATGAAGTGTGTTGTGAATTCCAGTCACTGCTATCTTTTTGTGGACTGTGAAAAAGTAGCATAGGATCATTTGATAAGGTGTTAATGCCTACAGTGTAGACTATCCCATTTAGCCCTATCAACCTCACCTTTTGAAATCCTTTAGCTGATGACTTACTGTATCTCAGCGACTAAATGCTTCATTTCCAAGCCCTACTCCCAAATACTAAAAGGCAGATAATCACCTTAATATCAACAAACATAAGTTACTGATAGTTACTTTTTATTATCAAGAGTTACGATCTTGTGGATAAATCTCTGCATATCAAATATAGCTATGATCCCTGGGTTAGAGAAAATCCTAGAGATGTAGACACATTCCCATCTAATACAGACCTCTTGGATATTTTCATTTCTGTGAACTTTCAAGTAGCTATGGCCTACCACCATAACTATTTCAAATTCAGCTATTTCTCCACCTATGAAGATCCTTATAGACATTACAATGGCACAGCGAGGTCAAAATGGAGCTGACTTCTCAAATGAATTTGATTCCGTGACCTGCACTTTGCCCATAAATTAGAACATTCTGCTAAACAGAAGAACAACTGCCCTCCTGACTTTACCAGGAGTGCTACTCAGGCAATTGTCCACTTCAAACTGGAAACTCTGTAGGTATACGGTAAAACTTCCTGCCAGGCTGACATTGTCTGGTACTTTCCAAAGCTGGATTAACTAATGCTGTTCAACCATGTCTGAAAACATTTGCTACCACCATCAGAACTCAAACTGGCCTGGCTTTCCAATCTTCCTAGACTGCTCCATTACTGCATTCCATACAACTTTTCTATTGGAAACACTTACATGGAATGTTCGGAAAGCCATTTAGGAAGTTGGCAGTAAGGTTGGTTTCAACAAACAAAATATTGTTATAAATTGACACATCCTGCCTCCAGTGAGGAACCTGTGAAGCACCTCGAGAAACAAGAAAGGAAGGGTGATTTTGACAATTCACCATGCAACCTTTGGACAACTCGATTTTTTTTCTAGAGAAAGCAAGGAAAGGGCAAGCTAACAGGAAACTTAGTACAGTAAAATCTAACTGCAAAATCTGGACATCAGTCACAAAGCCTGGCAACCTCTCAGATGCTTGAACCATAGCATTATCACATGGCATTTTTGAATAGTATGATTGATTCTCCTGAAAAGTCTTATAAAGCAACAAAGGACAAAAAGTTAGAAGGCAAGGAAAAATTAATGGCCATGTAAGCAATGAATATGTGCAAAAAAAGAAATTATTTCACTGAAGATGAATTGTGAAGTGTGGTCAGAACATTAAAAACTAACTTTGAGCTTTGGCTCTTTCCTTGAAATATTAAAAATGGAGCAATACTGATGAACTGTTTCTTTTTAGTCATCCAGCAAATCAAAACACCTAAGACCTGGTTTACTGGAATGGTGAACCCTTAGCATTAAGCAAGATTAAGATGTTGTAGTTTTATGCCTTGCAAGCAAAGTAACATCTGTAGCAACCGCTGCTGCCATCTCTTTGCTAAAGCATGACTACTGATTACTTTCAAAGACTGTCTTTCAAAGGGTGGCTACAACAGTGATGTTATGCTGCATACAGCTCAAAAAGGATTCAGCCCTCTTAGGAATAGCGATTAAATGCTCACCTCCAAAAGGCTGTCACAGAGTTACTAGATCTTTATTTCATATGTAGGCCCCTCCTTCCATCAATGACCCTGTTACTGTCACTGAACGACCCCCTTTTTCACCGCTTAGATTAAGCCTAGCCCTTGAACACCTCAAGAGGTGGTTTAAATACCTTTTCATAGACTAGTCAGAAGATTAGGAAAATATGAAAAGTATGAAAGTTCTTAGATATTTTATCTGCACAAATGAGGTCCATCTGGAAGTCCAGTACCAGAATTTCAGTTACCCAGATGAAGGATGTTGACCTGGGAGACATCAACATATTTGTCATAAAGAATGGGCAGATCAATCAAGCCTGAGAAAGGAATCTCCAGATCTTTCTACATAAATAATCCAAAGCCCACAAATGGATCAACATTTTCTGAATGGGTATCTGCTGGACAATAGTCTAAAACTTGTCCATCAAAGTAGAACATTGAGGAATTTCTTGGTTTTCTAGAAATGCTTTTGAAAGCCTTTGACACACAGACACACACAAAAGGCAACTTGATAAAAATTTAGTTGACCCATTGGGTTTGTTGATTAAACAAATATGATGAACTCTGCTTTAACTTGTGCCGTTCTGTGGCAGAGTATGGTTCCCTCGATGCCTAAGTACGACAGAACACACAGGTGTGGCACTCCCGTCCTGACACTGGGTTTGTCCCACCCTTCAGCCCTTTTGAGATCAGAAGCTCTGTCTTGAAGAGTTTTCTCCTGAAGAAGTAGCTCCTAACATCTACCTTTGCACAGCAATGCCTCCAATTCAACAAGGTAATGGCTTGCTGCACAGCCCCTCAAGTGCACAAATTCCTGTGAAGCATCAGCACCAGATGAAAGAGGTGACAAGAGCACGAGCATGTCGCGGGGTGTAACAAGTGCTGGACCCATAAGAAAGTCAACAGCTCATGGACTTTCTGTTGACCCATTGTACCAAGGCGGCCTCAGCGGAGCCTCCCCGGCTTGGCAAACACGGTTGGTCGGTCGGGAGATGGAAGGCACGTATCCGCCGTTGGCAGCGACCATTGAGGGCTGCTTAGTTTATTTTACGGCGAAGGCATCCAACCAAGGAAGTTCAGACAGGAAAGAAACGCGTGCATTCGCGATACGGCGTTGCTCGCACACATGGCACCTCAGTAGGGCGATGGGTTGGGAGATGGTGGAGCCCACGGATGAGCGGCGCCCGGAGGGTCGGGCAGGGACGAGCATTTGAGGCGGGGCGCGGGGGGGAGGCTCGAGGAAGCGATGCACGTGCGTGGGGCCCCACGTCGTCCCAACACCACTCCGCCAACCTCCCCCTTTCTCCAAACTCCGCGTCCGTCCCGCCGTCATCCCCCCTTCCCCCCC
>VYXB01002376.1:0-38045 GCA_013397135.1 Pachyramphus minor | reverse complement strand
GGGGGGGGGGCGGGGGGTTGAGGCTGAAGGGCTTTCCTCTTGGTTTTGTGTCTGTCCCGTGGCCACCATCGTGTCTCTTGGCCGTGCAGCAAGCCGCGGCGATGCAAAATATTAAAATTTAAACTCCTTCGGGTCTTTCGTGCTCCAACGATACGGTTGAGGTTGCAAGGGAAGCCCCAAAAAGATTGAAAGTTAAGGCTCTGACACGCCATCCCTCACTCGTCGCTCGGGTGGTGGTCAAAGGGTGTGCTGACGGGAGAGGAAGGTTTTGGGGTGAAGAAAGGAGCAAGGTGACAGCCTAACTTTGAATTTCCTGTCTTATGTGTGGCAATTTCACATCCTTGCCCTTAATTGAAAAGCATCATGGTTCTCTTGGATTGAACTTCCTTGTTTTTATTTTTACAAGAAGTCATCCCTGGGAGTGAAAAGCTGTTGTTGTTTTGGAGCTGTTCTTGCCTTTTCGGTAAAGAAGCGGCACCCTAAACCAAAAATGCTCTTATCTTGTAGTTAATATGCATCCAGGCAGTGATCTATTAAAAAAAAATATTTATATCCAGAGGCTGGAACTCTTAAGGTCAAAGGGAGAACAGACAGCCTTGAGGATACTTGACAGAAGATGGCTTAGTGTACTGTTGGTGCACATGTATCTCTCACTAATGGAGTTACATGCCAGTGAAAGGTGCCCCTGGTGGGCTTATATTCTAAGCAAGTTGACTGCCAAGCAGAGGTGCTGAACCGATAGACTAGAAAGAAGGCTGAAGGCCTGTATTCCCAAGACAGATAAATCATAGTTAATTGCTTTGTCAAGTTTCCCCATCCTCGTAATGTGGCTTAAGCCAATCTTGAAGGGATCATCCATGGAAGTAGGAGAGAAATTTAGAGACCACTCTGCATCTGAAGGGATTGCCAAAAGCTTGCTTTGACTTTGGTAAAAGTTCTGTTGGGTTTGTGGAGTTTGGCCCGTAGACTCTGATGTGACCAATACTTCCTCTTAGTGTGTTGCTGTGTCTGATCAAAGATGGACAACAGGATATTGGTTTCAACAGGCATAAAGAAATGACCAGAAGAATTCTACTTGCTGGGCATTGGGCTGAAGTTAAGAGTGACCATTGTGCATGACTCTTCTTGGTTGTCTTAAGTTGTGTTCAAGTAGTCTCTATAGTCTGTTGAGCATGGCCGTCCTCACTTGGCAGGTGGTGTGTGATGGCTGTCAGACAAAATCCTCTTTTGCAAGACACCTGAAGAGATAAAATACTTCTTTAATTTTAAAAATTAGTTACATTCTTTAATCGTGTAAGTGCAAAGTTTGTTTGAGATGCCGAAGTTGTTAATGCTTTTGGACTCGGATGTGGTCAAGCTGTCTCTTTTTTCTCAATTGCTCTTTTTTGACAAGTTTTGTCTTATAATGAATTTTCTAGCCATGTTTGAAAAAATCATAAAATAATAAATAATTTAAATGTAGTGAGCACTAATTTGGGAAGAACATAGCTGCAGGTTGATGTGAAATGTTAGTAATTTAAACTGTTATGTGAACTGCCCAGGGTATTGACTGGAGCTTTATTTCTGTTTCATGGATATTTTCTTTATAGCTCATGCCATACAATATTCTTTGAATCTGGTATTTGAAATCCAGTGCCATTTGTTATACCTCTGTTTTTCCTTCTGAATCTTGATTTGGTGTCTTGATCAAAAAAAAGTGTATAATCTATTTGCAATTGTTAGCCTAAGTATGAATGCCAGCTACTCCAGCTGATACGTGTCATGGTTCTTCTAAAATAAAAATAAAAATTGCTCTTATAAAAAATGCAGGTAAGTTCCTTTTTTTTTTCCCCAATGGGTTCATTTGTTTATGGGATTATTTTTACTCTTGGTATCATCTGTGGAGAGAGGGAGCTGATCTCTATGTAGGCCAGTGATTTGGGATTCAAAGATCAAGACCTTGAAACAGGCTCGAAGGATGACTGTTGGTCTGGCTGTATATCTTCTATGCCATTTGTTCCTGGGCTGTTATATCTTCCATGTCATTTGTTCCTGAGCATTTTAGAGGTTGTGGTAATTTTTTTTTGAGCGGGTAGAAGATATGAAGAAAAGATGGAGCTTTTTTGAGAAACATTAAAGAGACTCTTTTTCCATATGGAAAATGAAACAATTGGTAATGTTGCCAGCCTCTGTAGGTGAGATGAATAACAAAAGTTTTCCATTTATAAGTTTGATTCTTCAAGTGACAATGTATTTCTTAGTGAGGTGGACAGACATGGAGAAACTGGTGAACAAGACAGGTAAAGGAAAACTTAAGAAAAGGTGCCATCGTGTTTGTATTTCCACAAGTTTGTTTCAATAGGCATTGACATCTTCATAGAATCATAGTATTAACTGGTTTGGAAGAGACCTCTGAGATCATCAGGTCCAACCCTTGATCCACTATCACTGTGACTCCTAGATCATGGCACTCAGTGCCACGTCCAGCCTCATCTTAAAAACCTCCAACGGACGGTGAATCCATCACCTCTCTGGGCAGGCCATTCCAATGCCTGATCACTCTCTCTGTAGAGAACTTCTTTCTAATATCCAACCTAAACCTCCCCTGGCACAGCTTAAGCCCGTGCCCTCTTGTCCTACTGCTGATTGCCTGGGAGAATACACCGACCCCCAGTTGGCTACAGCCTCCTCTCAGGTAGTTGTAGAGAGTGAATCTGAATATGTAGAGAGATGCTTATGGCATCTCTCTTCATATGTGCGTTAGTGTGGCTTCTGGAAGGTCCTTTGTAAATCCCTTTGGGCGAATAGTAGGGCTACTTTCTTTTTCATTGTGACAAGTTTCATTTACTGACTGTTTCCCGCCAGTTGAAACTGTGTTGCTTATTCCCATCATCTTTGGAGTAATTAGAAGTAGGGTATCCACCTCATTTAGAAGGTTATTTTGAAAGCAAACTATGTTTGCTCTCACTGCAGTCAAATCCCTTGACCTCCTTTGGCAAAGTCTTGTAGTGATGTCTGGGATTGAAGTCATTCTGAGTTGTGGTTGGCATGACAAGTTTGTTTGATGAAATGTGGCAATGATTCCATACAAGTACTCTGCAGGACAATTGTATGTTGGCCAGCAGGTCAGACATACCAAATGGCAGCCGGTAGACAACTACTAACGCTGTGCTGAGTTTGAAAGAGTCTCTTTCTCATAAAATTTAATAATTTTTTTTGGTATTAGGTGTGGTGAAAATGTACTGAAGTTCTCTGTCTGTGGGCATTGTATCTAGTTAAACTGCCAAGTGTTTCTGTCTTTCCTCTGAGGATTACTGGTACAGGTGATGGTATAAATGGCCCTTTGGTTTAATTTATGTAACCATAGTTAGGCTTGGCCCATGATTGCTAGTTGTATCAAAACACTTTTACTGGGTTTTACCAAGAAGTAAGCAAAACACTTTGTGTGAACTTTGCAATTACACCTATGCATCAATGCCTTTTCTTCGCTTTGTATTTCACCTTGACATTGCTCATAAGCCTAGTGTTCTAAGATGACTTAATCGATTTCCATAAAAATATTACAGGTCAACATATTTGAAGTCCTGTAGTTCAAAATTATACATTTTTGTATGTTTTATAAAATGGAAAATGCCTTTTTTTTTTTTAATTCTTAAAGTGTCTTGCAAAATACATGTGCATTTTTTTCATGCTGGTGTCTGGTATTCTCAAGGTGATTCTTCACTTCCAATGATGATTCAGTATTCTTGGTTTTATTTTTAGAACTAAGGCCTTTGACATTAAATTATACAGATATAGTGAAATTACAAACTGAAACGAATTTAAGGAGCAACTGGCTGAAGTTCTATGGCCTTGCATTAAGCTATATGTCAGGCTTAATCACCTAATATGTAAGACCCAAAGACACATACTCCAAGAAAATTTAAGCATCGTGTGTACAGTAATGGCCACAAGTCAAAAAAAGTGATCCTGTGGGCTGTTCTTCATCTACTGGGCTAGTGTTTTAAATGATAGAGTGTAGAAAATTGGAGAAGAAATGCTGTCATTTTGCTGAAAATTTGATACTGCATAGGAATTACCCACTTAAACCCAAAGTTTCTCTCACAACCCTAGTAGCACTGCAGCAATTGAACCTTCATCATGTTTTGTGTGCGTTTACTGGGAAGTTTAAACATTTGTTTTGCTTAAGTTAACTGAAAGGGTAAATCCATTATCTACAGTACACAGCTCAGAGTTTGTTGTAATTTCTTATAGCTATTTGATGAAAAATTGCTATTAACAACAAATAAGAATTGGCTGTTTGGGCAATAGCTGTTTTCTTCCTCGTTGAAATGGGTTTTTTTAATTCCACCTGTCTTGCAGGAAGTCCAAATTGTCTTGGGATCTGTTTTCTGCTGCTTGTCTCTGATGTGCTGATTCCCAAGATCTTGGTTAAAGATCTTGTTCCTAAGGGGGTCTTATAGTCGTTGAGATGAAATGCCTGAGTTTTTACAATTTTATTTTGACAAGTGGTGCAAATATTATTTCAGGCTGCTTATTTCAGGCAAGTTAAAAGACTAAGACTTGCTTGACTGACCCTACCCAACTAAACAAGACTAGGAATTTACATTAGACCTGTTTGTGTTGCTTTCACCCCTTAGGAACTATACATCTGACTTAAAATAGAGTTGAGGATTAGCTGTTCTTCCCCCATTGGTGACTTTCACTTCTTTAAACCAGATCACGAATGCAAGAGCATTGCAGGAATGGAGCCGTCACATTTAGTGCAAGAAGCTTGACTTTTCCACGTCCCTTGCCAAGCTGCTTTTCAGCAGCTTGAGTTAGCCCCAGAACTCTGGACAAAATTGAGAAGGTCTGGTGCTCTGTCTTCTGCTGCTGCCACGGGGGAAATGCCTGAGCTCCCCCTGGGATTTCTTCCAGTGTGCTCTGCCCTCTGCAGTGCCATTCGCCTGGCAAAGCTCTAGGCTGCTCCCAGAGGGAGTTTAAAGACACGTGTGCAAAGGAATGAACTTCTGCCTGTGTCTTGTGTAGAATCACAAGTGGTTCACAGATAAAGAGATATTTTAGTAGTTTTTATGCATGAAACTCACTTGTACCTATTTTGTACATGTAGGTATATTGAGAAAATACATGGTTTTAATTTTTTTCTGTGTAACTTTGAATTGCCCATGTCCATCACAGAAAAAAAAAAAAAGATGGGAGGGAGAGGAAGTGGGAAAGGGAGAGAGATGCACCATCCATAAAGCATGTAATTATTATCTCTAATAATTCTTACCTTCACAGTCCCTGTCTTTTACTGCAATTTAATTTCTTGAGTTTTTTGGTCAATCGGAGATTTACTACTGTGGTGTCAGTTACGTTTAGAGTTACAGAATAATTACTTCCAATTTGCAAGACTACTATCACAGAAGGTTGCTTCCACTATGCTGATGTTCAGTACCTCTTGAATGAGGATGAATTGTTGGACACAAAGGACTTAATGAGACACACCATAGCCCCTTGTTCCTGAGGAAAGTGGCATAGCTGAAACAGCATCAGCGATGCCGTGTCCCTTTTAGACTTCTCAGTAGGTGCAGCTTCGTTTCTTCCTGACTGCTGCAGCATTTCTGACCTGTGCCAAAGTGGTAGAAAAAACAAGTTACTAACAGTTATGTTTTCATCTTATTCAACCAGAATGACTTCTTAAATATGTGATAACTGGATGTGCAGATCTGATGAATATCAAAGATATGCAGGCCTGTAATGTCACTCTTATTCTTCTGTAATAAATTCCAAATCTGCTGTTACTGGGCAGTTTATTGTTTTTGTGTATCTGTTGGAGCTCCACAAACTGTGTTTGCAGGGGGAAAAGGCCTCTCCCTGTTCACTTCTTCTGTGCCTTTGAGGTTTTTGATGGCTGGTTGGCATGTGATAGTTAACTTTATTGGTCAGTAAGTACAGGCTTGATTATTTTTTTTAAATCTTAGAGTAAAACATTTATAATTTACATATTAAACATACCATGTGCTTTCTCTAACAGTACATTGTTAGTCTAGAAAATACCGTAAAAGTTCTGTATTTTTCATTATCAATTGTATTTTCCAAAGCTGTAGTATCTTTCTTAGAAGAGCTTTTATTTTTCTAATTTTTGATGGACTTTTAATATTTACACACAAGAATTTTGTGTTCTTTGAAACTATTTCTTTGAACTTCTTTCCATATTACTTACAGGAAAAGAAAATTAGCATGTTACTGACTTAGTACACTATTAAAGGAAGAATATTTACTGTTTTCATAAACATTCTCAGAAGATTTACCTGTGGTATGTTTTTCAAGGCATCTGTGAATATGTATGAATACATAGAATGGATACAGATTTAAAACCATTTTTTAATCATTTTTAATAATTTGAATTTTTAAATTATTTTGAAGCCACATTGGTAGCATTAGCTGCAAAATAAAGCAACTATTTTCTAAGTATCTTTTAACTGTCTATTAGTTATATTGAATAATGAAACTACTGTAACTCAGTTTTGTTGTGATTCCTTAGTGAGGCTTCACATTTTGTAATCACAGTACATAAAATAAATTAGTATAGCTCTGATCAAATCTTCCTTCTTGGCCGTGTTATGTCTGAGGGTTTGTTTGTTTCATTTCTTTTGTGGGGAAAGATAAGGTGTGTGTTTTAAGTGGCCTAACCACATTTGTAGTTGTGCCTCTCTAACTCTTCTGCCCCCACAGTTTCTGAAGGTTTCACGCCTTTTAAGGAAATTAGGTGTTAATGCTCTGTCTGATTGTCATAGTAGCATCTGAAAAATCAAAATCCAGTTTTTTGGTTTTTTTTTTAATATTCTAGATTGACACAGAAGGAAGAATACTTTTTTTTTAAGTGACTTTGTGATTTTCATTTTGCAGAGACATTTAAATACTTCTCTAAGCATCTCTACTTCCTGTAGAATGCTGCTTTATGGAAATTTTCTTGGTTTAGGGAATTTGGCTTTAGTTTGAAGATGCTAGTTTAAAGCAGGTTGTGGGAAGTATGTTATGATGCATTTATCACAGAAAAATATTAGATGTGCATTTTGTAAATACGTATGTAGGGGAACCAATGAGGTACCTTCTTAAGAGTGTTGAAATGAACCTTAACTCCATAATACTTTCCTGACTGTAATGTGTTCAGTGTTCTATTCAGTCAGAAGTCTGTAGCTCTTGAAGTTCTTTCCATTAAATGCAGTTCTTCAATGAAGCATCATCATGATATTGATAGCATTTTTCTTACCCATAACTAGATATATGAGGGATGCAAAGCAATTCGAAGTAAATTTGTGAAAGTTAGCCAGATTATAGTTTGGGTAGTTGCTAAATCATGCCAGTTTGCTATGTTTTGATTTCAGCACCATATTTTCCCCAGTTACATGTATGTATAAAACACAGCTCCTACTAGCGCAGTGTAACTCTTCCACTTTGCTTTAGTGGCTAGGTCACTTGCAAGGTTAAAACTAACAGACCTGGGATTGTGTCTAAAAGAAATAATGAGAATGTAAGACTATAGGTATTTACACAAAAGATCCACCCAGTTCAGCATCCTGATTCCTATGACAGGTCCATAATGTCTTACTGTAGAGGAAAAGCTGGGAAACGTGGCACAGGAATAGCTGTTGGGAGTTTTCATGGCTGGTTTTGTTGGGAGACGGCAGATTTCAGCCTTGGTTATAAAATGCCAGCAGCATGACCTGAGCTGCCCAAAGCTGTTCAGAGCCCACCTTCGTTCCCTTCGCACATCTGCACGAGGGTTGCGGCTGCAGGCTCGGACAAAGGCAGGGGCACATCTGTAGACAGAGCCATGCTGTGCCCATTTCTGTTGATCCTGGCAGGGTGTGGTGTAAGGAGTACGGTGTGATTGCCAGGTTGCTCAGTTGCGTTAGCACAATTATTCCTTGGGCTAAACTTTCATCATTTCTCTTTAGGCAATATTTCTAAACACTCAGAGGGGTCTTCTTCAGTTGTTGGAGTTTAAGGCATTTGTATAGGGATTTTCTGAGTCATAACTACTGAATACGTTGGTGTTACTGATCTCTATTAATTTGTACTTAAATTTTTCGAGAAGAGGTTCTTAGCTTATGTGATCAAACAGAACAGAAACACTAACTCTGTGTGAAACCTAAAGTCATCAGCAGTGTACACTCCAGATACCTGCAGAATTTTCAGTGGAGATTTAATGTGCTTAAGGACTCTATCCCAAAATAAGGTCTTGCTACCATGTTTGTGTGAGTAGATGTCTTGTCTAGAAAATTTGGAAGAGGAATATGCCCAGAGAATAAAACAAATTGTAATAGCACTTGTAATAGTAATTCTAGGAATTAATCTTATTATTTGAAATTACTACTGTTTTGTGAGTGTAAGTATAAACCATAGTAAATTGTGCTGGAGTAAAATATATAATATTAGGAAAATTGATGGGAAACTTTTCTTGAAACAGAAAAAAACTATCTTTTTTCTTCTCTGTAGGCTTTTTGCAATATAGTAACTCTATACCATAACTCTTAGGTGACCACTAATGTTTTCAAGGGTGACATTTTTTTTCTTGCTTGTTTGGGTCACAGATAAGGACCAAACTTGATCTTGGATTAATAGTGCTTTCTAAGAACAAAGAAACATGAAGTAAAAGGTATTATGTTTGTATCAGACTGAGAATCTTGAGCTTTTTTTCTGTATTTTTCTCTGGAATTAGATCATAAATATAGTTGTTCTACATAGAAATAGTCAAAGCAACTCAACTCAGCTGTGAACATTTCCAGCTAAACAGTTTCTAATGCCTCCTGAAAGTGATGCTGTAGATCTTCCCCAGCTCGCCACCCTCCTTTGCAGCTGAAGGAGTAACTAGATGTCCAAGCATTCCCAAGGGCAACAGAAATTTTAAATGAGTGCAGTTTTAGAGCAGTCAATCAATTTTCACTTCTGATATAGAAGTTTCAAAGATAAAAATTTAAACTGTTGGTGCACATCAGGTTTCTTATAGTATATGTATGTGGCTGGAGAAGGTTAAAGCTCAGCTTACAAATTGTTTTCAAATGTGTTCTTTCCTTTGTCTGGTTCAAATGCTTAGTGTTATGTACTTCATGTTTGGATTTGATTGTACAAAAGGGACTGTGTTGAGTGGGAGAGTAAAGGACACTTGATCTCTGTTTGGTTTTAATTTGGAAAAAACTTCCGTAAGACACTGCAATATGGAAGTCTAGGGCAAGTTTATTATCATACAACTTTTGAGAGACATTGACTTCCAGAGAATTAACATTGGAATAAGCTGTATTTTCACTCAGGTAATCAAGCAATGATGATCAATAACAACAAAGAATTTTTTCCCAGATGCCAATGCCAAATAAGTTAGCTTCCTGTTTCAAAAGATCCATCAGTGTTTCAGATTCTATTTCACTCATGTTAGAGACATCTCTCTTCTATCAAAGCAGCTCCTTAATTGATTTGTTTTTCCTCTCTCCCACGTTGTATTCATCACATCTCCTGACATTTGTGCTTATTTATTTAAACTATCCAAGTTATTTAAACTATCAAGTTCTGAATGAGAAGATGGAAATCACTGTATTTAAGGATGCATCTCTGAGATGTAACATTGTAGGACTGTTAAAACCTGGAAGCTGGTGCGTCAAGCAGTCGCTGATTTCGACAGTTTATGTTCCATGACTACAGAAACCCAATGGATATAGAGGATTACTACTTCACAAACCTTAAAAACCATGCAAGGGTGGAATCTTGCTCATTTTTTCATCAGCAGGATACAGATGTCGTAGATACACGCAGGATACATGTATGCAGACTGTACCATGCTTCTCTACTTGCTTATCAGTAAAGGTTTAATAACAGGGTTGTCTTTTATTGCATATTTTTTAAATGCCTCTTGAGATAAATCATTAAAACACCAATTCTTTACGAGGATCAATTTCAATTTTAAGTTCAACTTTGCCCTGAAACTGGTGCAATGCAGAACAAGCACATTGAATAAAATGGTGTTTGGAGGTTACCTATGCATGCCACGAAATATGGATTTAGTGACGATATAGAATGAACACTAGGATGTCATATGGTTTATGTTGCCATGAACGTTAGGTTTTAATTCATTCATAGTGGCAGGTGAAACTGTGCTGTTGTTCATTTATACCTATCCCCATGTTATTTTCCTCCATTTATCCAGATAAAATGATTTGTTGTGCTCTAATTCTTCATACCTTTGGATACTTATGAAAAGGAAGGAATGATGAACAAATATCTGTTGTTAAAAAGCATGTGATACATTTTTTCAGTACAAGAAGATCTTAGTTATACATAATACTGGTATTGGTCTGTAAAATGTGAAGCTGTTGCTGTGTGTTATTTGAATATATTCAGTATTAATTGAATTATTCAATGCTAAAGTCCTTATTCAAGTAATTACAACCTAGTTTATTCTAAAGAATTTTATCCTTCACACTTGAGCATATATATATATATCACTAATCAAAGCTATGAAATGTAACAAAACTGATTTGTTGCATGCACACAAAATATTTTCTGTATTATGGCATTATTATTGTCAAAGAAAAATAATGTTCTTTGGCTATGGATATTTTCATAAATAATGGGAACTAATGAGAGTCATCATTCTAACCTATATATCTGTATATATAGGTTTATTATCTCTATTAGTAAAACAATGCTTTATTTGGCTCTTTGTTTTTTTTCCTTGTGTACACTTGCTTATATTTATAAAGCTTGAACTAAGATGTGACTAGAAGAGATTAATTTGGGAAAAAGGATTTTATATCTTTATATGCTAAATAAAGTCTTAAAGTACACTGAGACATAGCAAATTGTGAGAAGGGGAAGAAGAAAGTGGTGGTTGACTGTGGAACCATGTGATAGTTTTGTGTTCTGCTTTTCACTAAATGAATGTTCCCTTTCTACTAATTTGTCCCTTTTGTCAAACACTTGAGTTTTACCTTCCCAATGTCTTTTCAATACCTGTCTCTCTCACTAGGAAAATCTTTCTCCATCCAACTGTTCAGGAAAGGGCACTTCCAGTGTGGAATTAGTTGTCTATTGATTGTAAAGTAAGGATGTTTTCTATTTTTCTGCAAGAATCTGAAACTTGGTTATGTGGTGGAAGAAAGGGCTATCTGTTAAAACTGATTTATCTTTTGTAGAAAGATGGGAAGGCAGGGATTGTTGGGGAACAATGCAGGCTCTAATCATTAGGACACCTGAACACTGTCTCGAAAAATGTAATTCCCTCTTTTCTCTGTCACAGTCTAGCATTGAGCATATCATTCAGACTGAGTATTTCAGAGATGACTGCCAATCATTTGATCATTTCCCCAACAAAGTTTGAATCCCTGAGCCAAAGCACAAGCAAAATAAAGCCTTTTTTCTTTTTTGTTTTTCTTTTTTCTCCCAAGTAAATATTGTCAGAACACCTTAGAATAAAGTAGACCAGGCTAATTGGGTCTTACAGGGAGAAGCCATGCTACAACTACAAGCTACAGACGACCTTGTCTCCCTTTTAAGCTGGTTTTTGGTTTGGTTTGGCTTTGGTGGGGCTAACTGCAGAGGTGTTCAACTAGCATGCAGCCTTATCTTTGATGTTTCTCTGCAGTCGGTGATGAGAAACATCCAGAAGGCCATTTAGACCATTTAAGTGAAATTCCTCTAAAAGGTCATCGGACTTGATCTCCTTTCTCTACAAAAGGGTATAGAAAGGCTAGTTGGGTTAACTTAGTCAGTTAAGTTAAATATCCTTAAATGTGGCCTCCTAAGCACTGAGGTTTTGTTTCCTTTTGCTACAGTCTTCTGATCCTAATGCTGGATAATACCCAACTTTTCATTCATTACAGATCTTCCCTTGGGACTGTAAACTGTGTTAGTAGGTGAATGTTGTTAAGAGGTTGTGCTGTTGAAGTATAAAGAGTTTAAGCACAGCACTATGGTGTTTAGGCACCCCGCTATGAGAGGCTACTAGGGTATAAGTTAGGGTTTGTTATCTGGGTGATAGTAACTGATGGAGTTATGTTTTTAGACAGTAATTATTATATTTTACTTCATTTTCATTAAATCTTGGAAGGTGTTGGGGTGACAGTGCTTTATGATTGACTTCAGCAGGTCCTTTCTCCGATCACTCAGCTGTTCCTTCTGTTAAGCCATAGCAGCAGCATGGCCATGTGTTGGGAGGATTGGAAAACTGATCTGGCATAATTGAAAACAACCAAACAAAAAACTCTGCCTCAAAAATGTTTATTTGGTTGAAGCAGTTCTTCAGTCTGGTTCTGTGCATGGCCATACATGTATTTGCCCAGATGATGAAGCAGATGTGGGAGGTCATTGGAGCTGTTGAGCCTCTGAGTGAGGGCCACAAAAGAACAGCCTCAGTGAGCAAGCCCTGAGACCAGTGGGAAAAAATTTGTGTATCCTGACAGTGTTTGTGTCAGTTTTTCTCTTAATGTTTCTTTGAATGGCGTGATGTTTAACATTTAGATTTGAAACATACTAAATAGAAAGGAAGGAGACTATCTATTCCTAGTCCACCTTCAGCTCTGAGTACTAGGGCGCTCCACAGCTTAAATAAATTTCAGTGCCACAGGCCTTGCTTTCCACCATCACCTTCTCCAGCAAACCACTCATTCTTCTTCCTTTCTTTGTACCAACACTGATTTTTGTTGCTGGGTCAGGTGAATGCTGATTAAGGAAGCTGCCTAGCTGAAGGTTGTCCACTGCTTTTGTAGAAGTAGTTTTCTGGCAATTTATTGACTGGCTAAGGTTGAAATCCAAGAGGTGCCACTTCAAGTGAAGGAACGGGGATATATGGCATGTTTGAAGGGAGATAGGAGGAGAAAACGGGTTAGATGTGGAGAGATGGTTGCAGCAATGCCTTGGCTCTGTTAAAAAAAAAAAAGGGAATCTGTCAAACTGCATGCTTAATTTGCAGGTGGATCAACTCGCTGGACAGACTTGCAGTGTGGCTGCACAGCTTCTTGCCCTCGGCTTGAGCTGACTCAGAGCCCGTGTCCCCAGACTCCACCCTGAGGCCATGCAGCACATGCAGGGGTGAGGTGAGGAGCAGTGCTGCTGACAGAGGGGCTGCACTGGGTGACAGGGTGATTGCGTTCAGAGTATGAGCTGCTGTGCTGCATGTTTGAGTGGCTGGTTACACTTCTGTTTATTGTGAAAATGGAAAACTTGTGCTTGCAACAATTTGTGATTCCAGTTACTTCTCAGTGCTGCATACCTGCTACAATTCCCTGAATTTTATTTTAAGCATAGCAGTTACAAAGTTTGCTGAAACTTTTTATTATCTTTGCTGTGCCATGGAAGAAATGAAAATCCTGTAGGGCAGAGGTTGTATTTTCCTAGTCCACCGTGATGGTATTGTAATATGCTCTGAGGCTGTTGTGCAAACCCGGTCTGAAGATGCAGGTGGTATACAAGCATAGTTAAAAATATAATTTATTTCTAAGGATTCTAGTTATTCACTGAGTGGGCAGTGGGCAGGGAGTGGGATGAGACAGGATGTCTCCTTGTAGTTGAGCTCGCTTTGAGCTGCATTTTATTTAAAATGCTGATATTCCTAAAGATTATTTTTAGCCCCTCCAATGGAACTAAAGTTCAGAGAAAAAGTGCTGCCAATATCTTTTGGGTAGAAAAACTTGTGCTTTAATTACTTTTGGTTTCAGTTTCACAAGCGGAGGAGCAAATTATTTTCACTTTGAGTGTGTTTACTTGAAGGTGGGAAAACTGATAAGGAAAGTAAACTGCGTTGGTCTCTAACTCCTAATATATAAATAAAAACTGGTTAGGAAAGAAAAACATCTACTAATATTAAAGACTACAAGGTCTGCTGTGTTACGGAAGGATTTGGGAACGTAGAGATAGTAATTGAGTGAGAACTTCAGAAGCAGTTTGAGTACTTTAAGCGCCCCAAATCCAGTGTTCTCAGTTTTCTCTGTGTATGTAAGCCCCCTTATTTTGCTTATATTAAGTAAAAATATTTTGTCAATTATTTAGGTGTAGATAAAACTTAATTAAGAAATGTATTATTTCTAAATGTTAAATATTATTATAAAATACTAGATTATGTATTCAGCATTTAAAAGACAATTTTATTAAAAATATTTAATATATTTATTACAAATTCTGTTTTTGTATGCAGTTTGAAAACATAAAATATTGGTAATTTCCAGAGTGTAGCACACAATAATTAAAATTGCCTGAATATACATTCAGACTACTCATTGTTTTAACAGGTGCAAGTAGGAATAAGTTTAAAAGCTCTACTTTGCTCCAGGACAGTTTAGTGGTATTGCCAGCCATTGACATTGATTCTTTATTTAGTTTCAAATAATAATAAACAACAAATTATTAAATAAATAATTTAAAATACAAAACAAGATTACAGTCAGTTTAAAAAATATCCATTGATCATGGTCTGGAAATAGTCCAATATATTTAAATTTATTTACTTGCCAACAAAGTATTTAAAACAAACCCAAACAACAAACACCCTAGACTGCTTATGTGAAAATTACTAAGTCAAATAAACTTTCACTGTGCCAATTTTTGAGTGCCACACTTTAGAAAGAGCAAAAACAAATTATAAAATTAGGCCATTATTACTGCCCCTTCCATTTTTCTTCTGTGATTCAGTTCTGACATTGGTTTAACAGCCAACCTGGCATAGGCACTGGGTTCTTTACACCCAGAAAACAAGGAATAAAACATTACATTCTGGTTTTGATTTATCTCAAGATAAAAGCAATTAAATAAAGTATATGCTTAAGGGTGGAAAGTTGCCTCAGAAAGTTCTGTAAGGTCTAAATTTTCTTCTTTTAGGGGCAAAGGCACGTTTTCCTAAGATTTATATGATAGGGGAATCTTTATTTAATTGTCTAGATGCAAAGAAAACATGCATTGTTATTTCAGTGGTTACGTTAGGTAATCATTGTTAACATTTTTTTGGAGTTACTAATATGTGCAGGTCATTCATCATACTTTTCTGAGAACAAGAAGTTCCATCTCTTCAATTTTACTCTTTCGACAAAAATAAAATGAAATATAAGATCACTTCCATGAAAACAGTTAGCACTGGTAGTTACCATTGCTTATTTCAATGTTCTATCCAGTACCAGCCTTGCCAATAATGACTTCTGCTAAAGGGATGATTTCCTAGAAATAACATAATACCGATTTTACTGAAATTATAAAGAAAGCAGTTTTGTCTCAAAGTTATAGTGCTTAAAAACAGAGGTTACTCAGGCGATTTGTAATTATTACAATGAAAATCATTAGTGATAGGTATGAAACTGTCATAGCTTAATAAGGCAGAGGTGAATATTCAAATGGATGAAGATTCAGAGAAAACACCATGAGCAGCAGTCGCTATTAACTGTCACAACAAAAAGACCATCCCTAGTAGATTATATAAGCACTAATCACAAACCTTCTATCCATGAGGTTAAGAACAATGTGCAAATTGTCTTATCTATTGAGAGCAAAAAAATGCCAGTGAAGATGTCTACTAGATAGGGATGGTAATAGTTGAGAAGATACAGAACTACTGAAAAAAAATTCTATGATTTTGCTGTGAATCAGACTACTGTTGTTCTGTGCCCAAAACCTGGATGCTCTGTTCACAATTTATCATGATTACAAAAGATATTTCTTTATTCTGGTAGGAACAAACAAATTTAAATTTTTCTTTAGTCTACAGAAATCAGGATTTAAAAAGAACAAACGAACAAAAAAACCCCAACCCCAGCTGAAGATATCTAAGGTATTGGGGTTTGTATTTTTGTTTTGTGTTAATTTTAATTCTTATAAGTGTAAATGGGATAGGATAGGCCGGTATGTAACATTAAATACTAGACTGGACAGGTTAATTAAAAAAAAACAACTGGGAGGAGCTGTTGCCTCCCTCGAAGGCAGGGAGGCCCTGCAGAGAGACCTGGACAAATTAGAGGACTGGGCAATTACCAACCATGTGAATTTCAGCAAGGCAAAGTGCTGGATTCTGCACCTGGAATGGGGCAACCCAGGATGTACAAACAGACTGAGGAACAAGACGCTCCATGGAAAGGGACCAGGGGTCCTGGTCAATGGCAAGCTGAACATGAGTGAGCAGTGCCCTGGTAGCCAGGAGGGTCAACCGTGTCCTGGGGGCATCAGACAAAGCATCGCCAGCTGGTCAATGGGAGATACTTGTCCTGCTCTGCTCTGCACTGGTGCTGCCTCACCTTGAATATTGTGGCAGTTTTGGGCACCACAATGTAAGAAAGACATTAAGCTGTTAGAGAGTGTCCAAAGGAGGGCAATGAAGATGGGGAAGAGCCTTGAGGGGAAACTGGACGAGGAGCAGCTGAGGTCACTTGGTCTGTTCAGCCTGCACATGACGAGACTGAGAGGAGACCTCATTGCAGTCTTCAACTTCCTTGTGAGGGGAAGAGGAGGGGCAGACACTGATCCCTTCTCTGTGGTGACCAGTGACGGGACCCGAGGGAATGGCTTGAAGTTGTGCCATGGGAGGCTTAGGTTGGATATTAGGGTGGTTGGGCACTGACCAGGCTCTCTGGCCCATGGTGTCACTCTTGGGGATGGTCCTGTGCAGGGCTAAGAGTTGGACTCAATGATCCTTGTGGGTCTTTTCCAAACCAGCATATTCTGTGATAATGATCACATAAATATGTTCTTTTTCAAATGAGAAAGAACTGTAAAAGGCTGCAATGAGAATTGTTTAGCAGAAAATTAAAGAAAGCAGAGTCACTGCTTGCTCAGCTGTTCATGACAATTAGAACTGGTCTGTATTTATTTCTTTATTCTGAGGCTGAAAGTTTTTCATTGACAAAGATTCTCATGTAGTTATGATAAGCTTTTGTAAGGCACCTTGTACAGTACGGCATGATATTCTGATTTCTGAAATCCATCCCTTTGCTAAGTCTACATGGCCCATATCAAATACATTTCAAAGTGGTTGATTGACGGATCATAAAGCAGTAATAGATTAAGGACATTCATGTTGGATTTTATAGAAGTTGTTCACAGCCCATTGCTTTGAGGATTTGGATAATGATCTGGAGGAAAATAGAATGTAATCTCTGGTAAAATGCATATGTGCAAAAATTGATGGATTCATAAGTGTGAGGGATGTTCTGTATTTCATTAATGGGGATCATTTCGACATATGTTAAGACAGCTAAAGATATCTGTCTAGACAGTGGGATCCTACATGTAGAATGGAGAGTAGTACTTTGGAAAGGAGTAATTTGGTGATACAATACAGTAGCTAAAATGCACATTGCGGTCCGTCAGTATGGTTATAGGGGATCTCAAGTGGAATTAGGTGTGGTGTTATTTTGCTGTATAACTCTAGTGAGATGTTAGAAAATTGCATCCTGTTTGAGTTTAAAGTGCAAAAAACCTAGATAAACGTAAAAAGATTCAGAAGAACATGTCAAGGACAATTACAAATCATAAAAACAAGTAAGTCAACAAACCCTGCTGTACAGTAAGAGCCTGGAGAAGTCTGTGTAGTTTTTAGCAAAGGGAAGTTCAGGAAGTGACTGATGGCCTTTAAGTACTTGTATGTACTTTTGTATGGGGCATTATATGTACTATGTCTGTACTATTGTATGGGGCAAAGATTTCAGACAGAGTAGTCTTTTAGGTATAGTAGACAAAATACTGGAGCTGAAAGCTGAACTCAGGTGTATTTCTTCTAGCAATACAATAAATTTGAAACTGAAGGAAGTTATCTATCTGAACAGCATATTTAAGGATGTTCTGGATATGTCAGCAACAAAAAGCTGTGAATTTTTCCAAAAAGATGCCTTTAGTTCAAGCACAATATGATGATCCAATGCAGGAATTTTGGAGTGAAATTAGCTGTTAAACAGAAAGGCAGACTAAATGATCATCTCTTACACAGGTCATCTGCAAAATCTGATAAAAGCATTTTCAGCATCCGTGGCACTCTGTACTCAGTTGTAGTGTGTGTCTGTGGTTTTGATGGGAAGGCTGAAAGCGGGGAAAGGGAGGGTTGGGGATGTAATGAGAGAATATAATAAAGATGGGTTTAATTTTTATGTTACACATACAGAAGAATTAAGTATTAAGTACTAAATCAAAATATGTGATCATCCAAGCAACACATACATCTTCCCTATAGCATTTTGAAAGATTTTTGCATGCTAGTTGTGTGCATTAGCAACCAGCTGGGAACAATACCCTGCTATTTGTTAAAGGAGAGACAATAAAGTTCTTCTAGACAGGAAAGAATCTACATTGTTAACAGATGACCTGAAAGTTCAGCTCATTGAAAAGGCAAATATTTTGACCAGGAGAATAATTCTTCCTGTGGAGCAGTATGAGTTGCTGTGCTTAAGCCGTACACCTATTTTTAACCGTCACAGGTATTGAGCTTAGTCTTCAACTTACTTCATAAATGGTGTAAAAAAGACTAAGTAGGTCTTTCTCTTTGATGAATGTAGAGGTGAATATGTCAGAATCCCCTTTTGCTGCAGTTTTTGTTTAGTTCCTGCAATTTCTACATTGGTTTAAACAGTTCAGATGTAGATTTTTGACTTATTGTCACTATCTGCCATGTTCTGTTTTGTTAAACTCCAGAAGCACTATTGGACTGGAGTAACTATGGGCAAAGGCTGCAGTTGCATGTGAAGTGAAGGCTGTTATGATCAAGAGGAAAAAAAAGTTACAGCTTTACTTAAAATACTAGTTAGAAAGCGTAACCACACACGCAAACATTCCTTGTGTTAGGGCACGTTTTGATAGTTCATCGTAACTTTTTAAATTTGACACGTTTTAGAAAAACCATTTGACTGATACAAAAAAAGTGAGACAATATAAGTGAAACTGTACCCTGTCTGCCCTGCGATAGAGTTAACTGGCAATGCATAGGTATTACCACAAAAAAAAATATATTTCTAAATCAGCTCCCACCAAATTATGAGATGATTACTTTTGCTTGCCTGATAAAGAAGTGTTCATATAAACAAACCATATTTAGGTTAGCCCCTTCCTAACTGATAAAACTCTTGTATCCCTGTGGGGAGGAGGGTTGTGAGCTCTCTGGGGCAAGAGCTATGCCTATGCATCTTTTGGTTTTTCGTTTTTTGCCTTTTTTTTTTTTCTTTATAGATTTTGTACCACACTGTAAAAATACTGTTATTTATGTCACAAATTCAAAACCTTTAGGTTGAGGAAATGGCAGATTAATGGTTGTCTGTGAGTTTCTAGTTCTCTTTCTTTGTATCTAATTTATGCACAGACTGGATCATGGGTCCTGTGGTCAGGGAAGAAAACCATTTGCAGTCATAATTAAAAGAGTGCACTATGTGCACAGCTAATCTACCCTTTTGGATGAATTCAGTGGGAAGGGGTGCTTCCTTTTGGTGCTCCCAGGAGAAAAGCATAAGCCATAAGCAAAAACCTGACAGGTTTGTCCTTATTCTCAAGGACTAGAGATTCCCATGTATTTCCAAGGCTATGTATGTTGATATCCTGCCTGCACCTCATTTCCTCAGTTGGGTGTCCCCTTTACCACCACGGGAACACAGGATTCCATACAGAGACAGGTTTGGGAGTTTATCCATCTGAAAACTCTCCCTCATAACCCCCCACTTCTGGTTTTTTTTTTCCCCCTCCTGTTTTGCTTAATAGGGTTAATTTGATGCCAGATTTTCTCCCAGGAGCAGGTTCAGTTTAAATTTTGGCAACCCCCATGAGTGTTGCTTTAAGCAGCTGTGAAAAAGCATCATTGGACTGTTAATCTGCTGAGTTTCAGAAGCTACTCTCAACTGTGGAGGTGGTAGAACTTTTAAATGAAAACTGCCATTGTAAGGAAACTTTGCATTTGGCATTATTTCACTACCAAATCCCTTATAATGAAATATTTTTAAACAAACATGCAAAATTGCATTAAAGGTGTAATAACTTTGTAGTTGAAATACCAACATTTTTGTATTGGTGGTTGGAAGCATCTAGAATGAATTTATTCATTAAAAACTAGAGTAGTATCTGCTTAAATCAAAAATGCAAAGCCCGAGTTCTCAATTTGGAGGTTAAAAAGCAAACTTTCTAGAAATTTACTTACTTATGACTGCCTGTTACCATAAGAGAGCAGAGTTGAAGTTTGGTTTTCTTATAGAATTTGCTCTTTAGTCTTTGCTGTTCAATAATTTTCTTAACTTAGAATGCATATGAGGACCTGGTGATTTTGTTGATTTTTGGTTTTCCCCTTTGGATAATAAGAAAAATTATGGAGTAGAGGAACTACTTCTAATAAGCATTGCTGTGTTGCCATCAGTAAGTGTTGTGATTATCATAAGTATAAAGCTTGCATCCAGCTGTATTGGTAAGGAGTTGGTAGTTTTTTCCATACTAACAGACCCATAACTCATAAAAATGACTTTATTTTTCTTTGTCTACATGGATTCCAATTAGTGTGCTCAACTTCATGTGCACGGGACCAATTTTGTGGGCTCTTAACTGCTTCGTAGAAGCCATTGCCCCTTGCCTTTCCCCACTTCCACTTAAGAGTACCTGTTTTTAAAAAAGTAATATATTTCGTGTCCATATAGATGTCTCCTATCAGGCTTACAAAATGGTAGCAACCTGCCTACAATATATGTATTTACATCCTCCTTCAGCAGTAGCTTTGTCAATGGAGGAGCAAGTCCACTCAAAAGCATTCATCACTGCCCTCTACCTGGGGTTACTGCCCTCTCTGGTCTGCTAGCTGAGCTGCTCATGGGAGCTCTCCCTAATCCAATTCAGTCAAATTGAGCCATGTTAGGAAAGATTTGTTATTTAAATTACTTAAGCTGATCTAGCTTATTTTGACTGACATGTTTAGGGAGTTCTTATGTATGCAGCTCAGCCCAAAGACTTGAGAAGTGGTAACCGTCAGCAGAATGTGATGATAAACAGGGGGCATGAGTGGCAAAGAGCAGGTCTTTCCCAGCTGTGCCCAAACTGGTTGATGTATACTCATCTACAGCCTGAAATCTGGGAACCTGCTTTTCTTCATGGAGCATTCTTAAGGGTTTTTTGGCCATTAAAAAATATAGAAGTCTGCCAGCACCAGTTCCTCCCCGAGTGCTCCTATTAGCCACTATTTCACGCAGAACCACCTAGGGTATATTGGCCAAGAGGCTTTGATTGTCCACTTTTGAATGACTCCTGCCAGCATCATTTCATAGTTGAACTAAAGTGCAGGTCTCCCTCTGGTGCCTACTTTGTAAAAGCACAAGATTTTATAATGGGGCTGAGCAATTGGAAACCAACTGTATGAAAAGAGAAAGGTCTCTTTGTTGTCTTGGTAATAACAGTTCTGAGAGTGCTGACAATAACGTTAGACAGTAGACTACTTTTTTTCTTGTGGTACATAGTGCTAATCTACACATAAATTCAGAACTGTGCAGTCACTGTCAGCTGCAGCTGTGCTTGTCATCTGCACCTTTTCTAACAGCAAAATCTTCTGTTTGGGAGGTATATTTGTTAGTATGTGGAGGTATGGATAATGGATATATGGATATATACGGATATATGGAAATAACCCCAGATAATTTTCACCAGTTTCTAACCTTTTTCACTTTCTTACCAGTTTCTTTTAGCTGTCCATTTCTGGAAATTAGTTGACCACACAAACATGGATCTTTCTAATACAACTAGAAGTTTTCTGCTTTGATGGATTTTAATCTAGTTTAAAGACCTTACCCCACTGATGGAAAGGCCTAAGCGTGAAAGAGCATTGAAAAATTGAAAAGAGCACACCACCATGTCCCCAACAAAATAGTGAAAACTGGTGTCATCACTGTGGGAGGAATTTTTCATTTACATCACCTTCCACTTCTGGGCCTCTGCCCCCTTCAGAGAACCACATTTTGCATAATCAGTCCTATCTGTGTGTAAATTTTTCCATTCATATTCCCAAGAACACACAGCACAAATGTTTCTCAGAAATGACCTGCCTATGCCATACATCAAAAGAACTCCATGACTTTTGGACTTAATACCTTTTGGTTGGGACTTGCTGACATTGAGAATACCTTGACAATGCCTGCTATCAGCAGGGGGGTTCTCAAAACAAATACAAGTGATGTGTATGACTCAGTCCAGCAAGTTGTTATTTCCTGAAATAAGCCTGTTCTAAAAATGCCCCCAACAATCTTTTAGGAATACAGTTCTAGAGGAATGCTGGTTAATGTTTCAGACACATGATTTTCTCATCCTTTGTTGCGAACCAACATGTCTAAAACCTTCCCTGGTATGAGAAACAAAGCAACATAAAAAAATAGTTTGGACTGCCCAGGGTGAGCAAGGTCGGGTTGATGCTTAGAAATGATAAACTGAAGGCAGCCCCCATCAGGTTACCTGTCTGATACAATCCTACAGCACGGTGGTCTAACTCTGCATTTGAAGTTTACCTGGGCATATCCCTGTGGACAATGTCTAATGCAACATCCTGCTTGGCTGAGTTTAGGATGCTTTGTTCTAAAGCGGAGGGACAAGGAACCGTGTGGAACAGGAGGTTTTTTTGTGGGGAGACCATTCTTCCTGTGATGTTCATTGCTGTCTATCCAGGGGACAAGCTGGTAGCCCTTGTCTTTCTTGTGGAAAGAAACCACTTTTGACTTGCTCTGTGCTTTACTGCTCTTTTGAAATCTGCAGAGGATGATGATAAGGTTCTTTTGGAATTTATATAGGAGTGGGTGTGGTGTCAGCCTTTAGTCTCCCTGTGTTTCTCTATTCCCTCGATATAAAACTAGTGTTTCTTCTGACTGTTAAGACACAGTTTTCATGTGTATTAAGTCAGTACTGTGACAGGAATGGGGGGAGGCGACAATATTTGTTTTAGGGAGATTTTTTTGCCAGTGCACTCTCTTCCACTGCCTAATCTGTTTTTTCACCTGTAGGTGAATCAGGTCCAGAAATTCGGCTAAAACAAGTATTATCCTTCTCAGCAGAATTAGTTATCTGAATGGGTACAATGTGCATCTGTGGACATATCTATGCCAGTGGTTTGGGGTTTTTTTAACTCTAAAAAAAACCCTAAAAATATTCTTAAAAGGAAAGAAGCAAGGATGAGCAGGTAGCAGGTCACCCACTGGTAACACTTTTCTGCAAGTTGCCATGAAAGGGCTTCTGTTCATTCTCAGCTTGAGATCTGGCTGTAGCTGGTCTTCGTGTTATCCTCTTTTCACGTTTTTTTTTTTCCAAATTTTTCTGTAGAAAACAAAATAAAATGTTGAAGAAGCTCTTTCACACTTACCTATTCTGCTTTCAAAAGGAATAAATTGGCCTCAAAATGCTTCGTAATTGTGCTGCTCTCCGAGACAGGTCAGTGACCTCCTCTAAGAGCAAATCAGAGTACTAGATTATTCTTCACTGCCAGCACTTAGTACCTTCTTAAAGTCTGCCCTTAAGTTTAAACATCCTCTCAAAGAAAGACAATCTGTGTCCCAGTGGTAGCAGATGTACATGGAGAGGTGGCAAAAGATTGCTTGGAAGGTCTCATTTGTTTAGTGGTATAAGTAATTGTTTTGTCATGGCAGCTCATATATATATATATATCTTTTTAAGGCTTCTGAACCTTACTCCTCCATTTTCTTCCCAAGAAAATTTCATGTCTTCATGTAATTGTTTTGTCTTTAAGAATTTATTTGTTTATAATCTTAAAAAGTGTCTTGGAATCAGATAAACCCTCTCTAGATTACTATGTTCTACAAAATGCACTCAGTGCTATGCAGGAATATTGCTTAAAAACACTTCATAATCTTCATAATAAAATAAAGAAGGCAGTAAAGACTGCTGGAAGGTACCCAAATCTCTGGCAGTGCCAGATTAGGGGAAAGTTGGATGAAATATAGTTGTCCATCTACCTGTTTACTCCTGTCCTAGATCCTTAAACTGAGAATCACAATAAATATACTGCGGGACAAATAATGAAAAACATTCTTCAAAATCAGACCTTAAAATGGTTGCTGGGAGAGAGGAGGTGTTCAGAATATATTGCACTATCATAAAGATATTTCAAAATATCCAAAATATCTTTTCTCAAGAAAAACACCTTTCTGGAAGGCAATACTTAAAGAAGATGAGAATCTTAATGCTGTCCAGTTCCACTGTGTAGACATAATTCTTGTTTAGCCTGAAAGAAGGATGTGCAATTCTGCTTCTCAAAACGGCCCTTTTCCTATCTTTTTTTTTTTCAGAATTGCTTAAATTATTTTTACACACATTTTGAGCAGCTGAGTTTTGCATAGACTTCAGTGAAACTTGAGTGTTACTTGTAGTTTGAGCCTATCCATTAGACTGCAGTTTTCACTGGGGCTTAAGTACTAATTTGATCCTTTGTGAATACTGACTGAGTTTAGCCAGGAACTAGCATCCAGGTTCTTAAACCACTGTACTGTAAAACATCAGCCAGGCTCATTGCTATGCTCACAGAGCTGTAGCCCGCTTTATCCACAGTGTTTTTCCTGCTTTTCCAGTTGGCCATTTTACTCCCACCTTCTACTCCAAGTCACTTTATTGCATGCTGTGCTAAAAAGCCACCTGCTTATTGCTTTGACATTACTGTTGTACAGTACTTTCTATGTGCAACCTTTGTAACCTTTGTTCTATCCTAAACCTCACCTTCTTTTTACTTGGTGTCTTTCATAGACACTGTTCTGTCTTCTTGTCTGTTGAAGCCTTATTCTCAAACAATATTTCCTTAAGCCCTTATTAAAAAAACCATACCATCTATTCTTCCACCTTGAGAACTGAACACAGCAAGAGATTTGCAGTTGTCTTTGAATAATGCTCTTTTTCAGAGTGTACTCTTTATTGTTCCTTTCTGTTGACCCTCTTGTCCTCTCTACCCTTTTCTTCCTCTCACTGTATTTTAAATCTTTTTGGATCAATGATATAACTAAGTACTTACAGCAGGATTTCAAGTTGTTTGTTAGGTGCCAAGCTGAGCATTTTTTTAGATTTCCTCTAGTGTCAAGAGTACGATCTGCTTCTGCTGATTTTGATACATTAGCGTTGTTGGTAGTCAGCAAAGTATCTCGTGAGCTGCGTTGGTGTGATAGAACCACACCACTAAATGTAAAACTAGGTGTTTAAAATTGAAACAATTAAGAATAAAGTAAATGCTGGTGTCTTGCTAAGTAGTAGAATATCCACTTCTGTTTTCTAAAAGAATGCAAAGCCAATCCTGCAACTTTTACTTATATGGAAAATGCATACTCAGGCAAACCAGCCATTGTTTACACTGAATATTTGTTCCCCCCCCCAACAATTTTAAGATATATTCAAAAAATTGTTTGTTTTCTCATGTCTGAATCATGTACGTAATATGTGTAGATTTTTAGGCCAGAAGAAGTTGCAGAGGTGTACACATATTGGATACACTTCATAATAATACGTGAAAGAAGCATTTGTTGATTCCTAGATCTGAAAATAGTTATCTGAACGAATCCTCATATACTGTACTTGGGGCTCCTCATGTTCCTTAACAAACTTCCCTGTTCATTTCCTAGATTTAAATAGCTGTCCCCAGCTGTTGTGCATTAGCAGATCCCCACTGCTAGTCTAAAAAATTGGCTGAAACTGTTCTTTAAATTTAGAATTTGGTCTGAGTTTAATTTAGCCAATGTTTACTACTATAACTTCTCTTTCTCTGGAGAGAGAGGCTCAGGCAGTGAAGTAATAACATTTAACAGATAGAGTAACTCCTGGGTAGCTCCAAGAAAACTGAATCTGAGGAATTAAAAAAAAATATTCTTGACAGAACATGAAAGTAACAATAATATGCTAAAGAAGCAAATAAGATACAGATTAATATAAAAGTCTGAATATGTGATGATATGACTAGGTGCATTTAGGTGTTTAGGTGCACTAGGTATTTAACTTTATTGAAAAACCTACTTAAAATATGATACATCCGTTAAAGGCTGAACTCTTTGTAACTTACCAAGGTACAGGAAACTACAGAAAAGTACAGAATACTGTGTATTTTTCTGCCAGAGAACTACATCACTGAGTCAGTCATGGCTAAGTAAACTTGAGTTTTAAGTACCTAATCCATTCTTAGCAGTAGCAGCAAACTTTTTGTAGATGCACAGAGATACCTTCTTCATTTAAGCTTATTCAGCTGTCTCAATTAATTAACTTACTAAAAGCTAAGAAAACATTTTGTATTTCAGAAATCAGTGTCTTATATATTATCGTCTAAATAAAAGGATAGGTATGAGTTAATATATTTTACTTCCATAATCTTGAAGCATAAACATAAATCCAAGTTTAGCTCCCTGCTACTGATTATGTTCTCAAAACAATTTATAATAAAATCATGTTAAGTAAAAAAAAAAACAACCAAAAACACAAAACCAAAACAACCTCCCCCAAAAATCAAGTCTTTAAGTGCATAACCTATTTTTAGTTAAATAATACTAAAATAAACAAAAAGAAAGGAAAGCTTTCTGCATTGTCGTTAAATATTAGTTTACATGCTAATAAAAATTCATGTAAGTTATAAAAAAACCCCTGAGTTTCTTTAATTCTTTTAAGATTAAGAATTATGCATTTCTTGGCTGAATAAATAAAAAAAAAAAGGCAGTTAAATCTTTTTACACCTTTAATATCTCATGAGTGATGTATTGTCCTGTTCGGAAAATCCTGCCAACTATGGTTAAAAGACAGTATTTATCATTATGATTTGACAATGCCAACCAGTGAAAGTGGGCCTTTCTTTAAAATGTAGGATGCAACTGCTGTTAAAATGTAAGATTCAAGCAAGTGGAAACCCACGATTGAAACCAGGATTAAATCGGTAATAATCTTAAATTTCTTAGTTTGTTTTTTTTTTTTTTTCTTCTAATGAATTAATTCAGCTGCTCCCATGCCTCTGAGTCTATTCGTTCTTATTAAGGCAATCTATCTGGTGCAACAGGGAAGGGTATACTTGTAAAGAACTGAACAAACTGAGTCATAAAGGATTTGTTCCCAAAATGTAGTGAAAGAGAAAAACAAAACTGGACCCTGAATCTTTGGAAGCTGCATATCGGGTTGAAGAGGAGTGAAAAGATTGCTGAACTGAACTGGAGAAAGCAGCTCTTGCTAAATTGATTTGATTCATTCCCATTTTCTGTGTGTGTCCTGGGGAGCTAAAAAGAGTAGGAAAGAAGGTGGGAACAAAATTGAGTTAAAGTAAATTTGATTAGTGGATAGATGAAGAGAAGGATAGAGTGGGAAAAGTAAATTTAAAAAGCTGGTTGAGCAAGAGCTAGCTGAACTTTGTTCTAGCCCATTTGCAGTACCTGAATCATTCTTTATTTTCTCCGTTGAATTTCTGTTTGGTGTGGTTTGGTTTATTTCTTATTCTCTGCCTGCAGTTGTTAGGTTGTGGGTTTTGGGTTTTTGGTTTTTGTGTGTTTGTTTGTTTGTTTTCTGACAACCAACAGTAAAAAAAACCCGCCAAACTCAATTCAAACTTATTTGAGAATGCTAATGTGGAGTTAACGACTCACTAAAGTGTAGGATGACTCATGAGTCAGAAGACTCTTGGTTTGAAAATGGCCGCAATTACAGGGGGCTGGACCCGAATATCCAAACAATAGGAGGTGGAGATGAGCACCTTCCAGGTGCATTTCCATTGCAGCTTTGAAGCTGAGCTGAGTGGGGACTCCCTGAGTTTCCCTTTTCATCCTTCCCAAACTACAGTTTCTTGTCTTGTGTGAGTGCTGCTGCTGAACCGATGAGGCACTTCGGATAGCTGGTGAGTTTTATTCCAGGTGAGGGTACAGGGGGTAAAAAATTCCTGAGTCTTCTCCCTCTGAGATCAGATGAACTCTAGTGCTACTCCCCAGGGGGACGGGTCTGAGACACCCTGGGATGGGAGCAGTGGGACTGCGACACAAATATTTCAGTTCTAATGAAATTTCCCTCGTAGGAGAGGCAGAGAAATGGCGATGTGATGTGATGAAATGACCTTTTTTAAGGCTTTGGCTTTGTTTGATGAATGGGTGGAACGTTGCAATACTTAATTATGTATTTAATCCTCTGTGGGCCCAGTTATTAGGAGTCAGTTGATTGTGGGGAGGAAGAGAGGAAAAGAGAAGAAGGAAGATAAAACTAGACTGTAAGACATAAATAAGTGTATATTGTGGCAGGGGGACGAAACATTCCAAAGACTACAAGGAGGCTTTGGACATTTTGGTATCCGCATACGAGCAGTTGTGATTGATCACTGAATGGTGCCGTTTCTTAAGAGTCATAAGGATTGTCACATGACATCAAGCAGAAGGGAGAATTTGCAATTCCAAGAAAGAGCTGTCTTTAGTTGCAGCTATATCTGATGCTTGCAAAGGCCATCAAACCGAACAACAAGGTCTCTGAGCTGGACCGCGATGTCTTTTTCAAATACGTTTTTCTCTGTTTTGGTTTAATCTTCTAGTTACTGCCAAAGTTCTTAGTTTCACAGCAATTCAAGAAAACTTTCTGATGCCGGTTACCTGATAGGAAGCAAAAAATAACTAAAGGAAAATAACGCAGTTATTCCCCGGAATTACTAGCTTTGCGTTGATTAAGGAAATTAAAATTATTCTTCAGGAGCTGCAATATCCTTATAACTGATATAAGGGGTGGGGAAGGTAGTAGTGAAATTACAACTGCCTGTTTCAGTTATTGTTTATAATTTACCTGCAATATAACAGCTTACCTATAAGCCTCTTTAGACCTTCATTCTGTTCCATCACATCTAAATGGAACAGCTAAAATCAATGTTATGTTGGCATAAGTTAGCACAGGTGCCACAAAAAGCAGTGAAGTTCTTTTCTTGTGCTTGGCTGCTCCTTCCTGCCCTTCTGCATGGCAAAGCTTTTGAGCAATAGTGGCACAATATGATACAGGAAACCAAATTGAGCTTAATTTTCTTGTTTATTGTGACATTTTAAAGCTGGATCTGTTTCCTGGACTGGTTCCTCGTGAAGGTAAAAAAACCCTGTGCTAATGCTGGGGCGATGATTTAAAGAGCAGGGGCTGTTAAAATTGGCACCGGTTCCCATACCAAAACGTGCATCCTAGCGTTGTGTTAGACACCATTGCCTCATTTATGCTGGTGTTTTTAACATATTCTCGTGGAAATGTTGGAGGTTGTGTGGTTTTGTTTTAATTTAGGAGGCAAGGCTTTTGCACTGTCACAGGCCTCTGGCACTGGTATCCTGGGTATGTGATTGCCTCAGTATCACCTTGCTGTGGGGTGTGATTGAATTCCGTTGAGGGTGTTAAGTGCTGAGGCTGTAGCAGGCTGTGTAAGTATGCAACATCTCACTTTTGTGTCTGGGTTAATCTGGACTTTACCTCTGTGGTGGCTTTCTGATCTTAAAAGTATTACATGTTTTCAAGATCCTCTGCCTTGCCTGCTTGAAAGCTACTTAACCTTCAAACATCAGGGTCCTCATTGAAAGCATTTCTGTGAAGAGCTAGATAAAACTTAGATGTTTCAACACAGGGCAATTCTGACCAACAGGATTTGTTTTGGTTTGAAGGGTTTGGGAGAAACCATATAGGTCAGTGGGGCTTTTGTCTTGGTGGAAGTCAACTGAAATTAACTTTTTTAACAGTAGAAATTCTCATTTTGTCTTTTTTGGGAGTGGTGAAGTTGGGCTGAATTTTGATCCTTCAGCCTGCGTTTTGCCACTATGACATGTCATCTTCAGAGTGTTGTCATTTAGGAACCTCAATATATTATTTACCCAAAGGAACCGAGATCTTTGGCCAAGTTACTTCTCCCGGTATGCACAGAGGATTTTGTCTCCCTTGTGCTTGCTGGTAGGTGGGAGGGCTTCAGGCAGGTGGGAGGGCTGCCTGCATATTGTGGGGAAATTCATCCTGGGTACTTCAGGAGCTCCGAGGAGAGGCTATAATGTCAAATTGTCTCGGAAAAGATAGTTAAATTGGCTTTAAATCACATTAAGGCAGAATGCATTGAGTTACTTTAAATAGTATGGTGAGATGTTCCAAACTTGTATCAGACGAAGAATGGAAAAGTGTCTTAAGATTTTATTGACTGGAGAAACAAAACTTCCAGAAGAATTGAAATTCTCCATGAAAACATCAATTTAATGAAAACAGTCTTACTGATAAGAAAATATTTCATTAGAAAAATTCCCCAAACCAGTTAAATTTAATAAGTAGTTGTCTTTAGGTTGCCTGCATACATACAGTCTACTACTTCAGTTCAAGCACTTGATTGATCTGCTGGTGGCCTTAACTTTTCCATAAGGCTTCTTTACCCTGCTGTAAGTGAAATGTTAATCCTCATCTTTATACTTGTTAAAAATAGCAAATAGCTTTTAATGTAAGAGAGAGCCCAAAGAGCCACCTAGGTAGTAGCGAACAGGTAAAGAAAAATAAGATATCACAGAGTGACTCTTCTTTTTTCAAGCCCTTGTTGGTGGTGGGAAACAGTAATTTAAGAGCTTCCTGAGCTACAGTTTGCACTTAGTATTTAGTAATCTATAATGGATCTATAGTTCCTAAATTTGTCTAGTCCCTCCACTATATAATGAGGCAATATGTTCTGCAAGTTGGTTTTGGTTTTAATACTTTTTTTTTCACTAGGTATCTCCTCCTTGTTTTTGTTGTTTTTATGGGAAGTATAGGAAATACTTTCTATTCATTTTCTTATTCCTCATATCATATACGTCTTAACTGAAGAGTCAGTCTGTTTTGGTTTTCCTTTTTGGAAAATTGATAGTTCTTGCTACTTGAGATCATCTGATCTCAAAAAAAGATGGAAAAACAACTGCACATGTGATGTGGATATTATTTGAATTTATACCATGCAGGACTTTAGAAATTGAAGTAAACTTCAAAAATTTCATTAATTTTGTTGTGGGGTTTTCCAGGTGAGAAAAAGGTCTGATCCCCAGAGTTCAAGATTTTTGTATTTGTGATGAACAACCCGCTGGCAGGTGGGAAGTACAAAAAAATGTGGTGCTTTAGATTTGAGGGGAAGGTGGGGTGAACTAAAAGAGTTGGACAAAGCATAAGAGACAAGCACACTCAGAAGACCACTATTCTTCATGGACACCTGTCTAGAGGCTTTGAGATCTAAAGCTTGTTTCAGCAGAGGTTTCAGTTTTATATGTAGGGTAGTGTAACTCCTCTTACAAATCCTGTCAAATATCAGGAGTTTCAAAAAGAAGTCACTCAGAGCACCCTCTGTTCTAGGAAGTTGGATTGCAAAGTTGTTTGTCTTGTCAGTCCAGTCCCACCTGTATGAAACATGGGCATTTCTATCCCATAGACACGTAAATTTTAAGTACAGTGAGCAAAACTGTAATTTCCACTGTTAGTTTAGCAAAGTCTTGAAGGTTTTCTCTTTAATTCTGGATATTACCACATTCATTCTTCAGAACTGGCTCCAAGCTCTTTGATAGAGAGAATCATAGCACTTTAATTTGGAAAGCTGTGAAGGTGTAAGAGACGACCAGCAGGGCTGATGTAGCAGTGTTTTAGGGCTTGAGGAGGCAAATTGAAAAAGCTACATTATGGCTGATGGCAGAAGAAAGCTTAGGCTGCTTCTAATACACACATTACACTCAGCAAAAGGGCTGTTGCTCTCATAATGTTAAGCTAGGATAGAAAAGGCAAAATAAATGAGTGCTTTAGCAGTGGTTGGCCTGTGACAGTGTATCTCTTTCATATCCTGCCATACACTAGTGGGCAGGAAAAATAGCAGCCTATAATAAGTTCAGGTGCTGGTAGGAGGGTGTCTCTAAGGTATGTGCACACTGATGCATACAGAATTGATTAGAAGAAATAAACCTCTTTCCCCCTCTTTCTTTTTTAAGGTGACAATTGATGTTTGTGTATAGTGGAAACTGAAATGAAACTTCACATTCGTCAGTAACTTTATCCTTTAGGATTAAAGAGAAGTCTGTTTCACTTCCCTTTTTCCTCACTTCAGTGAGATGTCACAGATTTATGGAAGTTTCAAGAAGAATAATTTAATTTAGAAATTGGCATCTGAATATCTGTATTTAAAAAAAAAAAAAAAGAAAGACTTGACTTAAATGCTTTTTTAATTTGGAAGCAGTCATGCATTGATTTTTTTTTCTGTGTGAAATAGAGTTCTCTGAATGAAGATTCCAATCTGGCCCTGGAATAATTATTTCTAAATGTAAGATGACAAGTTAAAATGACATTGTGTCTGTAGACCAAAAATAAAACCTTTTGCCTAACCCTTCTTATGTTTACAGTGGGAACTAATATAGGTTCCTTGCAAATATTTGTCTATTTGTTTTCTGGATTGGGATGGGCTTCCTTTTGACTTGTTCTCTGTTTTAGTTATTAGAAAGCAAGACTTTTCTAAACATGCAGTCAAGGTAAGGAATACATAGAAGAAGAAACAAAGTCCTAATCCTTTGTTTTGACACCACATTGTACTTGGTTACTGTGAAAAGATTCATGTCATAAAACAAACAATTAAAGACTTGGTAGAAAAGCTTTTGAAGGTGAACTGACTTCTCAAAACTGTGATATCATCGTTGTGTAATTGTAGACATTTCAAAAACAAGGAGGAAAAGACAAACAAATACAGGCAAGAAATTGGAAGATTTTAATTAAATACTTTCCACTGTTTTAAAAAATGTGATTAATTAGTCTTTAGGAATTCTTGATTATGCATTTAATTATATTTGATACTTACATACAATTTGTAATTATTTTCATGCATATAATCTCAGTATTCACTCTTTAAAGCAATCCCCAAAAATAATGCATTCCTTTAGGTAACTTCCTCATCTCTGATTTTTGTTTTCAGGTTGAGGCACTCAGGGTTAAATTTCCTTTGGGTTCATGACAAACCCATATAAACCATGCTGCTACAGAACTGCAACAGTTTTCACCATAATTCCACATTTTCATTATTCCAGAAAAACTTACCACTGCTGTATCTCCACTTCCTTTTTTCTTCCCTCTGCTCTGTCCCACTTGCATCATGTAAGGATATGATTACACAATAAACCAGCTGAAAGCCAAAACAATTTGGATGTATTTAAGTTAAGGCAGATTAGATCCCTAGTTTAATGTATAACATTGCTACTTTTTGGGAAAGGAAGGAATCAGCTATGTTTTTTACGCTAACAGAGCCAAGTGCTTCCAGATTCAGCAGAATACAAAACAAAGGTGTTTGTTGTCATGCATTATAATTATGAAAACTAGGAACGTGTTTTTTTAAGACCTCATCTCTTCCAGGAAAAAAACCCTAAATGTTAAATTTCCCCAGAAATTATGTTTATACATTACTAACATGTCTTAAAAGAAAGAAAATTTGAGAGGAAAGCACTTTTTAAAAGAAAAAAAAAGGTGAAGGAGTTATAGGTTATTTAACTCCACTTAATGCTTAACTGTTTTCAGATAAAAAAATCTATTTCCCATTGATGGCTTGACTAATCTCACTATGTATTGTGAAAAGCATAGCCATAAAATAAAAATCTAAATCAGTGATATATATAGAATCATAGAATGGTTTTCATTGAAAGGAAACTTAAACATCATCTAGTGCTAACCCCACTGTCATGGGCAGAGACACCTTCCACTAGACCAGGTTGCTCTAAGCCCCATCCAACCTGGCTTTGAGCACTTCCAGGGATGGGGCATCCACAACTTCTCTGAGCAACCTGTTCCAGTGCCTCACCACTCTCACAGTAAAGACTTTCTTCCGTATATCTAATCTAAATTTTTGCTCTTTCAGTTTGAACCCATTACTCCTTGTCCTATCACTACATGTCCTGTTGAAGGGTCCCTTTCCAGCTTCCTTGTAGGACCCCTGCAGATACTGGAAGGTTACTGTGAGGTCCCTGCACAATGTTCTGTTCTCCAGGCTGAACTTCATTAATGAAGATTGTGAAGAATCTAGAGGGGAAACTGTGTCAGGAGGGCTGAGGTCTCACTTGGTCTGTTCAGCCTGGAGGAGACTGAGGGGAGACCTTAGCACATTGTACAACTTCCTCATGAGGGGAAGAGGAGGGGCAGGCACTGATCTCTTCTCTGTGATGACCAGTGATAGGACCCAAGGGAAGGGCCTAAGTTGTGTCAGGGGATGTTTAGGTTGGATATTAGAAAGAGGTTCCTCACCCAGAGGGTGATTGGGCACTGGGGAACAGGCTCCCCAGGGAAGTGGTCACAGCACCAACCTACCAGAGTTCAAGAAGCATTTGGATGATACTCTCAGGCCCATGGTGTGACTCTTGGGGCTGGTTCTGTGCAGGGCAAGGAGCTGAACTTTGATGGTCCTTGTGGGTCCCTTCCAACTCAGGATATTCTATGATTCTATGATAATTTTCTCAGCCTGTCTTCCTTTTCAACTTTGTGGCCCTCCTCTGGACTTGCTCCAACAGTTCCATGTCCTTATGTTGGGGGCCCCAGAGCTATGTGCTGTATTACAGGTGGGGTCTCATGAGAATGTAGTAGAGGGGGAAAATCACTTCTGTCAGCCTCTTGGCCACTCTCTCTTTGCAGCTCAGGATTTGGTTTGGCTTTCTGAGCTGCAGGCACACACTGCTGGCTCATGTTGAATTTTCATCAGCCACCACCCCGAAGTCTTTCTCCATAGGGCTGCTGTTAGTCACTTCTCTGCAGAACCTGTAGGTGTACCTGGGATTGCCCTGATCCAGGTGTAGGACCTTGCACTTTGCTTTGTAGAACTTCCTATGGTTTGTGTTGGACCACCTCTCAAACCTGTCCAGGTCCCTCAGGATGGCATCCCTGCCCTCCACATGTCAACTGCACCACACAGCTTGGTGTTGTCGGCAGACTTGCCAAGTGCACTTGATCCCACTGTCCATATCGCTGACAAAGATGTTGGACAGTATTGGCCCCAGTACTGGCCTCTGAGGGACACCACTCATCATCACTGGTCTCCACTTGGACCATCGAGCGCAACCTCTTTGCCTGCGACCATCCAGATAATTCTTTATCCATTTGTATATCCATAACTCGGTGACTGATTATTAATTTTAAAAATAACAAGGAAAAAGTTGAATGTTTGTAGTAATGTGTGGAAGATGCAGTCTTATGAGCTACATGACAAACTACAGTAGTTTGGACGTGATTTACAGGAAATCCTTTTAACACACTCATTAGTGCTTTGGATTACATCTATAGTGGTGCATTTGTTTTAGAGATTAAATTCTGTTCTCTGAAGCACTGCTGTAATGGTGACAATATGAATTAACTTAGTTTAATTTTTAGTAACTATAGAGGTAAGGTGAAATCCTATGCTGAGTAGTAGTATCTGTGCTTTATGGTGCTAACGTATTAAAAATGCTAAAAATTATCACAAAAGACCTTTTATGTGCAAACATCTTTTTTAAAGGCATGCTTTAAGTATCTTAAAGTTATTCAAGTTACTTATGAGCTATTTCGAATTTACAGGTGATACTGGGCATCGCCAACAAGTGAATAGATTAATTAGCAGCACCTGAAAAAAGAGCAAGTGTTTTTAATGAAGATTCTGAATTCAAAATGTTTTAAAAATGTGACTATTTCTATAAACAGATGGACTCTTCTCAAGGAATTTGCAACATAAATTCTTTGTAAGTAGTATAGGTAAAGCAAAATATGCTTCTGTATTTCAGTGTTACTGTAATTGTGCTATGATAAAATAAGTATGATGCCATATTCATAGAATTTGGAAACGTGCTTCTAAATAAATTATTTCTATTTTGTGGAGGTGGATGGGGGATGGTTACCAAGGTTAAAAGTTTGGAAGACCAACATGCTAGACCTTGGCTGAGCATTCCCTGAATTGGAATGCAGACTTCTTTGTGCAAAGAAACCGAGTGGCATTACTTCTGTAGGAGGAAGTTTTGTGGGGCATTAGCTGTTTCTGAAGGGTAGTTCCCCACTGTTGACACTGGCCTGTTATGACCACTTCTCAGTGCAGGCAATCCATGAACCATGCTTATATTGCAATGTGAGGATAATTTTACATGAATTTTTACCTTCTTTTTGTGACATTGCTGTGGATAGCAGATTTTATCGATGGAGAAAGGGCGGTAATGCTAAGGTGTTGTATGTGAAAAATAGCTCTTAAGTAATAGTGTCCATGATTACAGTGCGTATTTAAACTGACTTTAAATATGAAAAGATGTAGTGAAGGGGAAAATAGAAGCCAGTGTATTGCATGCTTAGGTCTTGATTGTCCATGCACAAAAATTAGTGAATTGTCTATTTCAAAAACAAAGAGGTGAGTCAGTCACTTATTCTCTGCAGCCTGTACAGTATAGAAATAATAATTTGAGATTTATCAGTGAAGTAGTACATATAGGTAAGGCAAAAAGAAAGATTTGGGCCTGACGTAAAAGACTAACTATGTAAAAAACAATTTCTATATGTGAACAATTTCTCTGACACAAACAGCTGCATACATTGAAGTGAACACAATGATTTATTTTTTTTTAATAGTGTTATTTTGCGGAGTATTCTACAAATTACTTCAGTGTTGAAACTAGAGAAATGAGCAAGGATTTAATATGCCATTACAGTGCAAAATTTTGAGGAAAATAATCCTCAAGGCATTATTTGGCGAGGAAACTATGATATGGGATTAGGAAAAGCACTGCAAATAACAGTATCAGATTCACACAGGGGCAGAGGAAAAGGAGTAAAAAGCAACTGAAAGTGAAGGAGGTACATGAGAGATGATTTTATTGTTTTCCCAAAAACAAATTGAGTCCAGCAGATGAGTAAGAGTGCACCAAAAGCCCATACAGTATCCATATCTGGTGGAAAATACATGTTCTTCTTTTTCAAAAAGCATTTGGTAGTTTACTTACAGTATTTTTGTAGTAATAGTAGACAGTTGGCAGATTATTTTATATGACATCTGTGCAGAGGGAAAGACTGGAATGCAGATAGAGAAGGACATTCATGCTTGTAGAAGGTAACTCTTGGTTCCTTTGTCCTTGAAGAGAGACTTCAGCAAGTGGTGGTGCTGTGCCATTTCTGTCTAAATGGAAATTTCAGCTGTGGTTCTTTTTAGGAAGAATCTCTGGCTTTTCACCGACTTTAAAGGGCAGTGGCAAAATCTGCAGTACTAATAGTTCAGGTTGCTTTAATATCTGTGTTGTAACCTTAAAGGGCAAAATTTTTAAGTGTTTTATCAAGAGTGCAGTGGCTACTTCAGTGCTACAGCCGATATTGCGGTGATGCTTTCTGGTCAAAAATAGTGCTCCAGAAGAAGTGGTTTGAGTAACAAATTATTTTATTTTATTTTCCAATTCTGGAAACTGCATGTATTTCTCCTTATCTTAGTTCATTTCAGAGATAGAAAAAAGAAGATGCTTATGAAGAAGGTTTTTATATCTATATTACTTCAGAAATTGATGTTAACCTTGTAATAGAGAAGTTGCCGCTATGTAGCTTTTTTAAAGAATCTAAATTATTAAAAAATCAGTTTCATTAACTCAACACAAGCTGCTGCTAATGAAGATGCCATTTTCCAAGCCTAAAATGCTTTGCCTTATATCCTGTTTGTTGTCCTTGGCAAAGCATGAAGGATTTTGAAATGGGACAACATGTTTTATCAACCAACATCAGGATAATCAGATTAATACCCAGTGTCTGTTACTTTTAGTATGCACACATGAACCAACAGTGGATAGGATCAGTAAGTAAACGGAGCTCAAGACAGTGCATGTTGTCAAAAGACAATAAAAAACTGTCTTAGTCATCAGTCCCTTTGGTTCAGGACTTTAAATATCAATGAGTAATTAGTGACTCAATATCAATTGGGTAATTAGTGAGGTGTTAAAATGCATGTATCATGCTTAAAGCATTAGATGCATTTCAGGCAAATTGTAATTACTGGAAATATGTTTTCATGCAAATTACACAAACAGGAGGTATATGTATGTTAAAACCAGTGATACAATATAGGTTAGTTTTTTTCTGATTTATCTGTTAGAAGGATGAAGCTTAGGAAGTCTTAAAGTTACAAATACTCTTGAAGTAAGAAAGTCATTTGAACACATACT
>VYXB01002374.1:327667-420713 GCA_013397135.1 Pachyramphus minor | reverse complement strand
CACATTTTCTTCTTCCTAAGAGTAGAGTTGAGGACTGTGGGAGGAGGAAGCCGGGTAGCATGGAGGTTTAGAACCATGCACCTCAGGAGAGCCAACTTGAGCCTCTTCAGGGACCTTCTTCTTTCTTACCTGTCATCCTTTTTTCCCTCACTCACTGCTCTAACCCCACAACCTGATTGGCTGCACATCCTGACTNAACCCCACAACCCGGTTGGCTGCACATCCTGTCTCCTCAAACACCCTGCAGCTAGTCTTTCTACCTTTGTTTCACTTTGCCCTTCTCCGAATGCCAGGGAATGGCAACTACCCTCATTTTTATTGTTGGCCTCTTGCTGCCCAGCTTCATTTTCTGCAACAGTTTCACAGTTTTCAATCTGGTTCTGTCTCTGTTTCTTTTAATCCCCAGATTTTCTCCCAAACAGCCAGCTGGCATCCATGCGATCACGATGCCCAGAACTGCCAGGAGAACTCCACCGGTTCAGCGGCTCAAGCGGGCAGAACTTATCTTGGATGTAGCCTTGCCCACTTTGAACATCCAATTCCACATGAGCAGCCAGATGCTAAGCACTCCCAGTGAACCCCTTTTTCCTAGACCAAATCTCCAACCTCAACAGATCACAGCACACACGTAAAGTGCCCTTGCCCTTGACAGCACCCTGTTCTTGTTGTCCACAGTTGTCTTCCCATGGAATGGAGAGCAGAAAAAGGCTCTCCCAGTGTAAGGCCAGAATGGCTAGGTTTACGGCACAGGCACAGAAATTGCCCTATCTTTGCCTCCAGGATGGTGAGCTTGCTCCACGATCCTTCCACTGGGCACCTTTGGTTGCATTTCTTGACTTTATGTCAACGTATATCGCTTTCAGCAATGTTAACGTCCAGTGGTGAGAAATTATGAGATTAGTCCCCAGAATGAGGGAATGAGGTGATGACTTTCTGTAACAAGAGTTTGTCTTTGAATGGCCCAAATTTTTATTCACCTCCTGCTTTCTGCAGGTCCCCCCTGTTTTTCAAGGCTCCTAGACTCCTAGAAGAGTTTGTGTGGGAAGACACCTTAAAACTCATCTCAAGAAGGTTGCTCCAAGCCCCGCCCTACCCAGCCTTGAGCATTTCCAAGGATGGGGCAGCCACAGCTTCTCTGGACAACCTGTGCCAGGGCCTCACCACTCTCACAGGGAAGAATATTTTTCCAGAATCCCATCTAATACTACCCTCTGTCATTGTCAAGCCATTCCCCCTTGTTCTGTCACTGCAGGCCCTTGTAAACCTTGGCCCTCTCCTATCTAAGCCTTCTTGGTCCTCCTCCCTGTTGTGTTGCAAAATTTGGAAGTTGCTGTTGTGCCAGGTGGCACCAGCCAAGCCCTGACCAAGGTGCAGGACCTTACACTTGAGGTCTGAGGTCACTGGTTTTGTTCAGTCCGGAGGAAACTGAGCTCAGATCTCAGGGGGGGCTGCAGCTTCCTGCCAAGGCAGCAGCAATTTCTGTTCTTTATTACCAGGGACAGGACCCCGAGTCAGGAAAACCACAGAAGCAGATCAATTTTAAGGCATTCATGCTAATCTGAGCTCGTTCCAGAATAAAAAAGGGACTCCCTCCTGTATGATGAAAAAACCCTCAGATTCTCAAAATTCAGTTCTACTCATCTGACTCTTATAGTAAAGTTACAACAAAGTAAAATTTAATTACGATCAAAAATGTGAACAATTGATACTACCATTACTATATAAACAGAATGCAATTCTTAGTGTTAGAGATAAAAATACAATATATACTGGCACTTTTTTGCTTTTGTATAATCAGCTTTAAAAATGCAAAATTCAGTATTTGAATTCCTTATAATTATTTTTACATCCATACTGATTTTCTGCTTCTTCCCTGCAGATACATTGCAGCAATGAGTCTATTATTGTTCCTTTGAGCAACTGCACATCCAGCTATTACAGATCACTTTGAAGCTTTCATAAAGTGTGTGAGAGAACATTATTTTTAAGTACTTCCACTGCCTCCCAATTTGATAAATACATGCATTTACTGTCATAAATACATGCAAGGTTTAGAAAATGAGGGATATTATAAGAGGTGTTGCTACATTTTTGCAATTTTTTGGCAGTTTTACTCAAGGTATATGTGTCAGAGTGTAATTGAGGCATGTTATACAGCTAATGGTTCCTAAAGAAAAAATACTTATTAACCTTAAGTATTCTCAAGAAAATACAAGTCCATGCTTTTAAGAATGAGATGGAATATTTGTTTACTTTGTGTAGAATAACAATTGATTATATTACTTATATTTTCCCTAGTATAAAAGCAGATTATACCCTCATTTGCAGTTACTTAATCTCAATTTTGAACAGTGTATTAAAGCTAATATGTGTGCTTCTTTTTTCCCAAGTTACCTTTAGATCTTTTTTGTTCCTCAGCCATACTTTTCTCTTGATACTCAATATGCTCCTAGTACAAGGCCACTCTTCATTCCCTAATTCTGAAGGGAGAAAATAATTCAGTGTTACACATGTGTTTTCTCAATACAGTTATTCAATTTTATCCCTTCACTACTTCCAATGTTGAGGTTATTTTGTTAGCTTATTTTTGCTTCTTCGCTTTTCTGGCTTTGCATTTAGTAGAAAGTGAAATCAAGACATAAAATAAACTAGTTTGGTTTTTTTTTCTCTGATATAAGAGACTGACTGATGAAGTGTAAAGCAAAAAGTTTTCAAAATAATTATAATGTTATTCAAATTAGAAGATAATCAAACTTTAAAAAAAGAAAGCAATCATTATTTTTATGATTGAGGAGCAGACCTCATTTGTAAAATGGCAGTAATGGCTTTTGCCAGAAAGCTACTTTTTACTCTCTTGCAGGTAAGACTGATCAGTGATTTCAGAAATTTCTAGTATCCAAGTTGAAAGACCCAAGACCTTTATGTTGCATTTCTCAACTGAAAATTCTGGCTGTTATGAGTGAAAATAGGTACATTCCTTATGGGTGATACAAGTCCTCTCTTGCTGCCAAGTATTTGGCACCTTGGCCATGTAGTACTCTACGGAGAAAGTAGTTTCTAGCTTTTTTTACTTTTATTTTCATATTTCATATTTTTAGAGACAAATTTGCTTCCTTTGCTTCCCTCTCAGTACTTACATTAAAAAAACAAAAATTATTTCAAAGTCAATTATGAAATTTATGACTGTTCAAATATGTAGTTAGTCATAGATGACAGTGGCTAAAAAGGAGTTTTCCTAATTTACAGGCAGCTCAAACAATTCCTTGACAGATATTTTGTTTATATATCTATATCTTCAAATGGGAAATAAACATATTTTTAAAATAAATAAATAAATAAGATCAAGTCTACATCTAAAATTTTGAAAAGTCTAGTAATTATAGTGTCATGACATCATTTTGGTCCATAGCCTGCATGTGGTGCTTTGATATTGAAATGCATAAAGTTAACAGATTACAAGAAAGACTGCCTGCTGTTTGGAGAGCCTTGAAAATATCTCCACCTGGTAAGAAATGTGAGAGACATACTATTCCTCTTTAGAACAACTTACCTTGATTTAGTGTATTAAAGTGTGAGCTTTAATTAAAAGAAAAAAAAAAAACTTGAATGACTAATTGCCATTGACACCCAAATATATTCTTACTTAGTAAATAACTGTCTAAAAACAGCTTTTAAAAAAACCCACCTATTTCTTACAGCATTCCAAGGAATTGAATACATCTCTCTGCAGGAGTTGATGTTTTAATGATGTAACAGCATACCTCCTATAAAGAAGACTGATGTCAGGAAGCATTGTAGGAAAAATAATTTATCAAGACTTGAAACGCACAGCACCAATAGATTCAGATAAATCTGACTTCCACTTAGGTTTTTAAGGCAAGATTTATTTTCTTCCAGATAATTGAGTCTCTGTTAATCACTTTTTTTTTATCAAGACAAAATTAGAACCGACCTTTTAATGATACTAGGGTGGTCGTTTCATGACTGTGTTCACGTAATACAGAATACATCTCCAAACCAGGTTTGAAAATAAAGTGAAAGTGCATTTAGTTTTGCATTGTGCATGTATATGTAATTATATAATAACTGACCAGTTGCAATGGAATCTTCTTTGATAATTATTTCAGTTTCACTTCAGCTTACAGCACCCAGCAAACATCCTTATTTATCAAGCGGGTCAAACACTGAAAACTTTAGTATGTCCACATTTACAATAGACATACACATAGTTAAAAATAGCGTGAAGGCTGCATACTCTTCTTCTGATCTGCTCTGATTGGTGCAGGGAGATGGGAAGTGGGGGATAATGTCAGTTCACCACACACTGTTCCAGCTGTTGCTCAGGGAGGCAAGTCCTTCCCCTGGTCCCCAGGGGGTCCATCCCAAGGAAGACATTCCTTCACAAACTTCTCCAGTGTGAGTCCATCCCATGGGCAACAGTGCTCCATGAACTTCTCCAACGTGGATCACTTTTCCATGAGGTACAGTCCTTTAGGCACACGCTGCTTCAGTGTAGGTGTCCCACAGGGTGACAAGTCCTGCCAGCAAACCTGCTCCAATGTGGACTTCTCTCTCCATGGGTCTGGAGGTCCCTGACAGGAGCCTGATCTAGCCCAGGTTTCCCATGGGTTCACAGTTCTTTCTTGGGCATCCACCTACTCTGATGTGGGTCTCCTCCACAGGCTTCAAGTGGATCTCTGCATCCCTGGTGTCCTCCATGGGCTGTGGGGGCACAGCTGCTTCACCATGGTTTGTACCATGGGCTGCAGGGGAACCTCAGCTCTGGTACCTGGAGAACCTCATCCCCTTCCCACTTCATTGACCTTGGTTCCTGCATAGTTGTTTGTCTCACACTCTGCTCCTCCCTGGCCACAATTTCATCTGCACAATAACTTCTTTTTTTTTTTCTGTCCTTTTTAAATATGTTAGCACCATCATTTCTGATTGGCTCAGACTTCGCCAGCAGCATGTACATCTTGGAGCTGGCTGGCATTTGTTCTGCCAGACATGGAGAAAGCTTCCAGCAGTTTCTCACACAGGCCACCCCTGTAGGGTCTCCACTACAAAAACTTGTCCATAAAATGCATAAGAAGAAACATGGTATACTAAACCACGCTGGTCCCACACTTCTTCTTCAATTATCAAGACAGAATTAAGACACACTATTTTTTTTCATTGTTCATAGCATTTAGCTGAGATTTATCATGCAGAATTAACCTAGACAGCAATTAAATAATCTTTCATTTCTTAAAAAAATCTTGAAATATACATACACACAGAACATCTTTAGTGATGAACTTTTTTGTTAAGCACAAACTCCAACACCGTGAAATGTGACTGTGTAGGGGAATAGGCTAAAACTGATTAATTTGATGTAGACAGTGATGTAGTTTGTTTCTGAAATAAATATAGTGGAATGTAAATAACAATTACATTACCTAGCAAGTTCTTCTAAGTGTACCAGCTACCTTCTTCCCAGATTCTGTCTCCAACCTCCTCTAGTGTTTGATTGACCAAGGCACTGTTGACAGCCTGACAGCAAAATTGACCTCTGTTCAGAAGGAAAACTGGTTGTGTTCCCATGGCAAATAATGGGAGGGTGGCCATTTTCATGAGTGGCTAATTTTCATAAGGTTTGGGTTTTTTTTTCCATAACAAGTCTTTACTGGTACAAAAAAAAGAAAAATAAAAAAAATAGTTATCCTAAGCAATAGTTCCCTAGTTAACTATGCTTTTATTTAAGAAATAATGCTACGTGACTTCTTTCTCACAAGTTTTTTGTAGGCATATATTTTTAAAAATACATGCAAAAAATGTGAGGAAAATGCTAAGTACAAATAAAAACATGCAAAATTTGAAAGTGAAAGGCTATGCTTTTAATGAAAATCAGTAATTTTTTGCTTAAAGTACAATGAATCAAGAATCAGGATTATCCATGCAGTTATAACAAGAGCTTAATTAATGTAAACAGTTTTGGGGGCTGTATCATGTCACACAGTGTAAGTTGAAACTCTTTAGAATGCCTGTTTCATATAAAAGCACAGGGTAAAATGTGATGTCTTTCAAAAATTAAATACATGTTTAAAAGATTACCTTTAAATATTTGGTGGTAAAAAGTTTGTAACAGTTAGTTTTCACTTTGAACAAATACTGAGCTCTTTGCTATTCAAAGAAAACTTTCCTCATATTTACATTTCTGAAGCTCTCAGAGCTTATCAGAGGCAAATTTACAGTAAAATAACCTAAAGCAATGACTTTCTCCCAAGCTTTAGACATCTTGGCAGTTTATGGAGTCAGCACAGATGACAGTAATGAGCTTTTAAGAACTTAATCTGAGGCAGGGGGAAGATTCATCATTTACCTTAGGCTTTTGAGTGTGATTCTTCACTAATATCTCTTCTGATTAATAAAATTGCTCTGTTACATTAAAGAGTAAGAAAAAGTTTTGTGTTTTTGCTTTTTCTTGTATTGCTGTAAGACATTGATTCATTGGTTACACTGGAACAAAACTTGCTCATGAAGAATAAAAAAATGACAGAGTAAGAAGGGTAAGGCACCCACCAGCTCATACATTTCCCACTCTGACAGCTAAATGATATAAAAGCTGTCATCACAGCTACTTAAGCATGGCTCCATTCCTTATACAATATCTCAGAATTAATTTATTGAGAAGAAATAGGAGATAAAGCTAAAGAGATTTTGTTTACAAGGTAAGCTGATGAGTTTGCCTCCAGAAGTGAGGAAACTTTTGGGTTCACTAAGAAGCTAAGGGAAGCAGCAGCAGTGGTCCCCTGCCATCAGGAAGATCTGTGACACTTGTACCACAGCTGTTCTCTAAGTCTCCCGTCCTGTTTGATGCCAAACAGACACGATAAAGGTCATTACCCAGCTCTACAATCATTTAACAACAGAATAACAATGTCTGTTTTGATGATGCAGATACTGTTGACCTATGAGAAAGTGAGGAAGAAAAATAGGTCAGATAGGAATTTGTCAGGAAGTAAGAGATTTAGATTATGAACTGCCATAGAAAACAGTAAAGAATGGAATAGGAGACGGAATGCACTTTTTCGCCGATATTTTGAATTTTCTTTCTTCATTATTTTATTTAAAAAAGTAAACCATAGCAAAGATCATGGAGCCAAAGGAGAAATGTGACTAATATGACAGACAGTATAAAAGATCTAGACAGCACAGTTTGGAACACATGGCAATTACCAGGAAAAAAATTATGTTGGCTATAACTGGGTTTGATTTAAATTTTTTACATTTCTTCACTAGAAAGACCACCTACCTTGAGGGCAAGATTTCTGATTCTACATTTCATTTTAACTAGGCAAGTTTTAACCACATGTTTTAGTTCCTTATTTTTGTGGTCGACAAGAAACGGTTATTTATGATACTATTTCACATTGAAACTTAGCACTACCACACAGAATTGAGCAGCAAAAGAACAAGTTCCATACACTAACTAAAGGTTAAATCATTAACAACAAACCATAAGGATGCAGTCAAAGGGCTTTTACTGCTTTCTTCAAGAAACTCATAAATTCAGTAGAAATAATGTTTTTAAAGAATATAGCTATAGGTAACAGACAGGAAAAAACCCAGAAATTATTTGCACCTTTTTAAAAATAAGGTTCAGTATACTGTATACCATATTTTTCTGCTACAGCCATATGCTGAGGTACAGCCTGAGAAGACAAATCCTTCTCCTGCTGTGAACAGTAAAAGTACACAGTACATCCTATAATTGTTTTTTCTCTCTCTTATGTAATCCTATAGAAATTATTTCCATTCAGATACTGGTAAACAAGTTGTTATAAAAAAAAAAAAAAGAAGATGAAATATTGTGGTTTTAATATATATGACATAAAATATGACTTTAGAAGTTAAAGCTACTTTACAGAGTGTGTTGTTTAATATAGATATTTGTATTTTTATTTTGAGTAAACAGACATTTCTGCTCACTGTGCCTATCCCGAGAAAAAGCTGACAAAAGTACTGAAAGTTAAAGGCTTGGTCTACACGACAGTGGGACAAAATGCAGCATATTTAGAACAGAGCTTTGTACATGTAGCTCTTGCTATACACTGGCTGCGTTATGAGGAGTAAAGGGAATCTAGTTTTTTGCCTTGTTGTATTCAACAACAGTTTACAGGATTAGTCTTTCTTTATTTGGAGACTAAAATAATGCAATAATCCTAACCGCACCCTGGGATCTCAAGTTCAGACTCCATACCACAGCCTAATAAACGTCTACAGGAAAACCATATAGTTCTTTATCTGCTATGGAAATCCAAAATTTTGTTAAATACAACAAATATTTTTAACTTTCTTTAAATGCAAATGTATATCAAAGGTATTTTGTCTTATTTGGTCTTATTTTGTCTTTTGTCATGTGGTTGGAATCTTAAGGCTATTTCTTGTTCTAGTAATTATAAGAAGCTTATAAAAACTTTTATTATGTTTAACATTCTTATGTCATTCAAATCCATCTGTTCCTATCTTCGTTGTCACAATTTACCAGGTAACTGTTTCAGAAGATAGTACATATGTTCAATGTTCAATGACTAACAACTAACATGTCCAGTCCAATTTTCTCTCTCAGTGGATTAAATTGCCCACAGAACTCTGATTTGAACAAATGAAAAATGGTAATATAGAATAATCTAATACTTCATAGTTCATCAGAATTATAAATTGCTTTACCAAGATGTAAAATAAATTTCATCAAACTGTCGATAAAATTGTGTTTCACTAAAAAATAATCTGTAACATGACAGGAACAAAATTCTTATTATCTAGCTGCTCCTGACTGTCAGCCTAGGGCATAGAGCACAAATCCAAATAACACAAGACAATCAACACCAGGAAGATGTGTCTGGCAGCAGTGAATATCTGGTATATGAAATAATTTTCCGATTAAAAGACAGGTGTTTTGTGAAAGACTTAGTTAAGGCTAGAAACATTTCTCACTGATTACATGTACTGCTTGCCTTTGGATTTCTCCCTTTTCAAATATATGAAAATGTAATTTTTTTCTTGATTATCCATTTTCAGGCTTGTCCTTCTTCCCCTCTGTTGTACTTTGAGAAGATAGCAGTAACTCACAGTGTCAGGGAACTTTAAATTACATACTTGGGCCAAGCGACCTTTGCAACTCTTGCTTAACAAACATATTAACTGCACATTAAGAGTGCAGTATTCCCATTCTCTCTCCATGTATACTATTTTGGGTATATGTGGCCTTGTAGAAACACACACTGATAATAATAATAATGTGTTTCTGTATTCATTAACATAAAATTATTATAGGTATTAATTGGACAGAATATTCATCACTGACAGATAAATAAAATAAAGTTAGTTTTAAGCCAGCTATTTAACTCTCATCTCAATCTAATATCAATGTTTTCTACTTTCTATATATCTCCTGAAGAAATACTTGTGAGGAATTGCTTTATTTTAGCACTCAAACTCATTTTGTTATTATTTTCATCAGTTAATAAATGTCCTTAATTTTTCACAGAAACTTAGGACTTTGCTTTTTCTTATTTCACTGAAAAAAAAAATATATTCTGCACATCAGATAAGCATTTAGTCTGAATGCTCTGGTTAATCACTTTAAGATTTCATGACTCAAAAATCAATCTGCACAAAGAGAGCTTGAAAAAAACTCCAGTACCCTTATTTTAGTGCTATGAAACTGGCTATGCTTTAAACCTCCAGACACCTAAAAGATATGTAATGAGTCAATCAGGCCTATATTTTGGCACTGTTCTTTATTAAAGAAATTACTAATAAAGGACAAGGATATCAGACCAGATACTGATTTAAATACCAGTTAAGATCAAGACCAGTAAAAAGTTAAACATCACATCATTAGACCACATCATTTGCAGTCACATTTTTTAATATTTTTTTGATAGGATAATGTATGATAAAATAAATGTCAGTAGAAGCCTAGGCACATTAAGACTTATTACTACCTTATGGCCAAGTACGAGATCAAACTGTCTAGTTTAAAAGGAAGAAATTCACATTCAAAAGACAACAATAAAAACCTTCTGTTGCAAACTTATTTTCTTTCTAAAGAGGGTACATATTTGTGCCTGAATTTTTCACTACTAAATGCAGTGCTTCTGAGGAAGGCACACGACTACACAGTAAACACACTGAAATAGTTGGAGAGATATGATGAATGCAATTTTATTAAGACTCTTATTGATCATAAAGATAACATCTGTCATATGAAAGGTGGGATTTCAGATTTTTGCTCATTGGTCCCCCAGGAAAGTTGCAAGGCACTTTAACAGTTAATGGAACAACACTTGTTATTAATACAAATTGTGACAGATTAATAAGGTTCAAAGGTTGTCAGTGATAGTGTCTACTGCAAAAATATGTTTTAAAGCAATCTACTGATACATATATTAAGAAAGCGCAAGCTCTGATACGAAGCAATCTAATTAATATGCAATGGGGTAAGCTCAAACAAAAGTTCTAGTCCTAAAAGAAGCATTTAACGTGTGTAGAGAATATTTCTCGCCCAAGATGTCCCTCTAGGGGGTAAAAAGACGGACTCAGCTTGTCAACTGATCCCAGCAGTTTCTGTGGAGGTCTTCTCCCACTTTCCCCCTCTCCTCAACTTACTTTTATGCTATCTTCTTTATGTTTGAGCAGAGTTTGAGAGCTCTAGTCATAAATACTTTTTATTTCTGATTTGTGTAGTAAATTGGAGGGAGGTGGTGGTCATGGTTCAGCACCTGAGAAGAGAGTTCGACGTGGTTGTTGGCTTCAGCAGTAGAAGATCTTGATTCTCCCTTGTCAGACAGGTACCATATGGTCTTAGTACCACAATGTTCTCCAATTCTGCTGGGATTAGAAAAGAGGGGGATCATGTAGTCCCCACTTTATTCCACACTCTGTTTTGTTTCTCTGAGCAAATGTTTATCATTGTACTGGAGAGCATACCAACCTCCACCTGTCCAGGGAGTTGCAGCTGCTTTTTATCTTAAAATTCTGAATCCCATCTAGGTTTAACTCTATCCATCATCCCACATAATCACAACACACAGAACAGTATTGATGTCCTCTCAATAGAAAAGTGTTCAGCTGGAAAATCATCCAATGTGTTGTATTTTCATTGACATTGTAGTAATTGACAGTATAAACCTCTGCATCTACCCATCTCAGACTCTTGCCCTCCATTGCAATCTGATGCTGGCTTAATACAGTAGGACACCCTGTTGTCTTCTCCTGAACATCTATTATCCTGCACTTTTCCTGACACATCAGACATGCTCTCCTCCAGCTCCAGTAATCAGCTTTCACACAAACACTACTGCATACCCCATCACATTTCTAGTATCATTCATCCACCACCAAGTAACTGAACAGTCAAATTTTTACTGTTAATTTCTGTGGTTTTCCTGTCTCACTGGAACCCTCAGCAGCACACTGGACCCAAGAGAATTTCTCTCCAGCTAAGGCAATTCAAACATAATAATTTCATTAAGCTTATTTTCCTTTACTCAAACTGCACACTTGGATGCTTCTAGCTATGCTTGAGACAATACCACTGTCCTAGATACTAAAATAACCACGGGTTCAGGGCTGAGTTCTTTTTGGTTTCTATCATATAAGGTCAAATCCAGAAGAAAACTTCCAATTGTTGAATGGAAAGACAGAAGATTTAGCATCTAACTGTGTAGGAGTTCCAGCACTGAGACACTTGGCAGTGATGAATCAGTAGGTAGAAATGTAAAAAACAAAAATTCATGATAACTTCTGTTGTCAAGGCAGTTGTTAGAATTAATAATCATAGACAACGATTACACTCATGTTTTAGGTAGCTTTAAAATAATATTAAAAAAAATCTACAAAATCACCAAAAGAACTTTTAATTTATTCCCTATTATTATTCCTTAATCTACTTTTTTTCTTTGTATTTTGATAGCCATTTTAGATTTGCATATCTCCAGAATAAAAATAGTAGCTGAGAGTATTTCTCAGGCCTGGCAGGTTTACTACATGGAATATTTAACAGAGCTCAAATAACAGAATAAGATTTTTGTTAAATTAACTTCCTGGGTCACCCTCAATCCTTTCTTATCTTCCAGGTCACAAGATTTTGTAAATGGATGGTTTTAATCCAGTATGGCTCATGTTTTAATCTGAAATTACTACATACACCCTGATATCACAGGTTCTTTGTGCTGTTAGGATAACATTTGTGAATCTCATGGTACAGCTGTATAATAAACAAACATTTGTGTATTTTAAACGGCAATTTAACAGATTTTTGCAACATCCGCTGTCTTTTTCTCCCCTCTGCTTCTCAGTGTTTTGCTACCACTCTCCAGCACAGAAATCAAATGAAGCAACAGCATCTCCCAGTTCTGAATCTCATCCTATGATATACACACTGCCACTGATATTCAGCAGATCACTGTTCAATGAATTCAAGAGAAAAATCACCATCTTTTTGACCTTTAATTCAGTTTTCTCACAATGTAACAACACACTACTACAGAAATTCTTAAGACTAAGATTGTAAAGTAGTAGTTAAATAACTAATTTGCAGAAAGCATTACAACAGGCTTATTTCTATGGAGACATTTATTTGTTCTGACTGAGCATGAATTAACCTTTGAGTTGTGATTTCATGCAAGGAAAAAAATAAAACTATTAATCCCATAGCCCAAACTAACCAGAGTTAATACTCAGTCTGGGAAACATCCTATCTCTAATTAACATGAAAATAGATATTTTAGCTTATTTTTGATTCTCTAGGTACATCTCAATTTTAATACATTTCAGTCAAACTCTTTCTTTACCCTTCACACCCATATTCTTCTGAGCTAATTTTTTTGGTATTTTCAATGCTAGACAAGAAATCACTGCAGTTAGTTTTAAATAAGACTGCATGAAAGAAAAGATAAATGGTTCTAAACAGCCATACTGCTCTGTGAAGTACTGATCTGTGCTATGGGCTGACATATCCTTAAAATTGCTGCTAAATCATGAAGGCTCAGAACAGATTATTGAAATGTTCTTAAGTGGATTTTTGACACCATTTTTACTTGAGCCATGAGGATATACTACAGCATATGGTGACATTCAGAAGTGTTTTTTGACATGAAATACATTACTACTTGTCAGAGTATTCAATGGAGATCATAGTATGTATAGACTTTTCATATATTACATGACAGATAATGGATTCTTTGAAAGCATTTTATGATGTAGTACATTAACCTATAAATCAAAATATTACCATATGTATTTTAAAGTTATTAAATACTTCATTAATAAATTATTAAATACTTTGAACTATTGAGATGATGACATGCTTAGCTTTCTATCTGGTTTTCTAATAATGAAGCCCATAATTTGGTGGGTTTTGGTGTTTTTTTTCTAATTAAATAACCTGGAAGTATCTGAAAAATATTTGCTTTTTTTTTTATTTACTGCACTTTGGTATTAGCTATTCCTGAATTTTCAGTAGCCACTCTATATTGTACTTTGTGACCTGTGCACATTTGTTTTACAGTTTACTAAACTACTTATTATTTGAGTCAGGTCTGGTCCACATCCTCCCATGCAATGCCCTGAGCTACTGCAGCACTTCAAAAGAATTACATTTTTATTCCTGGTTACCAGTTGCTGTTAGAATAAGCATTCCATTCTCATTTCTTGGAAGTGGGTTGTATATAATTTCTTAACAGGCTAGTACATCCCTGCTTTTTTTTTCCCTTTGATCCTATATGTCATCATTATAGAAGAATAGAGAGGTTACAATCCAAACTAAGATTCTGCTTAGTCGTTTAAACCACATTAAAAGAACTGAGACATACATCGACAATCATACAATCTACAAACAGAAAAATCTACAAATAGGTGAAAGCTTTCTTGAGCAGTCAAACTCAGTCCTTAGAGGCTTCAGAGAGTTTTGAAGACTCATTTCCTGCCAGCTAGGTCCTTTCAAAGCACTTCTAACTAGTACTGATTGAAATCTGAGCCAATAAATTTATTCCTTTTAAAAGGTGGGGATTTGTTTGCTTTTTTTTTTTTTTAACTATAGTTCTTTTAAATAGGGGGGATTTCATTTCCTCGAACTTGCTGATCACCAAACACCTTTTTAAATTAAAAATTATATAAACTTTCTTTTAATAAGTTGTTGGGTTCACATACATATGACTTCTGTTTCTGCTGAATTTATGCTGTAATTCCTTTTAATTTACATATACATGTTCAATTTCTTTTCAATAAATTTGAAATTAATAATGCAACTCCATTTATTTGGTTTGTGCTGGTATGATCTGTACTCAGTAATATCTTTTCTTCAGGAGAATATGCTTCCATGTAACATATGTAATATACTTATTTAGAAATATCTTATAACTAGTGAGGGAAGAACAGAGCTGTAACTGACATAGTCCATTTTATAAGTGATCATAGACACATGTAAGAATCTTATTTTGATATTGCCAACATAGTGCAGCAAAAGATAACATTTATTTATTTATTTAACAGCAAAAGATAATGAACTCATCACTTTTTATCTTAGCAGAAATTTAATTTATGATGATGAAATGCTAATAACAACTCAATGACTTCAAATACATGATAGACCCAAGCAAGTCTATTTAAATCCTGTTTTGACAGAGATTTTTTTTTTATGCTAAACACCCATTAAACACCAATAGGATTAAAGCATCTTGCACTTTACAACTCCTTTGAAAATCCTAACTGTTCTCACAGTACACAACCTGTGATGTATTACAGGCAGTGTAAATTCAAGACTTTATTCCCTCAAATGGTAAGTTAATGGGAATTGAATGGGTAAATATACTTCAAAGGAAAATTTTAGTTTACTTCACTGCTCAGAAGAAAGCAGAGGAATGTTATACAGCGGAGGAATTAATGTTGAGCACAATGTGTGAAGGATCTTCACTGAAGAGCTTTGAAGAGGAATTTCCAGAGAAGAACAAGGATTGATTGAGTCACTGCCCAGGTATTTGCTGTGCATTCAAGTATTCCAGATAACCCCTTGGAAAATAGCATGACCCCTAGCTGTTATTCCAGAAGGGCACACATCAACTGTGAGCCCTGAGGTAACATTTCAAATCATCTGCTGTGAGAGTGCACAGGAGAAAGGGCTGCTGCCATCAAGAATCATCTTTGACACAACTCAGCTGGGACAAGAGCCTAAGTCAAGAAAACTGAACAATGAGGGAGAGATGGAGGCTGTGGTCACACAGGGGATGGAGGGCTTGAAAAATGTTCTTTCTCCACTTACAGAACTGCAATTTTAGAACAGACTCATTTCCCTGGGCACCGTTGAGGACAAACAAGACCTGTAAGGGGATTTATCAGAGCTGACTGCACACAAAACATTTGTCTACACAAAAGACAAGAGGCAAGTTATAGTTACTGAAGACTCTTACCTATGGGGACCAAGGCACCAGTCTGGTGGCTCGACCCAAGCTAGCATCTCAGGTTTCTTGCTTGGCCAGAGATAAGTTCCAGGATGTTGCAAAGGGACTACTGAGGCGTGTCTGGCTCCTTGATATATTGCTTTTCCATTTGAGCACTGTTAATGTGGCTGGGGATAACGCAAAGCATATTGAGAACAACTATGAAACTATGAAGGCAAGAGTAAAAGGCATGATGTGTCTGCTCAAGCTTGTCACCGAGGGGGGTAAACTAGAGAAGAAGTGTTCTCATCTAGCAGGTCATTAACTGACTCTGTGGACCTCATGCTACAGTCAGGGCTTTGGTTGGGGGATCCTTTCTGTACTCTTGCAGCAAAGGTCAACAGCTCAGTTCTTCTAAAAGGTTCACAGCTGTAGGATGAGAGACAATGAGCACAAGTTGGAACATGGGAAATTCTGATTAGGTATTAGATTTTTTTATTGTGCTGGAATACTGGAACACATTGCTCATAGCAGTGGTGAAATCTCTTCCCCTGGAGACTGGGATGTGCACAGCCTTGAGCAACGTTACCTAATTAGATCTGTTCTGAGCAGTGTTGGACTTCTGGAGGGTCTTTCCAATCTCCATGATTCTAAATGAATACTGATGGACACCAGCTCTTCACCCCAAAAATGGCCAATTTTCCCTAAGGATGATTTAAAGGAATCTCAGAAGACTTGCTCAGATGCAAGATCCATTTATTATGGTTACTTAGGACAGGGTTAGATGAATCTAAGCTCTAGTTTCTATTTTGCTGAGGTTTGAAACCCATAGGAATTTAGGCACCTGAAAGCCTTAGTGCCTTTGATATCTTGTAAGTTCAAATCCTATTTAAAATAACTTATGAGACATAAAGCTTCTTCTTACAGTCCTCCAAATATTTCTAATAATTTTTTTTTACCATATCACTGTAAAAATTATTCATCATTTCATTGATGAAAGAGAAAGGCAGTTTTTTTTCACCTGAGCCTTAGGCACGCCAATATCTGTAGGATTGTGTCACTTTCTAGAAACAGTTACAGAACGAATTCCTGTTCAAGCAAAACATCTCTGTGTTAAAGCCCTCACTGAAATACCGAAATTCTTATTCTGTGCACTTGTCTCTTAATGTTTATTCATATGAATAAAATCACTGGTTCATTTAACTTTTTTGAATTAGTCACTTATTACTGTTCTGGAATTCTTTAGTAGTATAATGGTTACTTTATGCAATACCCTTCACAATACCCTTTTGTGATTTTTGATATTGGTATGATTCTTCCAAGATGTTTTAAATACAGAATAACATGGAGAAAAATATAAGCAGAAAAATGTAGGACAACAGAGGCAAGGGTGACTGTATACTTCCTAAAAGCAAAATTAAAAGCTCTTGAGAATTGAACTCACATTTACAGAAACACTTTGTGGCAGTATTACCTAAGTAAAACTGTCCAACCTTATATTACAAAAATTAGCTTTCAGTTGCACACTACTATTTCCAATTATTTAATTCCTTGAATTATTATGAATTTCTATAAAAAAAAACTTAAGAGCCTAGAATGACTGGCTTAGAGGGTCGCACTTTTGGTAAATAAAGTAGAAGAATCGCTTTCCTAATTCCTGTTTTGTCCCTGAAACTAGTAAGAATTTAGGCATCTATTTCTCAGAGGAATTTAAGGTCTGATTCTACCTGACATAAAATCTAAAGGCCTAATGAAAGTCCCTAGGGTGACCACTTCCAAAAGTGAAACTAAGCAAAAAAAAAAAAACAAACCAAAAAACTACTGCTCTGTGATAGTAAAGTTTCGTTGGAGACCAAGAGATCTGTTCCAAATTGTAAGAAAGAACCTAAATCTGGACCCATTAAAGGTCTTTTTAAAATATGAAAACTCTATTTTGGCAAAGAAATAATGCTGATGTTTTTCTCTTCAACATTTCTTATCACCCAGTTAGCCAGGCTTCACATGTTGTCTCAAAGCTGCAAGTGTAGTCCAAGATAAAGCAAAGAATTTCCTTACAAAATCCTTTCACATGTGGGACCTGGTTGCATGTGGGCACTGCAAGAAAGTCCATGTCACCATATATTCTGCCAGTAGCAGAAACAAGGGAAAAGAGAAGAAAATATATACAGAAGAGTGTGCCAAGAGAACTGGGAAGTAGAAGTGAATTAGAGACTGAATCAGAAGGCTTGATCTGAAAATCAAGTAGTTGAACCGAGACAAATGAAAGGAAAGAGACAAAGGTGAACATACAGGGTGGAGAAGAGAGTTCATTAGTGATGCTGAAACACAGACCCAGGAAAGAGATGAACTACCTCCATGGAAACTGCAGGCAATAACATCTAGAGACTATTAGAGATTAAGGCCAGACCAGCTGAACAAGTGTTCTAGTCAGAACAGCTGGGACCAGTTCATCGCTGTGTGGGTGTAACCCAAACTCTGTATTCTACACCCTCTATGCCATTTCCCAGAAGCTATAGACCATCTGCAGCAGCTGCCCACAGGACACCTGACTCCTCAGGCTATGAGCTGGGTGTTAAGAGGCCTGTGAGATAATTCCTGTCCTCACACCCAGCACACTCATTCACTCACTGTGGAATTCCCGGCCCTGGGACAGGAGCTGGGCATTCCTGCCTGAACCTGAGGATATATAATCTTGGGGTCTTGGGGACTTCTGGTATCCCTCATGGGATCCAGAGGAGAACCAGAGCCTTGACCAGACTGGGACCACTGCTCTCAGCTGGATTGCAGCAACCTCTCTCTGCTGGACTGCGGCCATCGCTCTCGGTCGGACTGTGACCACCACTTCCAGCCGGACTGCAGCCATCGCTGACATCGGCCGGTTTTCTCCTCTTTTTTTGCTTTTGAACTCAGAGGGACCCATGTGGGGTTCAGCGTGGGGGCTGATGGACAGCATTCTGTTCGTACCCCAGGGTGCCAGGTTTTTGTGGGTTAAAACCAATTGTTCACCTATAAAATTGTATTTATTATATTATTGTTATTAAAATTGTCATTCTGACTTTTAATCTCCTTTGAATTGGGTTTATTTCTCCTGCCGGTTTACCTTTAAACCAACACAACAAGGATCCCAGAGTTAAGGCTGTTTATGGAGATTATGGAGTACTACAGATTATGAGTGGGTCTGTCAGTAGGTGGGAACAAGAGTTTCCAGACTAGGAAAAGGTTGTGGAAAAGGAATCTGAGCTGGAAAAGAAACCTGAACAGGTAGAAACAATTAGTCTTTTGTTTTTCAGAATTACATTATTCTCATCTATTTGTTGGGATTCTGATATTGTCTTTTTCTGCAACTAGCTTTCTTTCTTTTTCATGCTGAATTCCACTGTCTGCATTTATACGAATATTAACTTTATTCTTCTGAACCTTTATTTGGATATATTCAGTAAGCCAAGATCCTTTAGACCCATCACAAAACAGCCTCTCCATACTGTAATCCCTATCCCTCATACCCACTGTTTGACCATTTTCCTGTCTGAATAAAGGTCTTTCAAAAGAGGAAGGCTGGAACTCCCCTCCTTGGTTGAAAGCCAAGAGGAGCTCCGCCCAAGCCCCACCTGAGCTCCGCTTATTCTGTTATCAATATGTATAGATGAATGTTGCAATCACATGAATATGCATTTAATCATATATGAAAAGTGTATAAAAACTGTTGATTTTGTGTGAACCTCCGAAGCAGGTTTGTCCAGCACTAGCTGGCCTGCTTCCCAGCGCTGTCAATAAATGCCTTTGCTGCTCAAAGATCAAAAAGGACTCTGGGCAGTTTATTATACCGGCTTTCGGATTCAGGTAATGAATCCACCACCTTTCTGGGCAGGCCAGATATAGGTTGGACATTCATGTGAGCGGCAGCTGAGAAGGGGTCATAAACCATGAAAGACCCCCAAAGCACCCCCTGACTTATTCCTGAGGCCTCTCACCCCCAGAGGGCTTTACATGATCCAGATGAGGCAGCAAATCCAGAGCCTGTCGCAAGAGACTGCAAAGCTTCCCCCCCACCTCCAGGGGAGGTGTCTGGGCATTTCCTGAACATATATTAATCCACTGGTCTCCATGTTTTGTGGGACCCTCACCACCAAGAAGTCCAGAAATAGACTGATGGGACATTGCTGGGTTCCACAGTGGTGATCCATTTTCTTTTTTCATCTCTCTTTCTTCCACACATCCAACCCCCCATCTTTTTTCCTATTTCTTTCTGTCACTCTTTCTGTGCCTCATATTTTTGCCATTAAATAAAACCCATACTATTTACTTTGGCATCTGGTCTCATCTGCCCCTTAATTCATCTAATAATTTTAATAACTGGATCATAACAGTCTATCAAGGCAGACTCTTTCACCAGACTGTGGAAGAAATTGTCTTGCGTCTGTACATTTCTCATGGTACAAGTGCTTTACCCTCACCACAACTCCCCTTCTCCCTGCTCAGTCCCTGACCAGTTTTTTCCATAAAGGCCTAGGCAAAAGATTAAAAAATTTTGAAAGAATGTGACTACTACTGTGCTTCATCTAACACTCCCTGCCACAGGTACAATCCTATTTGTATGAGACAGATTTGCTCTAAGATCATGGGTCAGTTCAAGACCATCAATGGTCTGAGACTAAAAAGGAAAAAGAAAGGACAAAAACCAAAAATTAAAGAGCAACCAGGACCTCCAAGAGCTCTTCTTTCCTTGTGTCCTTAGAAGCAGGGCTCTGAGCATACAGAGAGCATTACCATCAAAAAGAGAAGTGTTCAATGAGCAGAGGCTAAGCAATCATTTGTGAAGTGTGGTTCTGGCACTTCAATTCTGCCCACTCTGAGAGACTGAGTTCCATGTTACTTTAATTCTGTATTTTTTCATGTTCCATCTCAAAGACCTGAATATAGAATTTGGGCCCTGGAAGCAGAGTACATATGTGCGTTTCTGCACTGGGTTATTATTACTTAAGCTGTGAAATAGGTATGCTTGTTTACAGAACATTATAAACTAGACTTTGTACTATTGTCAGGGAAATTCACTTACTGCCTACCTACAGTCTTTTCCAAGCATCTGAAGTGGGTTTGGAGTGGGATGGGTATTTGATTAGTTTTGTTTGTTTCTCTTTGGATTGGACAAATATAGATATTAATCTAATGGCAAGCTAATCTGTTATGAGAAAGATTCTAAAACTTCGTTTGGTTTTTCCAAACCTAAGTGGTTGGCAAACCAAAAGACAGTTCTGGAAATAGGAGTGAAAACACTGTATTCAGCCAGATGGAGAAGAACTGTGACAATCTATGTTATTGACTAGAAACTATCTAAAGTATTTGGTCTGACCTCAGTGTTAAAGAGGATAAGACACAGCAGCAGCAGAAGCATTAAATATAACCTTCAGAGCCATTACAAACATGAAGCTATATACAGACAGAGACACACATGGTTTTGTGACATCCTGCCAATACATTCAAAGATAAGTTTGAATCACCATATTGACCAGCTCACAAAAGAGGGTGACAGATAATTTTTAAGACCCCTACCCAAATACCATGTGTAACAGAATGTGGGCCAGATTAGCTTTTATGGACACACTGCTTTCATTCTCTTCAGTGTTGCAAAAGCAGATGCAAAATCAGTGTGACTAACTGGTTAGCCATCTTTACTGCTGTGCCACTGAGGTGACATTAAGCAGCTGAAAGTGAATTGTATTGTATTTGTATTTCCAGGAGTCACATCCAAGTTAATCAGTGACTGGTGATATGTTTACTTAAAAAAAGAAAGACACACACACACACAAAAACCAAACCCAAAGTACAAACTGATACAACATTCTAAATAGCTGTAACAAGATCACTCTTTTAAAAAATTATACTTTAAATTAATGATAATTAAAAAAAAAAAAATTAAAAAAGCAACCAAACAAAAACCCAACAACAAAACAAACAACAGACAAAAAAAAACCCAAACCAAAACAACAGCAACAACAAACCCCCAACAAAAAACCAAATGAAACAAAACAAAACAAAAACAAACAAAAAACCAAAACAAAGAGAAAAAAAAAAAAACACCAGAAAAAATAGGAGGGTTAGCAAGCCAGTTTTATGTAATTCTGACTCTTCTAGTCCTCCATAGTCATGAAAATCCTTTCCATCCATGATAATAGTCAGAGCTGGTAGATAGATAATAAGTAAACCTGCAGTATTCTACATTAATTTTTAAAAAAGATAATGTACAGAAATGTGTGGGCTTAGAAAAAAGTGACTATACAAATCCTGGGTTAAGATGAATTCCCTAAAAAGATAAAGGTATAAAGGACTTGATATCAAACAATATTTATTATCCTTTTGACTGTTTCAACAATTTACAGACAGCGCTTATAGAAACTGAGGGTTAAAAACTTAGCAATATTCTACCCATAGACAAATTCTGCATGCTTTTTCTGATGCTAATAAATCATTTGGTTACTCATTCTCTTTGCCTCTGTATGTACTTCTGGTGTGTGTATAAGAAAATAAAAAATACAATAGATTAATTTGACAATTTTGACCCAGACCTAAAAAACACAATTTAAAATGTTTGTTTTACTCCAACAACTTAGGACCCTACTATCAGAAATGGATTCCCATGTATTAAACATACAAAAGGGAAAGGTTAGCTGTATGATAAAATTTGACATCAGCAAGACAGAAAAGAAGCCATTAAATAGTGAAGCTCTTGGAGACTTTTCGGTAGAGCAATAAAATACATAATACAATGCACAGGATAAATAGCCTAGGTATTTGGTGTCAATTATTGCCATAAACTTGTGTGTACTTCCCTGATTCACATAGCAAGCCTGATAGTCAGGAAAAAAAGGTTGATTCATCTAGAGCTTCCCAAAACTCTACATACCATCAAGTTATTACAAAAAAGTTTGAATGATGAAGGACCTTCACCTTCCAGGTAGACCTTGTTGAACAGACATGATGAAAAATGACACAGAATAGATTCCTTAATTATCCTCAAGATCTAAGGAAATTAAAGAAAGACAGAATTATAGATTTTCTTGGTGTCAACTCTATCAGCGCAGATAATTTTAACAAGACTAGTAAGGTTTTCTTCCATTAGTCCCTTAGGAAATTACGCTGAAGACAGAGATGTCAATTGGTAAGAACATCCATGTAGTACATCACAGGGGATGATATATCAGCTGTCTGCAGCAAGAGGCAATCACTGCACAGTGATTAGAAAACAGAATAACGTCCCTGTTCATGATGGGGCCTCAGTCATAAGGAATGACAACCATTAGTTTCTGTGCTGCTACCAGACATTTGTCAGTAATGACTGAACATCAGTAAGAGATCTGTTGCATGAATGAGGGGTTGTGTCAGTGCTTGATTTATTTTTTTTAAACGCTCTTGTATGGCAGCACAGAAATGCCTGAAGAAACAAGTGTCAGCAGGAACTTGTGATAGATAAGGAAACCAGAAATAATAGAAACACAGCCTTGAAGAGATTCACCAAAGTAGGTATGCAAACGCCTCAAAGATGCAGAGGTCATTGAAGTGCAGAAGCCTAAAACTGGCATAGAAAAAGTGCACTAACAGTTTAAGGGAGAGTCACTGCCTTTTTTGAAGCCAATCAAAATCATTGTCAAATATCTGGCAGCTGATATTAAACTCCATCCAGTAGATATGTTGAAGAAATCAGCTGAAAAAAGAATAACCTATACAAAGGGAAAATAGGAAAATTAAACTTATGAACTAAATCTGCAAGGGTCGTGACTCTGAAGCATACTGGTTGCTCCTGGTTAAAGTATTTTCTTACAGAGCATATACTGGGTATATGCATCTCCTTATCCTGGAGATGCAGGTTTTTTCCCAAACACAGCCAGACTAAAGAGACATTACTTTTTTACCCCTAGGAGAAATAAAGTAGCTGAAATGGGATTTTTGTTTGTTCAGTTTTTTTTTCCATTTGAATTTCACATAATAAAAACCTACAAACTGCTTCCTTTCCAGAAATACTATGGATCTCATTACGTTCACCCTGTCTGGTTCTTTTTGAGATTTTGACCAACTTTTTAAACTTTTAAACTTCCATATTTGTGTAGTAGTTTTCCACTTTGTTATACCTTTTTTTGTTTCTTCTTTTATTTTGTTTATTCATTTTGAAAGCACTCCCTTAATATGATCCAACAGTGTCTAGTATTCCCAGTTAAAAGTAGTTTCTGACCAGTTCCATTGCTGGCTGGTGATATACTTCATGTGGCTCTTCTGTAAATAAGTGGGCCAGCTGAAAAGATTAACAAAGTAATTGGACAGACATTTGGTATGATTTGACAGGTATTCTGAGGAATGCAAACAAGTCTGTTGGCTTAAAAATGCATAATGTCAACATATCACACTGAAAAGCAAAAAAATCCCTCCCAACTTATTATATATAATTATTGGTTTTCTAAGAAGTCTAAATGGACAAGCCAGGCTTTCACTAATTTTGTGACTGAGAATTACTCGTTTTCTGTTAATTACCTGAAAGCTGTATCTAAAGTAAATTGTTTCTTGAGTTACTGTTCTGAGGGGAAAAAAATAATTTTTAGAATGAGGAGATTCTTCTTACATAACTTTTACACTGGTCCTGTCATTTATCAATAATATGGTACCTACATTCACTTAATTTACAATTTTTACTAAGTAAGCTCTACATGAGATTGTGGAGATTTTCTGATCAGGAGGAACCTTACTAGTGTTCAACATAACTGTTCAGAGAGGTTTAAATAAGACATGATATTCATTTAAAAAGGATGCTAACACTCTGGCAAATGCAAAGCATGCAAATACTACTTAATTTTTAATCACTGATTGCTAAGATTCATTTATGCCTGAGTGGCCATTGACTTAATTACAATATTATAATTCATAAATGGCCCTTGTTCAGAAAAGGCATTGGGACATGCCTTGAAGAATGTGTTGCTAAACATAAGATTACTTAGCCTGTGAAACCTCAGCAGAAATACCATTAATTTGTGAAAATGGGGCTCAGGTTGCAACTGTTTTCTGTTTTTCTTCATAAAGGTGACTTCCCCGAGATTCCTCTATGTTCATAATGTGCCTCAATCCAGTTATTATAATAACACATTTCCAAATTGAAAGGATGTTGAATTCTAAACTAGGCTCCTGCATTTGTAATCAAATATCTTATGATCCACTGACTTAAGAGCATTTTGGTAGGATGCTGTGTAGATGAACTATAAAAAGGGAAATTCTACCAATGGATGAAGCATACTTTAGATTTAATAATTTGTTAGTGTGTTACAAGATTGGGAAAAAATGTGTTTGGGATATAATGCAATGTGTTTGTGTAGACATTTGAAACTGAAATTCTTCTGCATTTCATTTAAAGTAGAAAAAGATTACTCTTATAAATGGCATCATAATGCAACATCCAGCTGTTCTCTTATTGAAATATATGCAATTAAAATAGTGTGAATTATATTGCTAAACACATGTTTGAAGATTATTTGAAGACACTATTTTGGCTGCAGAAAACTTGCTAATCTAGTTTTAAAAACTAGTAGAAATGGATTTCTACCTTCAAAAGGTAGTTCACATTGCTTAGGCAAAACAGAGTCAGACTAAGCAGAAAAAACGTTGCTGAAAATCTGTTTGTATCTAAGAACATTCAAATCCTACTAAGCCCAATTCACACAATTCACTACCTGCAACACAAAAATAAAATTTTATGACAAGGAAAACAGCTACTGAAAGGCTCCTTGAAAGAGATTTTAAAACTATAATTTTTTTTTTAAAAGAAGCTATATATTATGTATTAAAAATATGAGGCAATTTGCCACAGATGAGGAAAAAAACCTCAAAGACAGTACCAAGGAAACCCAAATAAAAGTTCTTTCCTTTTAAGTTATAAGTAATTTTGAAAGAGATTTTAAAACTATAAAGTTTTATGATCTTCAATATTTTCAAGTCAGTGGCTAATAACAAGTGTATTTCTTCTATTTTCTTCTATTTTATGTCATATTTTTCCTCTTTTTCATCTTTTATAAACTTCTGATTTCTGTGCAGAGTCAAAAGTTTTATTACTCCATATTAACTAATTTTGTTTCAGAGAATAAACTCTTGGTTACACAGTCGATCATAAGAGATAACAATAAAAATATTCCCATGAAAAATTGTTAAGGGAGGAAGAGAACTAAACCCTGAAGAACTATTCCTTGAGTAGAAAGGACTGTAACAGCCACAGATGGATAAAAGGAATCCTGGCACTGAATTGTAATGTCTTTATTGTATCTTTACACTGAGGCAGCCACCACCTGCGACTCCTAGAACACTTCCATCAACGCTGCCTCCGTACAATCCTCAACATCCACTGGACGGACTATGTGACCAATGCGTCTGTTCTTGAACAGGCTGCAGTCACAAGTATCAAGGCCATGCTGCTGAGAACACAGCTGCGTTGGGCAGGGCACATCTCCAGGATGAAGGACCACCACCTCCCTAAGATCGTGCTCTACGGTGAACTTGCCACTGGCTGCCACAAGAGAGGAGCCCCAAAAAGGAGATACAAGGACTCCCTGAAGCAACATCTCAGCCTTGGCCATATTGATCATCACCATTGGTCTGCTCTGACCTCCAGTCGGGAATCTTGGAGACACATCATCTATAACGCTGCTGCCTCCTTTGAGAACTCTCGAGGAAAAAAGACAATGCAGAAAGAAACGCGTCCAGTCGATACCACCTGGGGAGTCTTTCTGCTGTGCCTTTTGCAACCGGACTTGTCTGTCGCGCATTGGCCTTTTCAGCCATCAACGAGCCTGCAGCAAGCGTGGGTAGTGCCCTTTGAAATCTTCGTTCGCGAAGCCAAGCCATGATGATGACACTGAGGCACAACCAGCATCTTGAAATAATGCGATGCAGCATGTGACTCTCCTTTAAGTCCTTTGTCTTTCATTTTTTTTATCCCCAGTAAATTGCCCCACACATTTCTTATTACTCCTGAGGAGAAATCCAATCTTTCCCCTCCATTCTAATGAGTAGTTTGAAATGAATGGAATAGAAGCAACACTGATTGGTTGGTTCACAATCTTCACTGCATGAGATTTCGTGTCAGACACTACGCAATTAACTCTTGCAATATCACGTTCCTTAGCCCCGGCTATTTTTCCATTTTTGTAATGGTCTCCAAGCTTCCTCATCAACAACACAACTAAATACAGAGAAGTGAAATTGTAGCTCCAAGGTTTGCTATGAAATGGTAGGAAACTAGTTAACATCATGAACAGCCACTGAAACAAAATTTGCTCCATGTCACATAAATCTATGAATAACTTTGGTTATTGAAAGTGTAAGAGATTTTTGGACCTTTTTTTATGATAACTAAAAATAAAATTGCAGAACCCATAATAAAAAGAGGCAAAAATTCTGCAACAAGTCAATCCATGAAACGTACTTGTTTAATCAGTTTGTCAGTGTTAGAAGTTACTGAATAATAATTGAGTAATTAAGCAAGGAGGAGATAAACCATACAGTTTTCAGTGAGATATTTACCTGTCTGACATGTTGACTAATCAAATTGTACCATTTCTGTAAAGTAGGTTGTAAATGGTTTCAAAAAATGACACCAAAGAGATTGTCAAATACTGATATGTGGGGTTAGGCAATCTACATTTTTAAACAACCTGCGTGCAAATTCTCCATTGAAACAATGAAACAAGACAAGTGGAGGAAAGATGTTTTTCCTGGTATGGTTAGGGCAAGATAGCAGACCAGCCTTTGACCATGAAAATGTTAAGGAACAAAAGCACGGCAGCGTCTTGGCAACATTCTTAGTTATAAGCCTAAACAACCTCTCATTCAAAATGTCACAGTTATTAAAACACTAGTAAAGCAGTTTAATTGCTGTGAATAAGAGGAAAATAAGGTTGCTACCACTAAGTCTTTTGTTTGTATTTCTATCTATCCCATTGTGTCAAAAGGATTTTATCAAAGAAGTGAATGGTTGCTTTTCTTTCTAAAGCATTTAGTCTTATTACAATGAATACCTAGAGAGATCTTTGTAATAACTTCTTAATACTGGTGTGACTCTGTGTAACCCAGTTCCATTGTTGCCTACTTTATAGCAATGGACAAACACTTCAGAAGAAGGGTGGTCATTTTAGACTGAAAGATGTTGCTGGCAGAGAAGCCCGTGGTACTGATTTGGTCGTATTTTACTTTAGAGAGAAAATCAAAACAGACCAAACAGTCCTAGTTGTGCTTTCTGACTGAAAGTCCAATTGTCCAAAGGTATCTCGCTGGACACCACCTGGATCATTTGAAGCAGAGCCAAAATTAATTGCATCACAACTGCATACCACCCAGGGCTTCTGACCCTAGGATAGCAGGGATAGTGGAAAAGGTCTCTGCTAAAAGTAGAAAGGGAGAAACTCAACCTCTGTCCAAAGGCACTCACTATCTTACTAAATGTTAAGTGAGCATAGTTAAGGACTAATTTGGAGAACTTTGCCCCAGACTTATGTTTTTAACTCAACCAAGAAAAGTAATCTGAATTTTCAATGAAAGAAAGCAAATGAAAATAATAGTTTGAAGGCTGAAAACCCAAACATTCAGAATAATCCTTACTCTGATAATATGTATTTTCTTTTCTTATATATGTTTGATAAAAATGGTGTATAGCATCAACAATATTGACAGCAGTTCATATATTACTTACATAAAATTAAACATTTTTTTAAAGAAACTTAACAACTGAAGAGGCAGGTTTTAAGATTATTTAAGACATACAATATTGAAAAAGAAAAGGTGTTTTAATTTAAGTCTGAAAATGGGTCAGATTAGGACATTAATCTCAGTTAATTTTTTCTCTAGATCCCAAATTTATTTTCTTTCTTAACTATTTTAGCCATTTTTAGTAGTAAAGATATAGAATTTTTTTTCAAGAATCAAGAAAACATGTTCATTAACTGAGTTTCTGGAAAAACAATACATTTCTGAGATATTCATTTGGACTCATTAGAGAATAAATTCTCAAGTTTTACATGTTTCTAGGAACAAAACAAGAGCCCCAACATTTACAGATTGCCAAATATGGTCCACTAAAATTAATCTAATATTTCTCTTCTTCTTCCTCTTCTTCTTTTTCTCCTCCCCTGGCTCTTCCTCCTCCACCACCACCATTGCCCTCATTGTCATCCTCATCAAACAATAGTAATATCCATGTATGGGGAAAACTGAGAGTTGTTAATGTGCTCGTGTTTGTGGTGACATAATTTGTTGTTTTATTCTTCAGATTTCAGCTAACAGAGAAAATGGGTAGACAAACATTTAGGAATCCATATTCATTGAGATTGTTTATCCTTAAAGCTGTGCTATTTAATAATGGATTGAATACCATAAAAGTAAGGGAGAGGCAATAGGGAGGACTTTGATGTTCTAAACTTCTAGATTTGCAGGTCCAATTTTTCAGACATAGTTGTCCACCAGTACTGAGGCAGAAAAATGGAACTGACTAAGGACTGAGCACTGTTACTAAGCAAGCTCCTAGACTGCTTGCTACCGGTCTAAAATGCTGAGTGCCTAGTAAGTAATGTTAAGAATCAATGCAAGCTGCTGAGAGCTTTCCCAGGAAATAATTAAAATACAAAAAAAAATGTTACTTCCTAAAGACATTAAATATATTAAAAAAAAAAATTACACCATCTTAAAAAAAATGTAAATATTGACACAAAGTTTTTTTCTTTCTTCTAACCTGATATTTTGTATATTTCTGGCTGAACTTCTTTACAAGACATTTCCTTCTGTCAAGACATGTATGTCCTCACTAATGCAGACAGAATTGTGGTGATAGTACTTTGCAATGTTGAAGACAACCTATCTATGTAATCTCTGTTTTAATATGGTTTAGCTCGGGCAGCTTTTCTTAATCTGTGTCTGAGTCTGGCTAAATATTGGAACAAGAGAAATGTTACATTGTTTGAGTTTAGAAAGACAGATGGGGCTTTTACACTGGCTGCATATTGAAATCTAATACAGCAAATCCAACTATTTCTGGTAGCTGTAAGGTAACTGCTGAATAAGTTGAAGGGGGTAGAAAAGGCATGAAGAAGTAGTTGTAAATTATTTTACTTTTGTGCTTTCTGTAATTGCTGATGTTTCTTATTTACTCGGACAAAAGCAGTAAGAACGCCTAATAGACTCAGTCTAGGCAAGAAGACACTGTATGTTTCAAATAACAGCATTTGGAAAATGATTTTCATGCCAAATTGTGAAAAAAACTACCTTATCAGCATAACCTGTGAAGGGAAAAAAAAAAAAAAAAAGACAAAATGCCTTCAACCTTTCTTGTTTCTTATTCCAGACTTGCTCGATAGAAGCAATTTGTTTTATTTTGAGTTTCAAATGTATTTACTCACCATCCTGAGCTGCTTTAGTCATCAAGGATGTAAGCATACCCATATGTTTGATTCCATTTTTTTCTGTTTGTGTGTTACATCTTAAGGTGAAGTCTCATGAAACTAATGATCCATATGTCAGAAGAGATGCACAATGGGGACTCAGTTCTGCAGACATCGACACAGGCAAAAGTGATATTTTTCCTATGGATATTTAATCTAGTGTTTTGACAGCTTCTCCATTCTCTCCCATCACCTCCCCTGTCTTGTAGAAGATCTGACTGAAGAGTATACCAAAGATTCTTTTGTATCACCTGTACCTTAAAGCAAAGTTAATCATACCAAGGTCATTTCTGATAAATCATGAGGTAGTCTGGTCTTTGAAACTTCTGATAAAGACACAGTAATCTTTAAATAATCTATTTAAGCACTTAATAATCTCTGAATCCTGAACATCTAACCTAAATTCTCTTGCAATTGCTTTTGTCCTAAAGATTTGGAGAACTGATTACTGCCCTTGTCTTCAAAAAAGTTTTTAATTAACCGAGGACTACCATCATATCTCTTCTGGATTCTTTTCTGCAGTTAGGACATTCCCTGTTCTTTACCATTTTCCCTGCCAGCCTCATTTTCTAGGTTTCTGACTACACTTACACTGATATCCACTGAGATTTATCCATTTGACTATTTCCCAAAATGTGATGACCAAAATAGGATCAAGTACTTCTTGAGTCTTACAATATTAGATAGAGGAGAAGTCCTTGCAATGGACAAACAATACTCTTATTCATTCATCCTAGTATAATCTCTTTTTTTGGATGATAGTATGACAGCAGTTTCTGACTCATGAACGCACTGGATGCAGTTGATTATGCCTTTCTAAGTTTAGAGTTGAATTTAACATGGAAAACATTTTAATCCTTCAGTGTGTTAGGTATCAGCCTGCTTCTAAAAGAAGTGAATCCCCTAACATCATGCTCCCTGTAAACATGAGCTCACAGGTCGTTAGATAGTTATATAATTTACAGATAATCATGAAGCAAATCTCAGAAGAATAAAAATTTTAAAGATGTTTATGTTCTTGCAATACATATCTATGTAGAAAGAAAAAAAGATATAAATATTATAATTGCTGAAAATACTTTACTGTGTTCTCTCATGGTATTAGACATCAGCAAATCCACACACACCAAACATCATCACCCTTCCGTTCAAACTGTTTCAAGTTTTGAACAGTCAGAAAAAAGTACATGAGAAAAACAGATTCAGTTAGTTCTGGCACCCATTTCTTTAATATTTGCTTGCAAAATATTAAAATATTAAGCTTTGTTGACAGTGGCATGAACTATTGTTCAAGATATGATTTATAAGTTTGGCTGTGATGGAGATAATATTCTTCATAAGTTTTACTCCTTTTGCTCCTTGCACCACCCCTCACTACACACACCTCACCCTGTCCCACTGAGAGCTTAGCTTCTAGCCAGACTCATTCCACAGTACTTGGAGAATTTGATTTTTAATATCTCAGGAACATTGAATTGATTTATGGTGCCTGTCACAGTGCAAATACTTTTGTTGCTGATCACGTGCCTCTACTTACATGAATTAGAGTTTTATCTGTGTATTATCTTTTGCCACTGTGTCTTTATTCCAAGGGCTACTTAAGGTCTCTTTTTTAGACTTATTTTATGAAGTTTATTCTACTTTGGAAAGTTCTATGGGATTCTATGCCATGTATAAGGGACACAATAAAAATTTAATCCACAGATAATGGGAAATCAATGTTTGTATCATTAAGCTGAAGTTGTAAACACAGAACTTTAATAAGAATGTGAAATATATTGAGAATTGAAAACATATAAGTGAATAAGGACATAAATATTTAGAGTTGGCTGCTGTATTTATGGTATTTTATTAAGAAAGAAGAAATATAAATACTAAACTTTGAAACATTACTTCATTCCCCCCTTTAAATAACCAAAATCACTGGCAAACTTAAGAACACTACTATCCAGAATGCTGGAAATTAATAAAGAGAAACAGAATATCTTGTAAATATTGAACTCTCATTAATCAAACAGTTTCCCACACCGTATAATGGGATATTGTTATAAGCTTACTCTTTAAAATATAGAACCCCATTCCAAGAAGTATTAAAGCCCAGTTCATTCCTGATGTGAGTTAATGAAAAGTAGACAATTTCTATTGAATAATTCTTAGGATTAGTCTTTTCTAAGGCTAAACCTGCATTACACAGAATGCCAGTAACAAAATATTGCAAGCATACTCTAAAAATATCACCTGCTGAAGCACAAGATCTTTCTGGATCAGGAAAAATGCCCTTGCTAAGACAGAAGAGCATAAAGCAATGGCACTGAAATTATTTGTTGACTGATTTTTCCCTACATTATTAAAAAAATTATCCTATGCAACACAATGCTACTAATATCAAGTGGAAATAAAGCATGGGGCCAAAAATATTGGCCAAAAATATTGACCATTTTGTTTTCCTTCCCAGTATTATCAAAGCTAATACAGTGATTGTGAAAGAACAGTGAATCTCAATGATTAAGGGCTGTCTACATTAAAATCCTATTAGTACAGTGACCAATTGAAAAGAAACTTTTATAAAAACTGCTTTGCTATACATCAGACTAGGAAAATAAATTCTTCCGTCTGTAACTTGTGTTCACTGATATACCTTTATTATCTTTTTTTTTCCCCTGAATTCCCTATTAAAATATGACTGTTCTGGTTTTATGACAAAAAAGTCAACATATCTCTTCACAATGAATTTGAAATATGCCACTAGTAGTTAACTCGGAGTGCTGATGTGTCAGCTAACATCTAAATTTGTGTCAGCTAAAGTTTAGTGCCATGCACAATAACATTTTTATAGGCCTGTAAGAACGCTATTTTTTCCCCATCTAAGTGCATTTTGAATTAAACTCTGATACATTTTCTTCATGCTTTCTACTCACTGAAATACTTTGCAAATCTGTTTTTCAAATTTCTGTTCTTACACTGCTGTAAAGCACTAGTGTTTTCCTGATTTCATCAAGAATAAATTATAGATAAATAACTGATACATGACATTCTGTAAGAGACCATTCAGCTACAGAAAGTGTGTCCTATTTGGCATTTACTACTTAAAAGCTACATCCTAACAAGAACTTATCTATACGAAAAGAAGGAGTGTGTAATTTTTAGGTACCTACGTTCTTCATTCACCTAGTCTGCATCATTATGTGCATGCTCACAGACATACCCAACACTTTCCCATTTATTCAGGAGTCAGCCTTTCTTTAGCAATAATATTTCCTTGCCACATGACAGCATCCAAAATAAACATAATCCAATCCCAGAAAAAAACAATAAAATTGAATTCCTCATTCATTTTGAGTGCTTTCTGCTGTCTACATGTATTCAATAGAAACGCTGGCATTACATATTTAAACAGATAGAGGTCTTCTGAATCTAGTCCTTTCCACAAAGTTACACAGCTTCAGAAAGGAAAAGTGTCCTTTACTGAGCTTAATTACCATGCTGTCTGGCTCTTTTGTAGCAAGTAGGAAGCATGAATTTTAAAGTCTTGTTGCTGAAACGTAAAAAGAAATAAGAATTTCTATAAGTACTTAAGCTTAGATGTAAAGATGCACAATCTTTTTGGGGTAAGTGTGTTTTAACGAGTTTGGGAATCCATCCAAGTATATGGGAAATCTTCCATGCTGATAAGTAGTATTCTGTACATCACTACTATCAGTTTAAACTAGTGTACAGTATAGTACATCACAAGGTACACACAGTTTAGTACTAAACACACAGTTTAGTATAGTATAGTATAATGTACAGTGTAGTCTAGTCTAACCTACTATAAGAACAGAGTCAAATGTTCATTCTTCAGTAAAATATCAAACTTAAGAAGGAAAGAAGACATATACTGGCAAGTTCTGCATTGTTGTTACAGGCAGCAGATGCTATTTTTTTTGATGCTCAAGGCAAATTAACCATACAATGATGGGCTCTCACCTATTTAGCTACAGGGGCCTAACAGTTGTACTCACTGATCTAGCTACTGAAGGAAATGAGGAGGAAAAAAAATTATGGCCCCAACTTTATCTGGATCACTAATTGAAATACGCAGGCAAATATTGTTGAAATAACTTTTGGTCTCTGCATATTGGATTATTTATAAAAGATTTAGTCTGGATTTCAGAATGTTATCATTTGGAGCAAACTTAAAAGAACCACTTACTATAGGGCAAGACTAAACTATATTTTCAGGAGATCTTTGAATGGTGCCAAAATTGAGGTGACAAAAAAAGGTAAGCACACACAGAAAATACATGCAAACAGGTATGCTCCAGTCATGTGCAAAAGATGGTTTCTCATTAGGAAAAAAAATGAAAAAAGTTAATATCTTCTATTTCTCTGCAGTTCTAACTTCAAGATTTAAATTATAATTTAATATTTATCTTTAGAACACCTGGCAGAGACCTGGTAAAGTGGTAATATTCACTTTTTTTCTTTTTTCTTTTTTTTTTTTAATATCATTGCCATTTTATGGATTATTTTTCTCTTGTTGAACATAATGGAAGGCAGATACTGGTTGAATCTGTCATTTTGTAGGAATAACTAGTTCAGTTTTTCTTACAAAAATAAAGTACCTTGTGATGACTGGTCAATGGACACCTGTGTATTCTAGTGATACAAAACATTCCTTCTTCTAGACCATAGCAGAAAAATCAATCATTTTGCTTATTCAGGCAGTTAAATTTTAAAAGTAGGACCAGAGGACCTCTGGCCACAGTAAAGACACTCCAACAGATTATATTCACAGTGGAGGTGTTCCTGTGTCTCCCAAGATGTTTCTGTTACCATTGATAATCAGTAAGAGAAGAGAGACTTGACAGAGTACTGGAGAAACCCTACTACCTTGTACTGAAAAATAATTTAGCAATATTTTCCTTATTACAAAAAAAATAGTTTATTATGTGCCTATTAGGAATATGGTATGAAGATAAATATGTGCTGAAGATAAAAATCAAAGACATTTTACACGAGTAATGTGGCATCTTTTCTACATGTAACTGAATTTTGCAAAATCTGACTGTGAAGTTTAAAGGCTATGGGTACAGGAAAGATGTTGGAGAACTAAGGGGAAGACATAAACATTTAATACTGCAAAAATATGAAATATATTTTGTTATATCAACTCTTAACATGCATGTTTTTCCCTTTATATCAATGGGAATTAACAACCCCATAAAAGTAAAGCAATTAAAAGTTTTATTTGAAATAAAATTCTCTTTGTCACTCTCCATTGTGTATAGGTTTAACAGGACAGATGGTATGATCCTTTATATCCTTATTTTCGGGTGTTATCTGCAATAGTTAATTGAAATAAGTTGTTTTAATAGAGGTGAGGGAAGAGAAGAATTCATGTGTGTTTATCTCTTTAATGGAGTAAACTATTTTCAGTATAAGTTTCATAGAAAACTGTTTTGGTAATTGAAAAAGACAGCTGTCATGATTATACTGAAAATTTGATTCAGAGGCACTAGGTAAGACATTTATGCCAATTAGATTGTATGTTTTGTCTTGGAACATTATATTCATGATGTTGTTTAAAATCTATTATTCCACAGCTCATTGGTTTACTAAAAAGAAGAAAACACACAATATTTTTGAGCTTTGAAAAGAACTTAAACTCCAAAGGTATTAGTTGTTCAACTAAGGACTCTTGGCAGTTGAAGCAAGGACTGATTTAATCTTTGAAATATCTCAATCAAGTTTTTTTGTGGGTTTTGTTGTGACAGAATTTATTGTGGGTTATGTTATAGTTTGACAACTGTGTAAAAAGCATTATTTTTATTATATATTTTTCTTTCTATTCAGATGCCTCTAAGATATTAAACTCTGTCCCTTATTTTGAAAACAATTCTTCTTATGGCTAACCCCTAAGTTTAAGAAATTGACCCTTACATCATATTCTTAGATAGTTTTAGTATTTCTCAATTTTTTAGATTGATTTGTCTCTTCAGATATACCCATTTCTCGGTATACTATTTGAGTAACACCAAATTATCCTGGCCAACCCGTGGTCCTCTGTTCATAAAGGTCATGTACATAAACAATACAGTTCATGGCAACAAAATAAGAAGAAATTATAGAGAAATAGAGTCTGAATCAAAAGCTTTGTCTGTATTTGTTAATAACCATGCTCCAAGTATCAGCAGAAACTCAGAGCAATTCCTTTAACACTTCAAAAGGGAATTATGGCTCTAATTCCAATACTATGAAAGTATTTTTTCCTACTTAACAGTTCTCCTGCAACGCTTCCATGAGTCAGTTGTTAAAATCAATGCTTATTTCCTTGTGGTGGCCTATTGTGTTTTTAATTGATTCCAAATTTAAAAGTAAATATCAAACCCTATCTCTACTCATCTTCATGAAATAAACAATCCCAGCTATGGCATTCTTACTGGAACACTAATATTGCATTTGGAATATGAGGTCATTTATTTTTGGTTCTCTGACTGAAATATTGGGAAAACAGACATGGTTCTTTTCCATTTTGTATAAGATTTACCTCTAATTTAAGACTGCATAACTGCCTGGAGGTTAGAAATGGATAACTTCAGTATAGTAAATAAAATTTGTATTATCCAAAGCCTCTTTCTTTTTCTGGAAATGCTTTGCTTTATATCTCCTGGATATTCTAAGCTGCATGTGTTTTTATAGTTTTTGTTACAGCTCTCTTAAGTTTTCTTTTAGATTGGAACTGTTTTATTTTCCCTTAGGAGGGGTAATGGTAAATGCTTCATGAAAAATGGAACTACCATAAAACTTCTAGTCTACTTTCCAACATCTAAGAGTGTCTGTGGCATGGAACTCACCCTACTTAGGATGGAAAAGGTCTTTTTGGAAATGGACTGGTGAAGGAGGTGAAGAAAACAGCACAAATGTTGTGAAAACTGAAGTTTTTAATGTTGTTTAACATGTTTCAAAGTGGTTTTTTGTTGTTTCTTGCCAACTTACTGTTTCTTCTTCCCAAAATCCCCCTGGACAGCAGTTATCTGTATGAAAGAATGTCCTTGGGAAGATAAAGAGAAGTTTTCTTATTGGTCTCATTAACCCTTTTCTATTGGTTGTTAACCCTTCCCTTCTATTGGTGAGTTTTGTGAACCTTCAGAGATTTTCTATTGGTCAGTTTTTAGATTCCCCTGAAACTTATATAAGTTCCTAACCAGACAATAAACACTCTCTCGCTCGTCTCCTCTCCTGTGGTCTCTGTGTGTGTCCTTGCTGGGCTCCGGGGCCCTCGAGGCAAGGGGGAAGGGCAGGGGGCATATTCCCCCCAGGTTATGGGTTAAAATACTGGAGTCCCTAAACTCCCAATTCACCGTCGCAAGTGTAGTGTTTGCTTTCTTGATCTAAAGACAGAAAAGTTTCTAGATAAAGACACAAACTGGGGCAGTTGTTTATCAGTAGAAGTGGGGTAATATTAACTATCATTATCTTTAATCACAAAAATAATGTAAAAAATGTTGTTATTAGTTCAATTTTTCTGAATTCAAACATCTATATACTTCCAGTTTCTAATTTGAATTATATATTTTTCAAAAAGTCTATAGATACAAATATAAATACAATTCAGCTGAAAATGATTTTACAAGTGTTGTTAGACCAGTTCTTCAGTCTTCTAAACTTATAGTGTGCTGCTTTCTTAGGAGTTTTACTGATGAGTCTTTCATCAGGACACTTTGTGGAGTCCAGAATTGAACTAGAACTCTGTTACAAGTTTAAGTCCTTTAAAAAAAAAAAAAAATGTTGTGGTGTTCAGAGTTCACTATATGAGAGCTGAGATTTGTGTAGTAAGCTAATTCCAGTAGATAACAAATGCAATGTGTGAAGAAGCTAGCCTTAGGGATTGTCTTTGTTGTGCTATTGGCATTCAAAGTCATGTAAACAATTACCTATTTCAGCTGAATATCATCTAACATATGGATCTAATAGCTTTATGCCCATTTTAAATCTAATCAGTCTTCAACTTGGCTGTCATTCGGCTGTGACAAAAAACAGATTTGAAGCAAAATAAAATAATTCAAGTCTGAAAGGACATTCAAGGAAAAACTTAAGCCCTAACTTATGATAGTTGCTAGAGAAAGACAAGCATTCCTGGCTCCATTCCTGGCTTCTTAAGAGCCAGCCCACATTCCACTAAAGACAGAGTTTAGTTGCTGAAAACAGTATGTTTACAAGGGTTCTGTTACCACCAGAGTATTTCACTTCAACAGAAACATAACCTTTTTTAACTTCCCCATCCACATTTAATATTCAGATGCAAACCAGGTGGATTGTAGCAAAAGGAGTCTGAGAAACAGTGTGCAACATGAAATGTTTTGGGTTCACAGGTGTCCTGAAGACTTTCAGACTGATAAAAACACATCCATTTAATTGATGAATGCTCTGTTGCCTCTGAAAGACAGACAAACTACAAACTTTGTGTCTAACCTTGCTTTTTCTCTATCAGAACTAACTAACTTTCTTTTTTTAGCAGTGTAAATTTTAAATTTTATTCACTCCTATGATCAGGACCAGAGCAGAGAGAACTCCAACCAGCTCTTTAACAGAGCCTGCTTATTGTCCTGGGAGCAGCACAGAAGGTGTATTGGCTTTAGAAAATGAGAGGTTATATTTTGCTAAGTAAGTATTAACTTTCACAGCTGTTATCAGTGGGTAGTCTCAGTGAAGCTGCTTAATTTTAAAGGAAGTTAACTTGTAAAGCTAAACTGCCAGGGAGAACTGTAGAGGGACCGAAAAGATCCCAAACTTAAGTTGCAGGAAAAAAGTAAAATTACATACTAGCATCTTTGTGAAATTAAAACTATGTTTTCATCCTCAATTTTTCATCTGAAGCTTTTGGAAAATTGCTCTTTCACCCACGAGTGTTCCAAGAGTCTAATTTTGGTCCATCAGAATTATGGCAGAATTTTTTTTTACTTGATGGACACTAGAACTTGGTCTAAGACTAAAAACAGGGGGCACATGAAGAAAAGATAGTAATGGCCCTCTTTTGCCCATTTGACTTATGTTTGGAGAGCTCTTTTAGGATGAAACTTGATTCAGTTCCCTCCTCTTGTGGAAAATATTTAAACCAATTTTTCTCAGCTTCCAGAAGGATATCCCACATTTTCCTCAGTTTCTGAAGTAATTCAGGTCAACAAACACAAGTTTTATGTGTGCAGAGGCAGACTGGGATAAAAGTGAAGGAGATTTACTTCTGCAAACTGATCTCAGAGGTATATAATTTGTCTTTTTGAAGATTCAGTTATACAGTCTATAGACCTTATGCGTGCTATGGCACCAATAATCATGGACACACAGACTAACAAGATCCTGACTCATGATTTTTTCCTATATTTAAACCTTTAATGACACCCTCTAAAGTATTTCTAAGTTTTCAGGCAATAATTTCACTGATTTATAGAAGGATTTTTCTTTTCCTTCCCCCCCACCATGCATTGAAACATACGTAAATACACTTTCTTCTCCAGATTGTGACTGTATATTTATTTTTGAGAGACTCATCTGGAAAACCACCAGAATTTAGAAAGGAATTTTTTCAGGATGAAAACATTATTCTGCATAAGACTAGAAAATAACTTAAATGCATAAAAAGCTTTAAATGCTGGGATACCCATATTCCACTGCAATTTCAGGGGAGCTAAAGGGTTGTAGGATTACCAGTGTTGTTTTTGGATGACAAAAAAAGCAGCTTGATTTCACAGTTGTTTTGTGACAAGCCTCAAATCACTTGCACTCCTTAAAGCTGAAATTTTGCATACGGTTTTGTCTAGGATGATCACAACTGAAGTGATATGTGGTCAGCTGAAGCATCAGTGACCAGCATTTGTACCTCTTAAGGACTTATCTGGTTAAGGAAAATATGACAAGGTTCTGACATAAGACTGTAAATGTTGTCACATATGGTTTTAAACACCCTTTTGGGTACCGTTTTTGACTAAAAATCCAGCTTTTGCTTAAACCAAAGAAGAGGGAAAAAACAAGTAAATTTTATCATAATGTGTATGTTCTAAATATAGCACATATTTTTTCATTCTGCACTTTTGTGTCTTGAAACAAAAAGCACTTTTTTTTTGTTTTGTAGGACATAACAAATTACCTGCAGCCTTGTGCAGAAACAGTTGCAATTGAGACTCATAAGTAATGTTTTTAAAGATATATTTACATCCGGATGAGGGATTAATTGAATTTTCCAGATATCTTGGATGTTTTCAGTTGTTAGGGCACCTTTCAATGTTATGCTTTATCTTGATTTCAGAGGTTATTTACATGCTACTTCTACTCTGAAAGCAAATCAATAGTACCTATCTCATTCCATCCTCCTATCATCTGTAAAATAGCATAGTGAAAGAAGCATAAAACCCCCAAATGTTACCAAAAACCCTTAGCCTTATAAGAAGAACAGAAGACCTTTGCTGTGGTTGAGATCTGGCAAAAATAAATGCCTCAGAAATATTTTGACTTTGCAATTAAAGCAAATAGAGTAATGATTCTTAGTAACAATGTGGGAAGGAAAGTCCATAGCAGTTTCTGTCATTGCTAATTCAAGTTTCTTAGTCAACTAAGCTTGCAGTAAAGGTCCCACAAGGTCCAGCTTCTCCCTGTGGGCTGGAGGATGGGAGCATTGGAAGTTCCCTATGGTCAGTCAGGGCCCATCCCACCACCTCATCCAGGATACAGGTAGTCTGAGGGCACCAGCACAGTCCCAGCCCCAGAGGTTGTGCATGTCAAGGATGAGCCAGAATGTTGGAAACTGGAAATTAGACCTGCTGCAACACTGCCGATGGCCCCAGGGCCTGAAATAGGCCCTTGAGGCATGGGCCAGGTGCAGGGAGGGAACAGGGACACATGGACAGTATGTCCTACAGTGCCCTCTGGACCTGGACAGAGGGACAGTACTGATCACAGCCACAGAGCCTCCTCAGAGCAAACACAACATGTAGAAGAACACAATGCTTATATGAAACTGTGACCAACTTTTTTTGTTTGCAAACCATTAGAAAACTTGTTTATTTTTCCTCTAAGGCTACTTTTACTGTTTCCTTCTTCCCAAAGTGATTTGCTCTTCAAGCCATTACTTTTATTTTCCTTAAACAGCTTCATTTAAAATATATATAACACTATCTGTTGTACCATGCTGCTTAAATTATTTACTATCATTGTAGATTATTGAAATGCAAGAAAAAGTTTATTCTCAGAGAAATGAAACAACTATTAACAGTAAATTGGAGTTCATTACCTTTTCATAAGTCTTGATTTAAGATGATTATAAAATTAAAACTTCATTCCTATAAATGCAAATGCCTACTTCCTAGCTTATTTTATTATTAGTTTACTTTTACAGCCCCCATTCTTGTCAGAACATTGTGTGGTTAATAAATTATTTTTACGAAACACACTGTATGTTTCTTTTACACACAGTCAGTAAGAATATAGGATACCTGCTGGTTCAATTATTTTATATAATTATGCTTTTGTCAAAATTTCTTTTGGCTGGATTCTGTTGTTATGCAGCATAGTGTCCAAAACTGTAATGAATGCACTGCTTGATTATCACAAATGAACTAAAAAAACAAATGCTTTAGACTTCTAAGAGCTTCATTTGGCAGCTGATAGAGAGACATTTAGGAGGCAGTAAATCCACCATTAATTTTTATCCTTTTACACAACTTCAAGAATATGTACAATAATTTCACAACTACCAAATGAAATAGTGTCTCACTAGTGTCTTTTCCTTGTGTCTCAGACAAATGTTAAGTAAAATCAAGTTCCATTCAGTGAATTTATGTCATGGTTTCTGGAATCACCAGCCCTGTCAATATATCAGTCCTGTGTCCTCTCGGTCATGTTCTTTTGTCAGCTTTGTTAGGAAATGGCAGGAGATGTAGCATCTTTTCTGGGACTGACATGCAGACAAGTTGGCCACTCCAACCAGCAGCTGTTAAACAAAGCATAATTCCAATGCATCCCAGCCATACCCCACTAGTTTCATCTTTACCCAACTATCAGTCCTCAGAAAACCTGTACAAATGTAGTTTTTATTGTGATTTCTTTAATTCAATCAGTGTATTCAAACTTTTTTTCTGCAAATAAGTGGAGAATAAATCACAGAGTAAGATGACACAGGCTAAGGTCTGTGTGATAATAATGTGACATGAATTTTTTTTTCTTGGAAATCTCAGTTAAAAATCTCTGCATCTTTCTTCCAGGTAAACTTATACAAAATAAAATTAAATATAAGTTTCATTAATTTTGGTACAGAAAATATGAAGAGTATGTGTTTTGTAGAAATTGCCTTCCTTTTTCTTTCCCTCTCTTTCTTTCTCATACTTATACTCTTCTACATTTGTGATTAGCTAGCAAGTTAAGTTTACTTTTGCGAGGTCTGGACAAATGGCAACTTATATATATGTTGCTGTGGTTTAAACCCAGATGGAAATTAAGTTCCAAGCAGTCACTCCCCTTCTCCCCATACATATATAAAATATATATATTCACATGTATACATGTATATACATATGATGTACATTTTAAATTCAGAGTCACACATGCTTAAAACAGAGATTGTAAGCAGCTTGGTGTTCACTTTAAGGGCTTTTTTTTTTTTTTAATTAGGACAAAAAAGTTCCAAATTAAGCCAGGAGGAAAAAAAAGTAAAGACAAAAAGAAAAGTTTTTAAAGTTTCTAATAAAGGTCATGTATTTACATATCTTTATTCATTCTGTGAAAAGAACATTTACCTACGTAATATAATCTAATGTTCCTCGTTAATGCATTGTGATTGCTTCACAAAGCGTGCTTGCTGAATCATTACACAGTTAAAATTATTCTTTGTAGGAAAAATGTATCTTTTAATGCATTATGTTGCTTCCCCCAACTTTGATGTCTATTCTATGTCCTCATGGATCAACTTAACATCTAGAAAACGTCTGCCTGTATATTTGCATTTGAGGGCTTATTTTAGATTTGTCATACATGATTACTAATGTTATTTAGTCTCTTTCTAATGAAGATGGTACTAAGAAATTATCCACACCTCTGCCAATAATTATGCATCAGTTATCTGATACAGCATTCACTGACTATATAAGGATGATTTGAGATGTATTTATGTAAAATGTATAAACATACATGGAAGATCCATACATTCCTGTAAACTTGATCCCTCTAGTTACTGAAATTTAGAGACACGGAGCTAATTTTTCAAAAGGCATTAGTATCATCACTATATTTTTATTTATAAAATAGGTAATTAGCCTAATTTTAAAATTTTATTTAATGAACTATCTGATTCACCAGGTGTGGTAAAAGAAAGAGGGATAAATATTATGTGCTTTTAGAACTTCAATCTTCATTTGAGTTTGAGAAATAAAACTTAAGAAGTACATGTTGGGATTTGCTGTACCCAAAGATTTTCATAAAGAAGTGACCTAAACAACTAAGTTTCACTGAGAAGCTTTCACTGAGAAATTATCCAGTTATCTAGCAGGAATTCTTAGTTTTAGCCTTTAACCATTTATTCCTTGCATTAGTGTCCTAGCTGGACACCTGGTGTGAATAGTTGAAGAATCTTATTGGAGAAAGGAATATTGACTACATTTATATATATAGAGAGAGATTTTACTGAAGACTAATCGTTTCCATGACAGTGCATAAATCTTATGAGAAATAGAATAAACCATAAGACAGTTTCCTTATTATTCTGAAACAACACCTAATACAGACTTTATATATGTCAAGAACAATGGCAGTGTATCTACTTGAGAGCTGCACTGGAGAAAAAATGTTTTACATTTTGCATCAGTAATAACGTCATGTCTGCAATGATTTTTCTAATAACTCACAATGGTGACATGCCTTGGACCCTGCCAATCATGCTAACATAACTCAGTTTTCCCTAATACTTACCATATACTTTGGAGATGGTGTCAAATGCTTTACTGAATGTCAGGTAGACAACATCCACAGCCTCCCACTCATCCACCAGGCAGGTCAACTGGTCATAAAAGGAGATAAGGTTGGTCCTGCCTCTCCTAAATCTATGCTGGGATTATATCACCATAGGGTTGGTAGAAACATAACATCTCACACATTTAAAAAAAAAAAAAAAATTTGCTGCCTTCCTAAGGAGAAGTCAGCACAGTCATAGGAGCAGATGATTTTTAGAAAAGTAGTATCTTATCTGAGATTAAATTTTTTATTGTTCTAGCTACCAAGAAAGGTCAAAACTATCAGTTATACAGGAAACATGAACCCCAACTTTACTTTCATCTAGGAGGTAAAACAGAGACAACCCTGCCTATCTGGAAATTCAAAATTACTTCTCCTGCTAAGAAAGCACGTAGCATTATATCAATCGCTATTTGTCATAATTACAGCTTTTACGTTATGTCAGTTATGACACCTCAATTTCTTGTAGAAGAAAAATGAGAAAGCTGGAAAATGCTCTGGAATAGAAGCAAGCATATGCTAAATCTTCTGAAAGTAAAGTTTAAAGACATTTCATTTTTGTAAGAAGTGCCATTAAAAACTACATTACATTTTCCCACAATTATTTTGATAAGAAAAAACTTACCTATTTTTCCTCTGCAAATTGGAATTTACCATTTGCTGGATAAGACAGTACACAGAAAAAAATAACTGAATTATTGCTACTAATCCTACAATTTCAGAGTGGACTATAGCTCTAGAAAAAGAGTTTATATTAACATTTTTTTTCCTAGAAGACAAAGAGTGGGAGCAATTTCTTTCTTTAGTCTTTTAAATTGGTTCAGGAGAGGATGATTATTTCCCTTATATGGAAGAATTTTCTCAAAAATGTGGTTAGAATTATGGTAATTATCTGTTTTATAAATTTTCAATAGTCTGCTGAAATGTAAATAAAGAAGGAACAGGGACAGTGGGACGAATTGACACTTATTCCACAAACAAATAAAGAAACATTGGAACTGAAAATCAAGTTACTTGAAAAAAAAAAAAATCCGTATCCCCATTTATTTTGATCTTTCATAACATGCTGGAGCAAATGTATACAAGAAGGCTGAAAACACTGAAAACATGTAGAAGTCAAGATGATATTGAGAAGCCTGGTGAATCTTCACTGTTCATGTTCTGGAAATCATGAGGACTACATGACCTTCCATGAGGATAACAGGTGATTATTTCTAAATACCATGGAAATTTGTATTGTGATTTTAAGTCCTCAGAGTATTTAAACTATGTGAAAAATGAGAGAAAGATGACCACTGATTAGCTGAAGTTTGCTACGATTTTGACTACCTTGAAAAATAAATTTAAAATTATCTGCAAAGATTTTCAGTGTCAACGCACAGTGATAGACTCAAGATTTCTTGGAATACCTGTGAAGAATTGACTCAGTTCTCAGCAGCAGTCCAAAAGTCAGGTTGAGCATTAGGAAAGAGAATTAAGCATTGAATGAGCATTTAAGAATGAAAGAAAGCAATAGGAAATTAACAGAGACAGGGGAGAAAACAGTCCCCTAATGTTTCCTTTGTATTGAATAATATAAATGAGGACATAGAAGGGACAAAAAAAAAAAAAAAAAACCCTACCAAAACAAAAAACAGACTTTTGCTACTGTGGATAATGATCATCTATGACAAGTATCACCAGTGAGCATATAAAGGCTGGACCTCCCCCTTCAACTTCTTATACATAAACCAAACTGGTATATTTGTGGAACTGCAAATGCCAATTGTAATCTCAGCCAGCCCTGAAACAGCTGCAGCAGAATATGAGAAGAACCCCATTTTACAAACTGTGATGTTTACCCCTTGTGAAGCAGGAGCATTTAGAAGGTTACCTAGGAGTCAAGTGGGCCTTATCATGCCTACTTGCACTGTAGTAATGCACTATAATAAAAGAAGATGGATCCAGGACCTGAGAAACCGGAAGGTATATGAAATTCAAGAGAAGCTGGAAGGTCAAATCTTTTAGTATATTCAGTCTTTAGGAAAAAAAAGAAAGTAACAGTCAGGATTTCAGGTTACTACACTGAAGAACAAAGAAACTCAGAAAGCATCATCACGAAGGAACACAATTGGGAAAAGGAGGAAAACAGTAAAAAATGGCAAGCATTGCCAAAAATGATATGAAGGGAAAAGGGGGAGAGGAAAAGACATATCTTATGGAATTTCATATGGGGCATGCTGAACACATACACATATATATATTCAATACTAGAAATCCTGCTAATATCTTTAATTTGAGCTTGACCATCTCTCTAAAAATTGCTTTTATGTTAGTGAAAAGGTCAGATCTGATCTTAGTGATAATGAGAAAATAAAACACATTACTAGAGAAAAGGAATACAGAATACCACTACCCTCTGTTCCTTTTTCTGAAGCTTGCCTTGTTAAGTCACTGTGTTATCTGTATTTGGTGTCTTTCTCTAATAACATTCTCTACATGCACATTACCAGTTCTAAAGTTTCTCCCATATACCTCAACTGCTTTGTGAGCTCTACGCTGCTGGATGAAGACTCTGATTCTCTGCAGAAACATGTGTCCCTCTGGCAATTGCTGTCCTAGAATCACAGAATCAGTTCGGTTGAAAAAGATTTCTAAGATCATCAAGTCCAGCTGTTGACCCAGCACTGCCAAGTCCACCTTAAAACATGTCTCTAAGGGACACGTATACATCTCTTTTAATTACCTCCAGGGGTGGTGACTCAACCACTTTTCTGAGCAGCCTGTTGCTTTAAATAACCTGTTTGGGGAAGAAATTTATCCTAATATTCAATCTAAAGTTCCCCTGACAAACTCCTGGCCACTTTGTCGTGTCCTATCATTTCGTATGTGGGAAAAGAGACCAATACCCATCTCACTACAACATCCTTTCAGGAAGTTGTAGGGCAGTAGGTTTACCCTGGCTGCATACCAGGTGCCCACAAAAGTCACTCTGCCACTCCCCTTCTCAGCTAGATAGGGGATCAAAAATACGTGAAAAGGCTTGTGGATCGAGATAAAGACAGGGAGTGATCACTCATCAATTACTGTCATGGGCAAAAAGACTCAACATGGGGAAAATAGTTTATTGTCAGTCAATTCAGAGTAGGATGAGACATATACTTAAATCAATACACTAAAACTTTCCCCCTCACTCCTCCCTTCTTCCTGGGCTCAACTTCACCACCAATTCTCTCTGCTTTCAGTGGTGCAGAGGGATGGGAAATGGGGGCAGTGGTAAGTTCATCACATGTTGTCTGTGCACCAGACCCTTTACCACCTATTGCCCTTCTCTGTACTCACTCCAGGACTTCAATGTCCCTGTAGTGAGGGACCCAAAATCGGACAGAGGATAAGAGATGCAGCCTCACCACTGCCCAGTCGTGAGGGACAATCACTGCCCCAGTCTGTGCCCCTGACACACTGATGTCAGTACAAGTCAAGATGCTATTGGCCTGCTTGGCCACCCGGATGCACTGCTGGCTCATATTCAGTCAGCTATTTACCAGCACTCCCAGGTCCTATTTCGCAGGGCCACTTTCCAACCACTCTGCCCCAAGCCTGGAGCATTGCATGGGGTTGTTTTGACCCAAGGGCAGGACCAGGCACTCAATAAAATGGAGCTGCTGAACATCGACAGCGACCGATTACTGAAAAATACAGTAAGAGCTTTCCTTAGAAATAGTGGTTCACTTGGCTGTATCATAAAAGATATTGTCTTGTTACTATGCTACTACAAATGATAATACAGAGAGTAGACAAAAGCAAATATCAGAAGCTCCACACAGTTTATTTAAGCAGTTTGCATTTCTAGGTATGAATAGCAATAGAATATTTCAGATCTTAAGGCAACAAACAAAAGTGACTGAAGATCTACTTGTGTGTCGTACAAAAGCTATGGATTTATTTCTAGCAGAGGAGAAAAAAAAATCTGTATGTTCTATCTGGTATATTATGGATAAAAGATTCATGGGAACCCCAGGACTGCTTTAGTTCTGATGATATAATAATATATGACAAACTGAACACAACAAGAAGAATTGTCATAGAACATAAAAGCATGGTTTGATTTTTTTAAGTCCACTCTCTACTGAGTTAATAAAAGAACATTTCTTTCAGTGTGTTTTGTACTTCTCTGTTTCATCCTGCATGGAGAAGCAGCTGTTGCTAGCAAAATGGGTCATAAAAGAATTGCTGAATGCTCCAAACTGACAGCCAGTGTGCTGTTTTGAGGAGTTCTGTGAGAAGTTTTTCTTCACGAAAAGAAGAACAGAGACAACAACCAAAGGCAATTGAGATTGCAAAAAAGAAAAAAAAAGATACATAAGTTGTTAAAGACTGAATCAGACCATATTTCTAGGAAATAAGCAGAGAAGAAAGATCAGGCCACTGGTAACAGATAAGTGGATGTAGTTTCCCTGGAAGAAGACAATGCCCAGAAGGTCAGTTATTCATAGGTTCCATCAAACTGAATTTAACACTTCAGAATCTCATATATTAACTAAACCATTATGTTTATGAAATTCCACGAAGCCAAGTGCTGATAAAAACTGCAACAGAGCCTGAGCTCAGCTTGGACATGTCTGCACCTCAGCAATGGCAAAGGTAGGCACATGGACTCCTGGGGCATCAGGTTGATGATCAATTTGTCTTGGCAAGTGGCCAGAAGCATGGTGAAGAAATAAATGCCATATAAACAATATAAAAAACGGTTAACAAGGTTGCATAACACTGAAGGAAATCTCTGTGAAAACATGAATTAAAAGAGAATTTACAAAACTTAGATAAAGGGAGTGGCTTTGGAGAAATGAAAGAACATGAGAGAAAAACAAGTGACAATGGATATTTAGAATGCTTTAGACATACTTTGGACACAAGTAAGCATGTGTAAGTGTTATCTGGACATCAGATTTTATTATTTACAAATAATAACCCAAATGTTATTATGTTGTTCCTTGTGACTGAATTCAGAGATGACTTATGAAAGGTTTTTTGCTGAATTAGATGCATGTCCTGGAACAGCAAATTTGTTATACATTTCTTCTTTAAAGGTCAAGAAAACAAGTATTAATTCTAATATAACTATTTTGCAGTAGAACCAGAGAAAAACAGAGGACAACTGATATCACTGGAGTACTGATGCATAAAACCTCTTGTTTGCATGCAATTGAAGCAAGATAAAAACACTGTACTTAAATACGCCACATTCCTTCTAAAGCATAAAAACAGTTAAAGCAGCATAAAAGTAACTGTGGAGATTTTCAAAGTTATTCTATATACATCTAACCCTGTTCCTATTGAAAAACTCCTACAGTTTTCAGAGAATGCCAAGTTATATCAATTCTCAGTATTTTTTAGAAGAAAGAGTTTAGAAGTCTTCTGTGCTGTAGTATCTTATTGACACAGTTTTACACTACCACAGCTTAACAAAAGTCAGCTGTCTAAGATGTGTATTTCACTCTCCAGCACTGAGAAAAATTTAATCTTATCAGAGTTTCTTGGCTCCTTCTGAACTAGTCATTTCTGTTTTGAAACTAAACCACTAATCTCTCGCAATCTGCCATGTCTAATTCCAGTAGCAATATCTCCAACAAAAGCTCCTAAACTGTAGCAATAGTGGTCTTCCTTCAGTGAATGTAACCCTGTTTTTTTAACCCTAACATTGTTACCTTGAAAATAATTTATGTCTTCAACAAGCACAACAAAAATCAATACAGAGCCTTCTTTTCTTTAAAATATAGAGTAAAAGCTCGGGTCAGTTGTGTAAATTTAAGTATACATATCACTTACAGACTTTGTAATTATTAAGATTGTTCTATCACTTAAAATATTTGTGCTACTGAGAAGAAAGAATGGAAAGAAACCAAATTAGGTAACAAAATATTGGTTATTTCTCAACTTTCTGGAGAATGCTCTATTTTAAATGTTTACTATTTAGAAAATCTCATGGTTGTAAATATATTTTATACAAGAAAACAGAATATTGGACTCAGAACACATAATTCCCCAGAAGGAAATTCAGCAGAACAGTATGAAGCACAAAGTATCTTAATTGACTGCCATCATTCAAATGGCAAAAATGTTATCAAATTTCACAAAACTTCCGACTTCTTCCTCCAAGACCATTATGGAGCATTCTACAGATTTAAAACTGAGAGGTAGTTCAACTGACAGAGGTAAAATGCAGAAGATATTACTTCTGTGGGAAGAGTTAGATGCTAAAAGACAATATTAAAGGTACTATAATAAACCGAAACCAAACAATGACAAGGATAATGGCCCATCTCAAGAGTAGAGAGGCCTTATGGAGAGATCTAGATAGACTACAGAGATGAGCAATCACAACCATATGAAATTTAACAAGAGCAAGTGGAGCAATCCTGGATGCACATACCATAATAGAAAAAGGATATAAAGCTATTAGAGAGCATCCAAAGTGGGGTGACCAAAATGATGAAAAGCCTCAAGTGCAAGGCTTGTGACCAGCAGCTGACATCTCTTGCTTTGTTCATCTTGGAAAAGAGAAGACTGAGGGGACATCCTCATCTCAGTCTACAACTTCCTCAAGGATGGCAGTGGAGTGGCAGGCACTGATCTGCTCTCTGGTCACCAGTAATAGGACATGATGAAATGGAATAAAACTGCATTACGGGAAGTTCAGATGAGACATTAAGAAAAGGTTCTTCAATGAGAGTGTGGTTGGTCACAGGGACAGGTCCCCAGGAAAGCAGTCAGCACACCAAGCCTGTCAGATCTCAAGGAGCATCTGGACAGTGCTTTTATTCATATGATTTGGTTCTTCTGCGAGGAACAGAGAGTTGGACTTGGTGATCGTTATGGATCCCTTCCAACATGAGATATTCTTTAGTTCTAAGATTCTAATGGACAGATATTTTTACCCTTCTCTCAGCTTTGACTGTGTCATGAAAGAGATTATGTTATGTGATTGTAATGTTTCACATGGCCTACAACTGTTTAGATGACTATGCAACTACATGGAGTCTTATTGCAGCAGCTGGGATATCTTGTTCATGTGAACACAAGTGAGAAAAAAAAAAGTTCTTTTCAACTAACCCTTACTCGAGTTTAAATCAAGCAAAGTAACACTTGTGATGGGGCAATCAAACCCACTGCATTTTGAGTATCTAGAAAGAGAAATTAACTTTGGATAACACAGCTAGGAAAATGAAATTCAAAGTAGCAAACAAAGCTTGCTAGAAGTAGGTTTTAAATTATGGTATAGAAAAAAAAGACATTTTAAAATGTAATTGGTTTGTTAGGAGATTTGCACTGTCTCTATGAGAGTAAGTCAGGCAAAAGATGACTTGGCAGCAGCTTCTAGATGTAGACATGAAACAAATCAGAAAGTATTGTCTCTCCAGCTCTACAGCAGTAACAGTGTTGAAATAAATTGGCAGAACCATTATTGACATTACTTTTTTCCATTACTACTTTGCTGTAATTTATCATAAGGTACAGTCACATTTCAGACTGGATTGCACTGTGACATATCAAATTCCTGGCAGAAACTCAGGAAAGTACTTTTCTCAATGCTTGCTTACCCCATCCATTTTGAGAACCATTTCAATAAAATGGAACAGTGCTGCTCCATCTCCTGTTAGATATCCAGTTCACAATTCATACTTAGATATGTAACTTTTATGTTTGTAGACAAACAGCATCATAATAAACCAGAAGACACATGAATAGAAAGTCCCTAAAAATATTAGAAAGTACTTTATTTTATTATCTGTTTCATTTTTTGGGGGGGATGAAAGTGACTGGTGACAAGAGTTTAATAGCATCAAAGACAAGGGGGTTAAATTATTTCATCTTTGGCCTGAGAGTCTTATGAACTTTAATTTTAAAATCTTCTTGTGACATATGGATTTTATTCAAACTCTACACGTCTGTCTAAACTCCTTTTACATAATAAATTACAGAATACAAAGCATTATCATACTGATCAGTTAATTTAAATAGTTATTTTAGAACAAAGTCAATTATTATTAATAATGTTGTTATATGCAACATATCTAGTGCACAGTTTCAATCATCACTAACCTTCCCACAACACATGCTATTTATTTTATTTCTGCATCATAACCATTTTTATGATTCTGAAATATATATATATGCATTAGAAAGAGTCATCATCCACCATGGCTTGGCTTTGTAAATGAAGATTTAGAAGGGCTCTACCCACGCTTGCTGCAGGCTCGCTGATGGCTGAAAAGGCCAATATGCGATAGACAAGTCCGGTTGCAAAAGGCACAGCAGAGAGACTCCCCAGACGGTATCGACAAGACGCAAATCTTTCTGCATTGACTTTTCCCCTCGAGAGTGTGTGTGTTCTCAAAGGAGGCAGCAGCGTTATAGATAGTTGGTCTCCAGGCCTCCCGACTGGAGGCCAGAGCAGACCAATGGTGATGATCAATATGGCCAAGGTTGAGATATTGTTTCAGGGAGTCTTTGCATCTCCTTTTCGGGGCTCCTCTCTTGCATTAGAAAGAGTAAAGTGCATTTAAACTATTGTTTCACATTCTATGATTCTTGTCAAAATACTATGTTTTTAAAATAGAGAGAGAGAGAACAGTCAAAACACACTTGCCAAACTGAACATATTTCTAGCTTTGTAGCACATTGCAGATTTTGGCCAGCTATTTTCCACTCAGCATGAAAAACTTTGCACCATATGTCCAGTTCTCATTTAGAACAGATATTTATCTTATTTTGAATAACAACCATGAGAACTACCAAGTCCCCCATTATATGGTAACACAGCAGCCATCTTTGCATTGTTTGGGGGTTTTTTTCGTTTTTTTTCCCTAATTAGTACTTTGACTCTGCTTCAGTTAGAAAGCTCTCTTTGTGTTTTTAGGCTTGGGTTCACCCAGTAAAATTATGAAGTGCTAACTTTACAAATATCCCAGCAAATTCCTTTTCCTTTTATTAATATGCAACATATTTTAATCAATTCTTGTGTTGATAATGTTGTATAAAGAAGAAGCAAGCTGCAACACGGCAGAAAATCAAGAGTCCTTTTTTTGAAACTGTAAATTAGATGTTCTATACAGACCCAACATAGATAAACTTCCAAAGTTCAGATTGAATCCAAATCCTATTATACAGTGGGAGTAGTAAGAATACCAATCAGAGCAACTGCTGGAGAAAGAATATTTGTAGTGCCCACATTTTTGCAGATTATCTAAAGCAAATTCCCTCATGCTGTTGTCACTGAGCTGTTACAGTGAGAATCAGCAGATGGTTAATCAATCCCAAAATGCCCCTCAGGAGCTACAACAGCTGTGTATGGTCAGCACGAGTAAGCTCATCCAGTGTAAACGTGAACTGGAATCTGTGCAGCATAGAAACATAGTGGTTTCCTTTCCTTGTTACAATAAAATGAGTCTGCAAACATTTCTTAGAGTTTGAACTTTCCAGAATAAATTCAGTAACATTTCTATAGCAGTCTTGTGCAAATAGTCTACATATAGCAAATCCTAAATCAATTTATTATCAGGGACAGTGTTAATTAAATTGAATTATTCCAAGCTGAACAAGAGGTACCATCTGCAAATTACAGATAACAGCCCTGCAGTTGATAATCTCAGGAAATATTTACCAATTTCAAATAATTTATTCACCAGCATTTCCATGTACCCCCAAACACTTGTACACATATTTGGGTTCAAAAGGAAAAAAAAAATAGCTATTATAAGACAATACACATTCCATTGTACAAAACTCCCCATGGAGTTATTTCTGATACATAAAGCACACAGAGTTCACAATTTTTCATACTCTGACATTACAGACTAAGACAATAGAGTATATCAGAAAAAACAATCTATGCTTGGAAATCAAAATATAATTTGCAGGAAAGTATAAAAAAGCATGTTAAAGTTACTAATTCAGTAAATTTAATCAATTAATTTTCATTTTTACCTTTACCTGCTCTTTTATTAACTGGTGTAAGATTATGTTTTCATACATAAATATTTTAAATGGACATGGTGTGCTGGTTTTGGGTGGGGTAGAGTTAATTTTCTTCACAGTGGCTGTTGTGAGGCTTTGGTCTGCATTTGTGCTGAACACAGTGTTGATAATATGGAGATGGTTTTGTTACAGCTGAGCAGCGTTTACACAGAGCCAAGGCCTTTTCTACTTCTTGTACTGCCATGCTGACAAGGGGGTTGAGGTGTATGGGAAGTTGGGAAGAGACAGAGCCGCGACAGCTGACCCCAAGTGATCAAAGGGATATCAAGAGAATCACAGAATCTTTAGGGTTGGAAAGGACCTCTGGAGATCATTTGATCCAATCCTCCTGCCAAGGCAGGGTGACCCAGAGTAAGTGACGCAAGAACATGTCCTAGTAGGTTTGGAATGTCTCCAGAGAGGGAGACTCCATGACCTCCCTGGGCAGCCTGTTCCAGTGCTCTGACACCCTGAGAGAAGAAGTTCTTCCTCCTGTTGAGGTGGAACTCCTTTTGTTTTGGTTTATGGCCATTGCTCTTTGTCCTATCACTGAGCATCACTGAAAAGAGTCTGGCACCATTCTCTTGACACCTGCCTTTGAGATATCTATATGCATTGATGAGATCCCCTCTCAGTCTTCTCTTTTCTAGACTAAATAGGCTCAGCTCCCACAGTCTCTCATCGTAAGAGAGATGCTCCAGACTTCTAATCATCTTCATGGCCTTCCGCAGGACTGTCTCCAGTAACTCCTTGTCTTTCTTGTACTGCAGTGCCCAGAACTGGGCACAGTACTCCTAATGTGGCCTCACTAGGCCCAAGTAGAGTGGGAAAATCACCTACCTCAACCTGCTGACCACACTGTTCCCGATGCACCTCAGGATACCGTTGCCCCTCCATTGTGCCACAAGAGCACACTGCTGTCATCTCCCAAGGCTCCTAGTTCCTTCTCCACAGACCTGCTCTCTAGTGGGTCAGCCCCCATCTTGTAATGGTATTTGGAGTTACTTGGGTACTGCCCCCTCCACAAGTGCTGAACCCTGCAATTGGCCTTGTTGAACCTCCTTAGATTTCTCCCCACCCAGCTCTCCAGCCTATCAAGGTCCCACTGAATGGCAACACAGCCTTCAGGTGTATCAGCCACTCCCCCCTGTTTTGTATCTTCAGCAAACTTGCTGCAGGTACATTCTATCCCATCCAGGTTGTTGACAAAAGAGATGAATAAGGCTGGGTCCAGTATCAATCTCTGGGGAATGCCACTGACTACAGGCATCCAATTTGACTCTATTCCACTGACCACAACTCTCTGAGCTCTTCTATTCAACCAGTTCTTGATCCACTTCATTGTCCACGCACATTTCTAAGCCTTTAAAGCATCATATCCATTTTTGGTCTGGATGTTAGGGAGGGAAGGTTGGACTGGAGCCCTCCTTTTGTTGGTCACCAGGGTCCAAGTTGTCTCACAAGCTCAATGGTATTCATTGCAGATGTATGCTTCTGAAGCCATGTATCTCTCTCTCTGTTTCAGTCCCTCTAATACTGCTTAGCCTATTAACTGTGTCTTGTAGTTCAGCCACCTGCCGCAACAGGTAGTCAATCTGGGCACGCATTTGCAGGTACAAGCCTTTTCTCCAGTAGAAGCATCTGGGCATCCATTGGAAACTATCACCTGTACTAATGTCTCTTTCCTTATCAGTTTTGTCTGGGTTTGAGCAGAAGTCTTCTAAGGGGCTGTCTCAGTAGACACACTGGGTTTGGCTCTGAGGTGAGTGCCCACCATTATTATGGCAGAGACCTACAGCACTCAGCCCTATGGTTTGGAACTCCTGAGCACTCAACACTTACCTGAGGTGTGGACCTATTTGCAGATTGCAACACCCTTCCTGCATTCCCTGCCTGTGTGAACTGCCACGCAAACTGCCATGTCACATCCTTCTGAGATGCCAAATCCTGTTTGTCTGCCCTGTTGACTGCACTCCTGGTAGTTGGTGCTCCCTGGAGCCATTTAAATCTCCCTCTGGTGCTCCTTGGGACACCTTTTCCTTATCTGACCAGCTCGCAAGAGCTTCCAGGCCCAGAGCAGGCTCTGGGCTGCTGCTCAGCTGTCCTTGAGATAGGGAACCTCCGCGTACAGCTTGATCTGATCACACCCAAATTTAACTCAGTCACTGGTGCTGCTGCCTTGCTGACTGACCATATGACGTGTTTGGAACGATGATGTTTGTCTTCCCAATTAACCATCACATATGATGGGACCCTTTTCTTCTGAAAATCACCGAACACCTGCCTGCCCATAGAAAGCAGTCAGTCAATTCCTTGTTTTGCTTTGTTTCTGTGTCTTTTGCTTTCCCTATTACACTATTTTTATCTCAACCAACAAGTTTTCTAGCTTTTACTCTTCTGATTTTCTTGCCTGTCCTATTAATGGGGGCGTGTGTGAGTGGCTGTGTGTTTCTTGGCTGCTGGCTCGGGTTAACCCATGACACAGGGTATCAGCAAAGTGTTCTGAGTGTTCTTCCCCTGAAAATTTATGCTAAATGTTCCAATTTAAACTTTGACTGAGACAGGAAAGCAAAAATTGGCAGCGTTTCCAACCAATACTACTAGTAAGTTCCAAAAAAAGGTAATAAAATCTATAAAACTTAGGTATTATCAAATTTTTCAAATTTAGGAATTACAGGAAGCATAAAAACCTGCCCTGTGCTGAGTAATAATAAAATAGTAAATCAATTCCCAGTGACTTTTTACACATTTTAGAAATGTTTTCAAAACCAAACAAAAACAAACAAACAAAAAAATCACTACTGTAAGACAATGCTCAACTTGGTTCCCCTTTAAAATTAGTGTTAATAAAATCAAAAGTTTTCCCAGATAGTATTGTAAGAGTATAAGTAAAATCTGTTCTTTAAAAACAAGGAGCACTTGAATCTCTTCACTTACAAGAAATTTTTATATCAGTAAGTTCTTAGAACTATATTTATCAAATTCATATAAAGTGATAACTCTGAGCAAAATCTCAAAGATTTGTTCTGCTTCTGATCCTTTGTCACATATGGGATTATTTCACCACAACACTACTTTAAAGAATTTTTTCTTTAATCTATTATTAATACATTTTGCATAATTTTCTTCCTTTTTTTTTTTTTTTTGAGAGAGAGATTATTTTGGAGTCAGGCCTTCTATAACATTCTCTCAGTGTTATTTCATTGCTCTTAGTTATGCCTTTGGTAGGGAAAAACAGTTTGCAGTTTGCACTGTGTAACTCTTCTTCACACACAGTGTTTATGTTTCTCAGGTGTTTCTGATTCTGCCCTTCCCTGTCAGTCATTCCTCGGCAAAATCCTCATTCATATTTAGTTACTTCAGTGTTTCCTCCAAAGTCAGTTTTCTCAGCTCCTTGTTTGTTTTTGTGCTCCATGAGAACAGTTATATTTGGCTTTTTTGGAGCTTCTCTGCCTGGAGAGAATGGCTCATTCTTTTTATGTCCTTGAAAGTATATGTCAACTCTATAACAGTACATGGATATATTTTTCAAGTAAGAGTACACATGTTCTTTTAGTGTTATAAAACAAGGTATAAAGTTGAGCTTTATTTTACTCCTCAATAACTTATTTAAGAAATAATTAAAAATAACCTTAGTACCCTATACAAGAGTATCTCTATGCCTCAAGGGTTTATCTTTCAGCCAGATTTAATATACATGGAGACCAAGAGAACTAACAGAACTCTCTTCATATTTTTGTTTTCAATTACTGCCTATTGTAAAGCGACAACTTCAAACAGGTTTCTGAAACAGAAAGTGTCTCATTTGAAACTATTGACAAGTATGTCAAAGCAAAAACACATGCAAAGTAACAATAACCCCCCTACCCCAAAAACACCAATCCCCTCCTCCCAAGAAAAACCCCACACTGACAAGGAAAATTTGAAATATCAAGATACTGATCATTATACTATAAACTTCTGTTGTGTGAAAAAGGTTGATTTATTTTTGGTAGAACAGAAGGTTAGTCTTCATCCTGGTGTTCCAAAAATGAATTGAACAGAAGGAAGAGAACTGAGATAATAGTATAAGAAAGCAAACTGGATGAATATACTGAAGCTGTGTTGAGAATACTAGATGTCCTTATGTTTTCACACTGAGCAAGGAATGTAAGAAAGAAATTTCAAAGTCCACCAAACGCAATGTTTTCCTCCTTTCTAGTACACATTATGAGTCACTCTGAGAAGAAAGACTACTCACAAAATAGAGAAATTAAGAATATGCTGCCATCAGCAAAGCTGGTCAGAAGTGGGTAATTTTGGAAGGGGAAGGTAGGGTAGAAAACACTCACTCAGGTTTTTTGATAACTAAATATCTGCCTTTGGCTTAAGAGCACTGAATTGTGCTGTCTTATAGAAACTGTCATCATCATCATCATCACCATGGCTTGGCTTCGCGAGCGAAGATTTGGGAAGGGCTCTACCCAGTCATGCTACAGGCACGCTGATAGCTAAATAGAAACTGTAAACTGTGTTCTATTTACCCATCTTAGGTAAAAATCCCTGAGCAAAGCACATTTCCTACGATGGAGAGTTTCATCTTATACAGTTTATAATATAGGGATGTAATTCAAGTCTTGAGCTTTGCAAAAAGAGAAGAAGGATCAAATACCTGCTCTCTATCTCCAAAATGTAACAAGTGAATAATAACGCCATCCTAAGTTTTCGTGGTTCTCAGTAGGAAATACATGCTCTGGGGATTTTGGTGGGGAAAGGAAAAATAAACCCTTCCACATAATTCTTGTATTTTAGTCTGACATTTGCTCACAGAAAAACCTGTCCTAAGGGAAGTAAAGTGTTTTTCTTACAAAAACAAGCAAACAACACACAAAACCCAAACATTCTGTGGGAAACCCAAAACTATTCTCAGTATGAGCTCAAAGAAAAGATGTACAGACATGCAATCAGGATGGGCTGCAAATGCGTAATTAAGACAAGTTTAGTAAGTAAACAAGAACCCATTGATGATGCATGAAGTGCTAAAGTCTGATGTATTCTAGTAAAAAAAAAAATAAAATTCATGCCTCTTCAATGTTTCTTCTAGATTTCTCATTTTCCCAATTGCCAAGTCTTCAAAAAGCCAGTTACAGCTGTCAAAACATAAACCAGAATTTTCTAGTTAGAAAGTACTGCTTTACATATACCCAAAAATCTTTTCTTGAAGGAACCCATCCTAAACTGTTGATTTCACCACAAATATATCATGTTAGACAGGAAAAAAAACAATGTTAAAACTTCATTCCACAGTCTTTTTTTGTTGTTTGGATTTGCTTTCACTTGGGAAGATAAAACATATTGAAATGCATTTGTACCAAAACATTGGAAAAAAAAAAATTGAATCAAAACATCGGAAAAGCAATGCTTTCAAGTTTTGAGGTAGGAAAGAGATAGAAGTTGACTTAGTTCTGCATTGAAAATTAAACAATTATACTTCTTTTCATATATATTGGAAAGACAAGGGCAATCTTTGGAGTACTGAATACCCAAAAACTAGTCCAGTTACACATATTGAACAAGAACTAACAATCTTCATTGTGACTAAATCTGACAGGCCCACAAAAAATGTTTGTTCTTGATGTGGAATATAATTCTTCCAAGAAAGTTGTATGAATCACCAGTAGGAAGCATGCTTGTTTAATCAAAACCAGATTTTTCAGCAGAATGACTAAGGTTGTGGAGGAACAGGGATCATAACCACTGAATGCTGGGCAAAGAAGACTGAAAGCTGTTCCAGTAGGAAAATCTCCATAAACTCCATTGCCATTTTGCCCTTATTTCTCATTGCACAGCACTGTTCCAACCACAGCTTTGCTAATGTCTAATCTTGCATTTTTACTTTAGAACAAAGCATGAAGTGATGTCATCTTCCCTAAAAAAGTATGGTAATCAAACTTCACCCTTCATTTTGAATATTTAAAACACACTTGAGAGTTATCATTATAAAGATACTTCAGTGATTCCTTCCAGTTTTACCACTAAAACGCACCTTTGTATTAAGTCTACAGGAAACCATAACTCCAGTGCTTACTTCCAAGGACAGCCAAGATAAGCAGCCCAGCCATCTGACCTCTGCTTATCACCTCATTTTTCACTTTATCTTTCTTTCAGAACTCATCTGTTTCATTTGCTTTATAGGTACATTGTAATCTGTTAGATTTCAATAATGCTTTCTTTCTTGTGTTCTAGGACTGAGTTAACAAGAGAGATCCTGATTGGCAAACAGTGTTTCTGATAAAAAAAGCATCCACTAACACTTATATGGTAAATCAAAGGTATCTGTTTTCCTTTCTTTTTAACATCAGAGTAAACACACATCCAAGAAAAGTAAAAGGTTGGTAGTTCAACCACTAAATGATTAAAAGAGTTTTGTTGTTTGTTTTTAAAAAGACAATACAGGAAAAAATTAGATATTTCAATCTTACTGTTTAACAGAAGACAAATATTTTCCTTCTACTTCTACTTGTTTACATACCCATGAAAAACCCATTCTTGTAGGTTTTGATATTTCTGACTAATTTCAATTTAAGTTGAATTCTAACTTCATCTTTGCATGCCCTGGCAATACATTGTAGCTCTCAATAGGCATTTGTCTTCTTTTCTATCTCTGGTACACTTCCCTTCTGGTTTTTAGCAGACTCAGAAGCTCACATTAAGTCAAGAGGTTCTCTTACTCCACCTACCTCCCTTAAAGATGACCAACTGTTTTTGTGCTTCCTGGAGTGCTCTTCAAAACCTCCCAGCAGTCGCTAGCTCCTTTATGGGAAAGGTAGGGTAGAAAACATTCACTGAGGTTTTCTGACAACTAAATACTTGCCTTTGGCTTAACAACACTGAAGTGTGTTGCCTTATAGTAACAGCAGACTATCTTCCTACAGAACCCCTCCCAGATGAGCTCTGAGCCAGCTGAAGTTTTTTCTTCTAAAAAATTGTAATCTTTGTCTGAGTACTCACTTTCAACATGCTCAGCAGGATCCCAAACTCCGCACTGCAGTCAAGACTATCACTAACCAAGATACTACAAAGAAGATTTTCTTTGTTTATGAGCAGCAAGTCCAGTGGTGACTCATTCCTGGTTGGCACATATGTATGAGGAAACAGCCCTTTATGCATTCCAGGAATTTGTTGGATGATGTGTGAGCTGCCGTATTTTTCTGGGTAGTTGAAGTCATCCAAAAGAACCGTATTCTGTTGACCCAAAAATTACTTAAGTGACCCAAATATTGCTTCATTGAGCTTATTATCATGGTTTCGAAGAATATGCCTATTCTAAGATGCCTCTCTGATCTTGACCCAGAGGAAGTTTTACAACTGCCAGAGTTTACTTCTAGACATTTAAGGTTCTCCTTAACATAAGAACATGACTCGTCCTCCGCTTCTTTACTGTCTATCTTTATGAAATATCCTACAAACCATCTATTATGATCTTCCAGTCATGTGAGTTGTCCCACCATGTTTCAGTTATTCTTATGATATTTCTCATTCTTAAGAACTTTCTGAAGCTCCAATTCCTCTTCTTTGTTCCCCAGGTTGCATGCAAGACCACCACTTGAGGTAGTTGCTCTTCTAGTTGTTGAGAGTCAGGTAGGAACAGTTATTGCTGCTCAGGTTGGCATGGCTTATTCCCCAGTTGGAGTTTTGCTACTTTGGACTTGATCTGTTCCTCTTGATGGGTTTAGGGGAAGGTAGTAGCATATACTCTGGACAGCGTATGGGAGAAACAAAAAAGTTCTCAGGAGGTTCATTGAAAAAGAACTTTTATTTGCAAACTTTAGAACATCCAAATTGAAATCCAAATCTTTGACTGGATTTTTTCATCAGGTTTACAATATATTTTGAGAAGAAGAAGGTGGGAGAAGAAGGAGAAAGGGAAAAAAAAAAGGAAAGAAAGCTAGATAGTCACCACCCTAGGATCCAGGCTTGTCTCAGCAGCTCTTAAATCTAGGGAAGCAGAGTGCACCATGTGGCACACATCTCACAATCCTTCATTGGTTCTGATCTCGTAGGCCCCTCCAGTAGGCAAGCTTATGTGAATTTTAGCACCAAAGTCTCCTGCTTGCATTTTACACATGTCATAATGTTCCTGGCACCACTCTGGGGCTTGAAGTAGCTCCATGTGTTTGACTACCACGCAGCAGAGTGGGGTAGGGGTAGAGGTAAGGATAGGGGTAGGGGCGGCGGAACAGTGCACTCCCACATTTACACAGAGCTCTCCCTGTTTCCCCATGGCTTTCCCACCTGGTTCCTTTGAGTCAGTCAACCATTCCTCCTGTCTCTTATAGTTCTTCTGCCCCCAAGTCCTTTAATTTAAAGCCTGTCTCAACAAATTAACCAGCCTTCTGCCAAAGAATTTCCTTCCCTTATCAAAAGTCTTTTTTTTAAGACTTTTCAAGTCTTAATCTCCTTTCCATCAGGTAATTAGAACATGACCAAATGGTTATTTTATCTCCCAATACGCTCTTAATGCCCTCAAATATCAAGGTTCGAGAGAGAATATTGAACTAGATGGACATTAAGTCTGAGTCAGCATTTCTAAGGGTGCTGTGATTAATGAGCCCTATAATTACTGCTGCTATTAGGTGACTGATCTGAAGTTGATATATAAGAAATACTAAATATCAATTATCATGAAAATAATAATAATTTAAAAAATCATTGTTCCAGATGATACATTTGTTAATTAGTGCAGTAAAATTATATTTTATACTACACCTAAAGCCATGCTTTTGTACTTCCTAGGTGACAACAGGTATAGTTGCTTTTTGTTTTGAAGATAAAGATTAATAGCAGTCAGCTCCTTAGCTGTGAAGCATATCAGAAGAGCTTATTTTAGTGTCACTCCAACACTTTTCCCCACAGAGAACATGACTGTGAAGATGGAAGGGTGAACAAGGAAAGGAGCTAAAAGAAATGCTTCTGGTTCTTAAGAACCCTTCTCAGATCTCTCATACATCTAAAGATGGCTTTCTAGCTCCTGTTAGAAAAAAAAAAGGTTGGTTCTTCTCTCAAAAACAAATGTACAAATGCTTAATAACATTTGTAAAATTTTAATAAATTGCTCATGTCTGTTTCTGTAGGTAAGATTTTTTCCACTTTTCAGTAAACAGGATGCATCTTCAAATATCACTTACAATTTGTCCATTGAATTTAAATGCCCAATACTTTTTTTTCTGGTACATTCACCATTATCACTAACCTTTAGCCTTCTCTTATTGTATTGTATATAGAATTGAAGGGTAAGTGAAAATTTGAATTAAATTTCTCTACTAATTTAATCAGTATCATAGCCTAACCTAGTTTACATGACATAAAAAACGTATATTAGTTACCTACTTTTCTGAAGTACACCTAGATCTTCCTAGAGATTTCCCTAAGAAAATCAAACTGATACAGAGTCTTGGTGGATGGGAGTCCATTCCTTGTAATGTCCGCTAATTTTAAACCTGGGTAACAAGTATATGGATAATACAAGGGTAAAGGTTTTCAATAAAGCCACAATACATTAAAAAATACTCATTGTTCCAGGGCTATTAATCAGTAAGTGGTAGCAGCCCAGAAAAGTAAGAGAGAAAATTAAACTGCTATACATGAAAGATAATAGATGTCTGACAATGTCATGTTCCATTAAGTGATTTACCCAGCACACTCTCACTAGCCCTGCAACCTCTGGCATTGATTTCCATAGCAACAAATGGCAATGTTACCATCCAGAGCGCATCCAGCAACAGAGAGAACAAGCTCTAACAGTGGAGTTCAAGAAAAAAAAAAATCCATTATAGCAACCTAAGTGTGTATGTTACAAGAAATAATCACATGATGGACATGGCTTGCTTTGTGAAAAAGTCATTTTCCTCATGCCTAATGGCTCATGTTTTGTCCAGTTCGTGATTATCACTTGGAATGAACATATTCTGAGAGAAGACCTGTTAGTCCAGGATATAGGCAAGCAGCAAAGTTTATCATGGAGAATATGTATTACGTCACATCACTATTTCTGAACCCGGTACCAACAGTAATTCCTCTCTTGCACCAAGGACCATCCCCATGGCAAAATTATTGGATTGCCCACAGCATCTCCTGGAATCTTCCGTTGCCTACCATCTGCCAATTTGCACAATCACATCATAGGTAGTCTAATAGTAACTGTGCTCAAGGTGATCAATGCAATATTTTTTATTTCTGAGTCACACAAGATATTTTTTCAACAGCTCTGGGGTATAGAAGTTTGCCATTACTTTACAGCATAACAACTCCTACTGTTATTTGTCCTAGTGGTCCCAAACTCAAGTGCCAATTAAAATAAATTATGAGCTTTCTGCAGATAACAAGTATATGAGAAATTGCATTGGATGCTTTTATCATTTATTATAGTAATTTGCAAAGACATAAAGACTCTCATTGTCCAGGAGAACCTACTAAATAAACAAAAGAAAACATTTTCATTTATTGTGAAGCCTCAGACTATTTTGAGGTTTCTGAAGAATACTTGTTGATTCTTTACTACTAGTTAGTATATTTTTATTTGTAATTCATTGGATGCCATGTGAAAGTACTATCTTGGGTCTTTCTTCCTCTTTACAAAACCCTTATAAACCAGCGATATTCTGTCTGCTGCACTCTATTGTGGCAAGAAGTGGTGTAGACGGGAGTGCCTAAATAGAGAAGACATTTTTCAAACACACACAGAAAAGTTTTTTCTACAATAACAATGAACTTCTTTGCAAGACGATGCTACACAGAATAAAGCCTCTGACATTTGCTTCCTGACCTTACTTCAGTAATCATGACTGGGGCATTCAGAGATTAACAGTTTTCAACAAAAGATGCGCAAAGTTTCTATGGTTAATGTACATCAAACAGCCACAGCAGACTAAAAACAGATTCCCCAGGATAAAACTGAGTTTTCTTCAGAAACAGAAAAGAGTTGTAAATGTTAAAAGGGAAATGTTTTAGCAGATATTTACCCTTGGCCTGTTTGGGGGTTTAAAACTGGAGAGGAGAACAAAGCTGCAAGTTGGAGAAAACTGTTTTTGAGGTATAATGCTCAGGGTGTAATTCCACAGTGCTTTTCCTGAGCAGAGCAAGGGGTGTAGTTTGAGCATTAGGGATTAACAAAATTACTGAGGAAGATCAAGTCTTCAAAACCTACTTGAGATAAAGACATGCATTTCTGGAGAACCAAGTGCTCCTTGCTGCTTTTTTGTTTCACTGGGATGGAAGAGTCTCTTCCTCTACTGAGTTAAGCTCAGATGATGTAATCTATATTCATGGCAGAGGAAGCGTATAGGAGTATGGGTACCTCTTACTGGATGACCTGCAATATTCAGGTGACTTCCATCAATATACTTAATTTAGAAGCTAAGATAAATTTGCTTTCAGGGAGAATGTTTCAAAAGCATACAAGTTACTTTTAGAAAAGCTTCCTAAAAGTTTGCATTCTTAAGTTACTTTACTAGTATTGCTCCCAAAATTCTTTAAAAACTAACTTGATAATTCTTAATCTCGTTTCCAAGCCACCACAAGACACAATAAATGTTTCAAGTGTGAGACAGAAATGAGGTTTTGAATATTAGCACGTGTCTTGGAATGGATTGGCTTTGATCAGACTATGCTTAAATTTCTCTGAGCACTATTTAATTTTCCTGGGTGTTGTAATGATTATTTCTTTACTAGTGGTATGACACCAAGAAATATTTAAATTAAAAAGTGCTGTCTAATCACAATATCTTTTATGGAACATTTCATTAGAATAAGATGGTATACATGTATACATGTTTGTTAGTTTGGTTTTCTTTTTAAAAGACAATTAGGCATATTAGTCTCCGTTGTTTTGCTAATCACTTATAGGAATTTTGGTAGAACCATGTTGTTTTTCATTCCAAAAGTACTGCATTGGACTTTTCCTTTACAAACTGTATAAAGTTATTTTCTCTTTTTAAAAAAGATTCAACACTTCTAGGTTTACCCTTTTGTATTGATAGACAAACTTGCCTTGCTACATGTATGTTACAGAAAAGGCTATCAGTTCAAACAAAAATGTCATTTAATACTGAAACTTTCAGCGCAGCTCTTACTTTGCTTACTGTGTGATTCCTACTACTGCCCAGAAATGCACACTCCAGGTAAGGAATTGCAGTGAATAGTACCAAGGATATACTTCTGTGTTGCTGATTCAGAGTCTTGTATTGGAACAGCTAGCTGAGTTATCTGAAAAGTTCTTTTGACTTTGACAGGCTGTCATGAATGAGTGTGTTAAGGTTGTTTAAAAAAATCACTCGCAAAGATATCAGGAACAAACAGGTTTAATATTAAAGTGACAGCACGACAAAAGTCATTGGCAAGGTTCACTCTGCTACTTACTAGATGGTTAGAGCACACTGAGAAAAAGCAAACAAAAATCCAGTGTCAATCAATTCAAATAAAAATAAACCCCAAAACTATCTATGTGGAGGCTGGGGTAGGGGTGGGGTGGGCGGAGAGTGGTGAGCAAAAGGATAGTTGAGAGTAAGGATAAATGTAATCAGACCTAAAGGCCCTACAGCATTTAACTTAATTTAACTTAACAAAAGAGTGGGCTTTAATCATAACTCTTTCTTCCTGGCCTTGCTTCAGGTAGGCAATTTTCTTTGAAAGCTTGAGAACAAAAATGTGATTCCACTTGGCTTGTTATTCAAGCAAACAAAGTTTCTAAGGCTGTTCATTAAAAAACAAGGAGCTTGTTAGACAACAATAATTCCTGGGAATAGCGTTTCTAATATGCTCAAAAGGAGCTCAGCCCACAGGCTGTCCATCAAGGCCGAGGCCTAAAGAGCATGTCTCAGATCACAGTGTAAGAGGAGTCGCAGGGGCGGCAGGGATGCCCCACTACACAGGCATATATAATAAACAACATCACAAGATTCTTCAATTTCTGAAGTTGAAATAGTTGCTCTCCTCCCGCTCCTTCCCCTCCCCCCCAAAAAAAATCAAAACAAACCAACATCATTTATCAATTACTATAATGCACATTACAATTTGCTTTAAAAAAACCCAGTAGAAGCTGGTAGAATATATTTTTCAGATTTTGTTTTCCAATATTTTGATATCCACAGAAGTGACTCCAGTTAAAAGTTTCTGCTTCTCAACAGAGCACATAATTTAAATATGTAATTTATAGAAGACTTGTACCTGTAACTATTTGAGTTATTACACAGATTTTATCTGCAAGATTTCCCATAAGGTTTGATAGGATGTGTGGTTCTGATTTATAAGTATAGACATTACTGTCCAGTGTGACTCATAATATTTTCCAAATTACAAGTCCTATTCAAAGACATTAAAGTGCAGGATCACCAGTTCTTTTTTGATGACCATGCATTTTGTTCCATTTGTGACTATTAAAATCTTAAGGAAATAATGTTGCTGTAAAACACAGTTATTTAGCTCCAAACATCTAAACCATTAAAAAAGTATGCACTATTTTATGATTACTAATCATTATTATTATGAAATTTCAAATTTTTGGTATTCTGTATGAAATATATTCCCTTTATCTATAAAGGTGATACTAATGTTTTTATTCTAGAGGCAAAGAGGCAATTTTAGAAAATCTAATGATCATTCTGAAGGAGAAGCAATAAAAATACTCCTGTCCTGAGCACAGATGCATGGGGGAATTTCCCAATAGAGTATTTAGATATTTGTGTTCTGATGAAAGAGATGAAAAATGCTTCATGAACAGAATTTGGAGGGACACAAAGACAGGAACTGAATAAAATAATAATAGAGAGGAAGGGAGAAAAATAATCTTTGTAGCTTAAATGGAAGAAAAGAAGGAGAAAAGTAGTTTAAGTGCCATGTACATACAATACTGCAGATAAATTGAAAGCAGATTTTGGTTACTGTTATACTTGAATAGCCAGCAGTGGTTATGAGGCATTACATTTTTGACATCATCTTATGACAGAAAGTGACTGAGAAGATGCCAAAAATACTGTAACCTGTAAGACCTATACTTAATAAGTACTGTATTAAGTACATTTTGAATTTCCCTGCTCTTTTCCAGGATCTTCAGCTCTGCTCTTCTCTACCAACACTCATGGTACACAAAACTTACCACTTTTCAGAATTGCTGCTACAAGTTCACACACTGACAGGGAGTTATTCTTCAGTAAAACAATGGAACCTTTTCAACTGATAGGAAACAGTCTAAGAAATTTGAATTAAATTTGAACTGTTTAGATAACTGAAGTTCTCTGCTTTAGTGTAGAAGTGAGAGACTTTCTTTTAGGAACCTTTTTTCAAATCTTTCCATAGCTTATGGAAAATCACCACTATGCAAGCTGTAAATCCAATACTGTAAGAAGTATATGGAACATCTTTGTACTGCATTGTGAGGGTACAATTGCTCTGTTGTGTCTAACCAATGTCCAGCAATCTTTCATAGACATCAGTGTAGGGTATTTTCTTCAGCTACCTAGAATTTCTTATGGTTTATTTTTCTTATTAATGTTTTCCTTACTCCTAGTTGATGATGAATATGATTTTAGGCTCAAAAAATATTTACCCAAACCCCTTTGTGCTGTTCCTAGACAAATGTCATACTCTAGTTTCAGATAATCTGCAGTTAGGAAGGAGTCAGCACTAGCTGAAGAAAAAAAATCACAGAATGACAGAATATTCTGAGTTTAAAGTGAACCACCAGGATCATCAAAGTCCAACTCTTGGCTCTGCACAGGGCAGCCATAAGAGTTGCACCATGTGCCTGAGAACATCATCCAAATGCTCCTTGAGCTCTGTCAGGTTTGTTGCTATGACCAATTCCCTGGGCAGCCTGTTTCAGTGCCCAGTGACCCTCTGGGTGAGAATCTTTTCCTAATATCTAACCTAAACCTCCCCTGACAAAACTTCAGGCCATTCAGATGGATTCTGTCACTGGTCACCAGAGAGAAGAGATCAGTGTCTGCTCCTCCTGTTCCCCTCACAAGGAAATTCTAGACTGCAGTGAGGTCTCCTCTCAGTCTCCTCCAGGCTGAGAAGACCAACTGATCTCAGCCATTCCTCATACTGCTTCCCCTCCAGACCCTTCACCATCTTCATTGCTCTCCTTTGATGCTGTCTAATAGCTTTAAATCTTTCTAATATTGCGATGCCCTAAACTGCACACAATATTCAAGGTGAGGCTGCACCAGTGCAGAGCAGAGTGAGACAATTACCTCCTTTGACCATCTGGTGTCAAATCAAAGGCATCATCATCCTGGTGAGGCAGTCTATAGTAGACTCCCACAATGACATGCACATCATTTGTTTGTCCCTTAATCACAGGACCTCAGGTATGTCATCGCCAACTGTAAGTTCCTACAGTCCAGCACTTCCATCACATTACAACAGCACCCCCTGCCTTGCCTGTTCTTCTTATCCCTCCTGAAGAGCCTGTAACCATCCAACATGGCACTCCAGTCACAGGACACATTCTACCAAGTTTCACTTATACCAGTGAAGTCAAATCTCTGGGACTAGGCCAAAGCTTCAAGCTCCTTTTATTTGTTCGTTTGAGTTGTCACAGGTGGAAGAATTAACTACCATTTCAGATATTGTTAATATTGATATATTTAGACATTTATATTCCTATTTTTTCCATGGCTTTCTACTTAAGCGTTCATGATTTTCCACTCCATCTTAATCTTTCCCCTTAATTATAGCTTAATCTGATCTGTGGTATTGTTACAATTAGGCATAAGTAACAGCCTGAGAATTATTAATGAATTGGGCATGAGGTTTGGCACATTAACTGTATTGCCATATTTCACATTCTGTTACTTTTGGCCTTGTATGTTCTATGATATGCAAATCACATCCACTCAAGCCTGCAGCAAAAGTTGCCATCCAAGTGCTACCACTTGCAGTGGATGCAGAAAATATTTTCTCATATCTAGAACAAAAATGTATTTTTCCGTACAGACCTGAAAAGAACATGGGGCTTTACTTCTGAAGTAGAACTACAACAATCTGCCATGGTAGGAAGGTGGGGGAAAGTGAAATTAAAAGATCCACAGAGAATGTAGCATCTTAAATACATTGCAACAAATGAACATATTCCAAATTTTGGGTATTTCATGTCACAGCATTGGTAATCCTTCCAGCTATGAAACTATTGTAAAAGCAAAAGACGTACACTTTTGCATGTTTTGGTTTTGGTTTTGTTTGTTTGTTTGGTTTTTTATCCAAAGGAATTTATTGATACAATCAAGGCCACAAAATGGTCATCTTTTAAGTGGCTCTTGAAGAATAGTTACAAATCCCAAGACTCACCAGGAGAAAGGACACTTAAATCCACTCACTTAAACACTTAAACTCACCTGCTGATGAGACCACTTGCAAGCAGAATGCCACTCTGCAGAAGCAAAATTATCACTTTTATTTAGCCTTTAGCAAACAGAAGACACTGAAAAAAAGCATGGCAGCATCAAGGGGATATGTGTGCAGATGTGAATTGACTGTTCAAAAGAAATGAAAAAAAGCTTGTTATATGTTTTAACATCTAGGGAATCAGTGACTTTTTAAACTTCCCACTGTGATGCTATAAACATGCTGTCTCTAATGCTGCCAAAGCTTATTGAAACCCCTAGTAGGTGCCTTCACAATACTCCACACACCATGAAATTCAATTACATTTAAGAAAATTAGGATTGAGTTTAATTACTTGTGTACACTTTGGGTGAGAACATGTTCTGTTTAAGGATGTGACTTGCAGAGGTCTTGACATTCAGATTGAATGAATTCACTCATATGTGGTGCATTTCCTTTTGAAATTAATTTAACTGCTGAAGATTCCTTACATTTCTGGGGAAAAAAAAGCATTTTACACAGCATTTCATCAGGAGCTTAATAAAACAATGTAAGATATCAGGTTGCCTACAGAAGTACTGCAGGTTATCTGTGGAAAAATATTATCATTGTAACCATAACCCAGCCGTTGTCTTTCTCCAACTTGCCAGTCTATCTCTGGTTCTGTGAGTGTGACAACCAGGGAAAGAAGATCAATTTACCTTGTTTTTTTCCACAGGTGCAGCTTATACAGCCTTAACTTTTTGAAGAGGTCAAATTTCCCAGCTCTCATTCCCCCAAATCAGCATCATGTTTCTCGTAAAACTACTGCTCCTTCTCACTAGAGGAGTCCAGAAAATATTCTACTCCCTCCCTCGCTAATCTGAGTTTTCTTGTCACTCTTTCTGTAGATTGAACTGTACAGTAATTTGAGGTCTTTGACTTTTTTCATAGTCAGTTTTTGGAAAGTTTACTCACCTTGAAAAAACAATGAATCAGTTTGTTGACTATCTGATTTTCCTAACATTTCATTGTTTTAAAAAGTAGCATTAGGACTGGAGTTAAAAAAGGTGATAAAAAATGTGCTAATTTAAAAAGAATTAGTCATTTACCTTCATATCAAAGTAATTTTTTTCTTTCTTTCTTTCTAATTTCATATTACTCACAGAAAATTATGTTTTAACTCCTTTCAGTAAAACAACTGAATTCCAAAACATGAAATTGTTTTCTCAGTAGGAATGTAAATATTTTTCCTTAAATTGCTTAGTGAAGTAATGAGGAAGAAAAATATGGAGAATTAAAAATAAACACACTAGTACAACAAAGATCTCTGATTTACAACTTTTTTTTATTTTAATAAAATGCTTGAAAAATTGAAACTGTTAATTTGTGGGTTCTCTATTAAATAATCTGTGATAGGGAAAGTGAAATCTATGTCCCTACATGCATACCATACCCAACTGAATGAATCAACAGCTGCAGGAAAGTATGTTGAAGCTCTTCAGTGTCCTTATTCTAGGATAAACCAGCACATTACTGTTAAAGAATAAAATATGACCCAGTGCTGACTCTCACTGGATGAGCTGTGGTCCAAACTGAACAGACTTCCCAGCCCTCCATTCCATACAGTGTCTCTACACCCAAGGTAAATATGATGTTCATCAGTAACCTGAAAGGGTCAGCCTGTTCTATGATGTTTCCTTATCTGTTCTAGCTTGTATTTCCTCTTTTTTTTTTTTGGAAAGGAGATCTTAGTATTTTGTTGCATTTTACCTTACTGAATGTGAATTATTACAGATTTTTAGATAATTGCAAAACTGTATAGTGAAGTCCTGCAATGATGGTGCATAACTAACTCTTCCTTGGCCCTGTAAAATCCTCTCACCTGGACTTTATATCTTAGAATATGTTGTTGTGACTCAACTGAAAAGTACATTGAAGTAATATATTCAGCGCATAGGTAGCTTTCATTGTATTGAGCAACACTAAAAGGTTTTAAAAACTATTTCATAGCAGTGGAAGAGTCTTAATAGGAGCCAATGAAAAGCTTATTTCAGAAGATAGATTTTGAAAGGTCTTTGTGCCAAATGCTCTATGCTATTTGGGGCATGCACTTCTAGCATTTTCTAAATAAAATACTTATAACATATAAATATAATTTTCAGTTTATGAATTCAATTCTTCAATAACCTTCTTATATATTTGCTATCCTTATAGAAAATTTACTTTTAGAAAATATTAGATATATTTAAGGCATATTTAGTGATACTAAAATTAGAGAAAATTTATGTTTGTCACTGGAAATAAGCTGTATACATTTCCTGATGTCAGACTGAAATGTATTTAATGTCTTGAATGCAAAGAAAAAAAAAGAAAAGAAAAAAAGAACCAAAAAACCAACAAACTTAAATTCAGTTGAGGAGAGGTTTTTGAATTCATTGGACCAGTACAAGTCAAACTGGCAAAGGCAGATACTGGAAATTATTTGGAAAGGAACGGAACAGAAACAGAACATAATTCTGTTTAGTAAACACATTGTAAGCCTAAATCACTTATTCACTTTGTAGTTCTTATCCTTCTTGCCAATTATAAAAGAAAAAATTAACAAAGTCAAGAAAAGGAGAAAATTCATTAATATGTATGAGTCTGAAATTTTTAGGTTTTTTTTTTTTAAAAAAAAAAGATAAATTTATAGAGATCTACAAAATAATGAATTGTATGCAGGAGGTAGAGATGGAACAAATATCATACTGAGATATAATATTTGTCCTTCCTTGCAGCAGAAGTACTCATGAGAAACCATTAAAATCATTGAACAAAATATTTCAATTGAAGCAGAAGAGAAGTGCTTTTAATAACGCAATAATGGTAGAACTCACTGCATGACCAGATTTTGGTAACTGAAAGTGCAAATGAGATTAAAAGGGATTAGACAACTGTATGAAAAACAGGTCCATTCATGGCTAGTACACTTTCTGGTCTGCATGTAATCCCTGCCGCTGGAAGGCCCTAAACTTCTGACTGCCAAAAGCTGTCAGGGAAAGGATTACTCTACCCATGCCTGATATCTTCTACTCCTTCCCTAAGCAACTGTTATTGGCTTATAACAGAGATGGGTTTCTGAGCTAGCTGAACTTTTGGGTTCATCCAGTATGGCAGTATCTCAGTCTCATAGCTCTAAATGTTGACATATGAATTAATTCTACTCATTTAACCTGCTCTTGAACTTAAATGGGTTCATTAAAATAGCTCATGTTCCTACATAATAAAAATTCTAATTCTAGCAGAATTTAAACCTAGTGTTCAATCTATGTCTTTCCAGGAATACCAGACCAATGCTCAAAGTCAGTGTCGATACGGAGGTGCAAATTACCATAAATTCAAATCCTGCATTATGAAAAACAATAAAAAAACCCCCAAGCACACAAAAGAAAATCTGTCACTTGGTTCGTCCAAAACAAAAGTTCTTGGTGCAAATGACCCTTCAGCATCCCACCTGAGTGATGGGTCCAGCTTTGAAAGAAGATGCCTTCAGATAGCACAACATTGCCCCAGTTAACTCCAAGTTCTGCAACCTTTGTTGTTTCTCTTTTGTCTTTCTTTTCTGCAAGGACATATTATTTTAGAATATCTGCTATATATACTTCATAGCAACTCCTTTTAAGAGATTAATCTGCTATGTGCTGTTAAAACAAGCAAACTAAAGAAAAAAGAAAGGGAAACAGAATCTTCTTATTAAAATACTGCCAGTCCATCTGACCAACTCAATGTTTGCTCTGTCATAAGGTAAGCAATAGATTGTAGGTGTTTGATTTCAGTTTGAAGAGATAGCTCTGTACTCTTTTATAGTCACTTACTTCTTGCTATATTGCTTTAAATTGGGCTATATTCTTCTGAAGCAAATCTATTATGTACAAGTCAACTTTAGAGATTATAAATAATATTTAGACAAAATATTTCCCCATATATATACTGATATATACATATATAAATATATATGAAATCAAGATTAAAATTACTTTCTAATTTTTCTTGATTGAGTATTGTAATTCATATAGACTGTGTGGATGTCAACATTATCATTGCTCTTTTATCATTAATTGCTAAGTGGTGGGTGGGCTGAGAAGCATTCAGAACACCTATGGTTGGCAATCTTCAAGGCTGAAACTTTGCAGCTTGTAAGAGGACCACTTTATGCTTAACAAGCAGGGTTGGGGTCGATGGAGTTTCCCTGAGTGTTAAGAGTTCCTTTATAGGCCAAATGATAAGCTGTACAAAGCCAGGGATCTTTTCTGCATCACTGTTTTCCAGTTTTCCCTCTGCCTTTGAAATTTTTTTCCCAATTGTATTCAGTTTTAACTTCAGGCATCATCGCTGCTCTTGTCTTGACCATTAACAGACTGAACTTCGTTGCTTTGTCGTGAGTGATTTTCTTACACTTTCTACATAATGTTTGACTTTCTGCAAGAGTTTTCCCCCGAAGCATTGCTGAAGTTTGCTGACTTCACCCAAAGTGAAAGGAAGAAGAGCTGTTGTTATGTGTTGGGGGTTGAGATGCTGGAACTTATGCAGGTAGTTGACAAACACCAGAATTTATGATGGATACTGTTTATTGAAGGTAATGATGTGTTCTTTACACCGGGTTTCAAAGATTTTTCCTATGCATTTGCGAACAGTGGGCTCTCAAAAAAAAAGGCACACATGCAGCATCAACTTAAAACTCTTCCAGTTAGGTACCCAAGTGAATAAAAATGAATCAAAAATAAGAAAAATACACATATGGAGGCTGACAGGTGTTAAGATATGTCACGAAAACAGCCTCTCATGAATATACCAGTACTTACATTTAGTTTTCAAGAACATTTGTGCTAATGAATATCTTTTTACACACTGGATAAGTAAATTTATTGGCTTGTTTGAATATGCACCTGTTTTCAATGCTACTTGGCCACTGATTTTTTTTTTACTTAGACATAAGCACAAGGGACTGACAACTTTCAAATACACTGAAGTTTAGAATTAAGTTGCTAAAAATGAATATATAACATGGTTACATAAAAAAATGCCAGGACAAGCTGTCTTTGTCACACAACAGAGGCAATCAGTTCCAAAGCTGCTGAACTAAATGAAAATTTCAGCCAGCTGTCAGGTTGTTAAAACAATTCTGACAGATTTGGGGATCAGGATAGCCACATAAGCAGGTGAAGGCCAAGCGTTTGCCTGCTCCCAGATGTCTGTAAACTTTGTCTGCAGTTTGAATCAGGCTAAGGGTGAAAAAATATTTTTTTGGCCTCTTTAGACTGGCAGCAGGAAGAAACAAAATGTGCTTGTTGTTGTCTAAACACTGAGTGTTGCTAACATAACTTAAAAATTAGGTATTTCTTCACTTCCTAAGATGGGAGATTGTAGAGGATACTTAAGGAGATCATGAACTAAGGCTGTAATGGGAAATAATGGGCCTAGTAAAATCCTAAGGAAATGTAATCCTTTTATTGAGCCCCATTGGCAAATACCACTCTTTGCCAAGTTTAAAAGCATCATCTGTCTCTTTGTTCCTATTAAAGTGTCATTTGAGCTGGAAATGTCCAAGCCATCAACACATATGTTGAACCATACAAAATTGAGGGTTTTTTGGTCAAAGTTTTTTAATATTTAAATATATCTCAAGAAAAAAGATCAGTGAAAGATCATAGCAAGAAAGTTACTGAATCCCTTTTGTTTAATTTGTTCCAGAAAGTTTGAAACAAGAACTCTTGCTGTCCTAATATAGGCAGAATGGTATAATTTTTAAAGAAACTTGAGACTTGAAAAACCACACAATTCCTTTTGCTATTATTTACCCAATCTTAATGAAAATACATCCAGCATTCAATTTCCCATCTGATTATATTATAGCTTTAAAAATCCTTGTTTTCCCAATATTTTCTATTCTGTCCATAGCCTGCAGACTGGGGGCACTGCATTACACAGTAATAACTACATTATCCACCAGTTCAAATACAAATATTATTTTTCTTACCTCTTCTGTGTCAGAGAACTTTAGAAAAACATTGTGAATTAATAGTGCTATAATCATAAGAAGGAAAATAACAAAAAGAGACTGGGTATTTTTATCAGTGAATCTGAAGAAGCAAAGAGCAAATATCTAGCTCTTATTTTTCTTGCTTCTAAATATCTTCATTGTATTGTTGGATTATAGAGTCTCTGTGGATTTTACAGAATAAGGTAATGTGGTTGTTTCCAGCGAAAATTATATGTGTTCAACTTATGTTCCTTGTAGGTCTCTTATTTACTCTCCAGACAAAAATTTTATGGATGTTCATGTGACTGAATTGCTTCAGAACACGCAGAATGATAGTAAGGGTAGGCAGAAATCAAACTAACACACAGATTCATCATAAACATAGAGTACATGAGCTGCATGTACTCTGGCCATGAGCAGGAAACTCTACACAGCAGTGTCGAGTTGCTCCCATGTGCCTGGGAAATGCAGATAGATGAATGACAGTGGGTTTACAGCAGTTTATTACTTCTTTAATGCTGTACATCACTTCAGTAGCTCTGGACATGGTTTCTGAGACTCACAGGTCAGCAAAAACCTCAATGAAACACAAACTTTTTGTTAAATTCTTCAGTTCTTTGCTCTCTTACCTTCTTAAGCTCTCTTACCTTCTTAAGCTCTCTTTGACTGGATATTTGGAAGCCTGGCTTCTTTTGCCAGTGAATATTATTGGATTAAACTGAGTGATTATTTTTCTGTCTCCTTTTATTCTTTCTCTGAATGCATTGTGTTAGGAATATAGTATCCCAGAACAAATACAGGAATATGTCAGTATCTGAAGACAGACTCTAAACTGGCAAGCATTTCTGGCCATTGTATATCCTTCTAGCATAATGGGGGAACACTTAATGATGTATTCTGCCCTCTGTGCAACATGCACATTTCCTATGAACTCAGAGAAAAACATCATGGGATCGGTACCTGGGAATCAGATCATGCCGACCTGCACAAAGTCTTAAGTAAATGCTTAACTTCAGTTATAATCTCCCAGGACTCAATTATGCCCTCAAATGTTTTGCAAAATTAGGTTCTCTATGAAATGAAGAGAGCTTAGTTGCCGTTTTCCTGTTCTGTCAGAAAATTCTGAAAAGATATTCTAGGAGAAAAGCAGTTCAGTGGAAACTAATTAGTGTTTATACTTGCTAATATTTCTTTCAGGTTTCTGATAAAAGAAATCCTGGGATTTTTGAACACTTAAAGCAAATCAGAGTATTTCATCTCTGGAATGCAGACTGTAGAATATATTTTTTTAATATTTTGGGAAATTATTTAAAAGTTATTTAAACTTTGGTATAATTCTTTTTTTACTATAGTACAGAGCAAAGGATACGGCACTGTAACTGCCGAGGCCCGGGTTCGATTCCTGGTCGGGGACACTCCCCGGGCAGGTGGAGCCCGTTAGCCCTGTAAGGCAATCCACCTACATCCTGAGGACCTCGCTGCCACTGTCCAAGCTCGCTTGGCCCCGGCAGATGAACCTTAGGATTAAAGGGTGGGCTCAGTTCTGCGCACACTGTGTCCCACCTAAAATAAATCCAATGCGCAGGCTGGAAGGCGTACAAAGACCTTCCTCAGATCTTCGTTCGCGAAGTCTGGCCATTACAGAGCAAATGGTGTTCAATTAACAGTCAGATTGACCATTAAACTGTTTGTTAAACAGAAAATAGGTTTGCTCTGTTACTTTGGTTTCTTTTGAGTCAAAAATACTCAGTTATAGATGTGGGATTGAATACATTAGGTCTGTGCAGTTTAGTTTCCCTAAAGTATTTAAAAGACTGACTCAATTTGGTGCAGTTCCAAACCAAATGCTCAAATTCAAAGGGGTTTTATTGCAGATTCCCTTTTTTCCTACTCTAATATGGGGAATAAAATACTGATATCTGCAAATCTTAACAGCTGTCAGTGAAACTCAGGGTTTTTTTAAGATGACAAAATAAGTTTTGAGGTTTTTAATGGGAGCTCTTCAGGAGTATACTGCATGATTCATTCAAGGGATTGCAATGGCTGAGCAGACAACACCTGACCATGACCCATATTTCTGGCCTGACCTTGGACTTACTTCAACATCGCAAACCCATTAAATGGTCTGGGCTCCAGACTGACGCCCCTGCCCTCCATCTGTGTCCATCATTGGTGTTTGAAAGAAGCCCTCAGGTTGCATCAGGACATTTCATTCTGACAGACCTTGCTGCAAAGAAGGTTCTGGTCTTTTAAGCATTAATAAAGCACAGTATAAAATAGGCACCTTTTTTTTTTTTTTTCCCCCACTGTCCCACAGCCTCTTTTTTTATTTCCTTTTTCTATGCAATACAAAGTCATTTGCCTATTTCTAGCCTCTTTCCTCCCCTGTCTTTCACTTGAGATATACACCAAAGAAATGGTATCAATAGTATCACACCACTGGTTTTGCTGAGGTGCACTCTTACCTGTCTGTCCCTCTCACCTGGTTCTTATGCCTGCTACTGGTCGTGCTCCTCAGCCCCACAGGTAATATGACAACAGCAATTGGAGGTAATGAGCCTATTTAAGCTCCTTTTGAAAATTTGAGAGAGCAAAGTGTTTATAACTTTTTTAGCTCGACTGAGTTCAGACACTAGCTGTAAAATTAATAGTTGGTGTCAGAGCTAAAAATAACTGCACTTTTTAAAATAGGCATGTCCCATCCTGACATTATTAATTTGTAAGGTGTATTACATTTTGTCTGAGATAACAAGCTTTATTAAGATGCAAGGGCACCAAGCTGGTGTTATTTTTTATCCATTTTTTTTTCTTGGATCTCTCTGCCATCTTACAAAGGTTTCATTTTATTTTTTATCCATAAAAAAAACAAACAAAAAAACAAAAACCCAACCCTGTATATAAATATATATATATGTATACACACAATAAGAAATGCAGCTTTTTTATTTTCAAAAAATACCCCTAGTATTCGCTAGCTTCACCTCCAGTAACAACTTAAAATTAATATGATTTTAAAGTCTTCAGGGAGCCGTGAGAGGTGAGATGCTTGATCCTCTATTTGCATGAGCTCAGCCATGGGAATGGGTGGGAATAATATACTGAACAAAGAGTGCTCCCAGCTGAGATAAAACATAAGGAGATAGAAGGCATGAGAACACAAAATTAAAGGTTTTCTATCTCTCTTTCCCTCTACTGCTGCTTGTAGTACGTCAACAAAAGTGTGAAGAAGACGAAAACAAACACAGCCAGTCCTGAAAGGCACTCAACACCTTAATTTTCACTGAGATGAACTGCGTATCACCTCACTTCAACAGAACTGGGGTTTATCCCTTTCATGTCAGAGCTGAGTAGAACTCCTCTCATTGCAGTTCATTTCTGGGTCTGTTCCTGTGGTGGTGGGAGTTCACTCTGGCCAGTATGACCCGTTCCAGCGTAACCCATGTGGGGCAGGAGAGGGGGTGTTGCTTATGACAGGATCTATCCCAGAAGTTACAACTGAGTCTCACTCTTTATTGTTAGGATTTTGTTTTCACAAATGGTGCAGCATATCACTGCCTTTTAATTCACACATACTTCTTCTTCTTCCTAGACTGATAATTAAATATTGGCATGACTGTCTTTATATTCGTTTTCTCTCTATAGAAGAAACAATGGCATAGCTCACAAATACATGTAGAAGCTATAGAACTACAAAAAAGATTATGATGCTTTACTTTTTTGTATTTTTCCAGAAAAGCTTAAAAATATTAATACAAACTTTCTCATCCTCAGGACAGCAATAACATCTATTCTGAAGGCCCTTTTTTATTTTCGTATTCAATTAGCTGGTTCACTGACTCATGAAGTATACATGTCTAAATGTTACACTTTTAATTTTAACCAATCTTCATTTGTACTGTGATAAATATAAACTAATCAGAATGTAACAAAAAGTTTTAAATTAAAAAAAAACCTGAAACATTTAGACAATGATGAAACTACCTAAAGAAATGAGACATGAAAATAGTGATTTTTTTTTCTATTATCTTTGGTGAATAATTTTTTTTTGCCTGAATTGTTGTAAATGCTCTTAATCATAATAGTATCCAGTATTTAAAGAAAAAGAGATAAATTGTCAACATAATTCTGTTCTATTTTGGTACTTCTATTGAATTTTCCTACAGTATATTAGCACTACTACATTATTCACTAAGTGATCTAGCAAATATTTGTCATAAGTGATTCCCTCTCATTCTCTATATTTCTCTGATCAGGATATTTTGTATTTTTTTCTTTAATAGATGCATACACACCAAGCAAACACATACACACCAAAAAATACTAAAGCTTTAGAGAAAAATAAACAGCAATGTGTTTTGGATAGCACCTCAAAATTTTTGAGAGTTGTCTGTTCTTGTATTTGCTCAGTCCCCCATCATTCAAAGTAGCCCCTAAAGGGGCTACCTTTTTGAAGAGGCTCCTCTGCATGCTCATCAACTGTATCCTTCTTGGACTCAGTATTGACCTAATATTCAGCTTAATGCTCTTCACCCAGTAACCAATCTTGTTTGAGTAATCAATCATTTTGGCAGTAATACACAGTACACATCATCCCTACACTGCTCACCAGAATCCATGAAATATCACCAGTTTCTTCAATCAGCAAACAAGGATGTTGGCAGGACATCTGTGACAAGAGATGCTTCTGAGAGTTCTTAAGCAAAGGTCCTAATCACAGAATTATAACTTCATATCATTACTTGTGAATGTATTTCTGTGAGGATAACCTAAACTGTCTAATATTCATGTCTGGAAATCAGTAGCATATCCTAAATGGGACCACAGTATACATAAAATGATAATGTCGTCCACTGTAAAAAAAGCAGATCATGTTTAAGCAAAGGGAACTCTCCATTCACTGGTAGGAGGTGACCAACTTCAGTGCCTGTAAACCTGTTATCAGAGTAAAGGCAGTCAGCTTGTGACAATATTTAGGTACTAGGCTAAATGTTCTACCACCAATACCCGTCTGTGCTCCAAATAATATACAAGCTTTTGCTTCTAGCTCATTTTACAGTGGATTTGCAGTGTTGGAAAAAAGGCACGTTATGTCATTAATTCTGCTGTTCTACCCTATTCTCAGCCCTGCTCTTCACTGTAACCATTAGGCTGAAACTCACTGTTCACGCTTGTCTGCTATATAACTAAGTATTCCAATTTTACCCCAAACCCAAAATCATTCCAGCAACTAAAAACTGCATAGCATCTGGACTTGGAGCTATTCCAAGAGTCATCTTTATGATTTATTATACCACAGTGCCTTCTTACTGCTGCAGCTCAGGAATAATATGAGTGAATTAGCTGGAATAGTGACAAGTATAAAAACCCTTATACCATTGTCTCTGTCTCTTTTAGAGCAAAGGATATCTAGGTAAACTGTAGGTAAGTAAGCATACTTGCACTTTTATGGCAGCATGAATAATTGCAGAATGCCAGGAGCTGACCTTTGGCACAATAACCTTGTGTCTTTTTCTCCTAGGAAATTTTTAGGTTAACTTTTATTCTTTTCCAAAACTTCTTTGTCCTTAATTGCCCAAAAAAAAAAAAAAAAAAAGACTAAAATAAATTTAACTGAAACTTTGTACTAATATGTCTACAGCAGTCTCGTGAGTAATCCAGTAATTGTGGTAGAATTTAAAGAAATTTGGAGACCAGTTTTTTATCATACAGAGCCAGATAACTTTTTGTTAAAATTCTGTTTTTGGAAGGACTCATCATAATTGTCCTCTTTTGCTTACATTTCTCTAGAAAACACACCAAAAGAAAAGAAGTGGAAGGAGGAAAGAAGAAAGTGTAAAGGTGAAGGGAGAAAATGGAGAAGGAGAAGGAAGAAAGAACTAGGCAAAATGAAAAAGAAAATGGGTAAATAAAAGATATTAGATGGTTCAGCATTAAAAGTTTTGAAGAGACATTCGGCTGTATTTAGACAAATCCAAAGATATCGATTCTGGCTGTATCAGAATCTGAAAAGACAAAACGGAGAAAGCTCCTATGCAAGATCCAAGGTGAACTGATACTATCTCCCAGTATCTTACAGCCAGTCTTATGCTTAGGAAAGTATATGTAAAGTAAGATTTTCCCTTTAATGTATATTTGTCAAAATTTAATGCATAGACATAATTGCAGTCTCCAAGTTTTCTAACAGCATTACTCTTTGTCTGTTATATCTCTGTTCCTTCAATGAGTAAATGTGTTAGGACTCTCAGTAATATAACGTTTATCAGGAAGAAAAAATTCACAGCTTAGCTTTAAAGAAACACTAGATCCTTAAATCTGATTCCAAAATGTCCATTCTGTAAAATATTTCACTGGAGTTTTTGGATAATAACACCTGACTTAGAAAACATGAGGTATCTACTTAATTCAAGAAGGATACAAAAATTTGGCCCATCAATTTTTCACCAACCCAACTGCTAGAAAATGCTGTTCTTTTATTTCTTAAACTCTGAGGAGAGCAGTGATGGTCCTGCTTATCTTAACGTTCTGCTTATACAAATTTTTCTCAGACTTAAATCAATGCTTAAAATTTCTTGACAGTTTTGGTATTCACTATTTTATTATGACTTGCAAGATGTCATCAGATCATCCAAGCCTGCTGAAGACTTCTTCGACTTAAAATAGAGGCTATTACCTCATTTAACTGGTCAGTGGAGATTTCTAGTAGATGATGGCTGAGGTTGTCGTCTAAATCTGAAACAGTACTTAGACCTTTTTATTTAAAATATTCATTATTGTTAGCCTCATTCTGCCTTGTTTTTCTGCTGAAGACAGAAATACTTCACTGTGAACTGTAGATGCTTACAAGATAAGGGGGATAATGTATATGGCTAAAATACCAATAGCCAAATAGCTGTGGAGACAACTAAGAACTATTGGTAATAACAACCAAGGACTGTTGGTTATAACACACTGTGAGAAAGAATAGGATGTGGCTGGAGAAGAAGGCCATATGGAGGTAGAGCAGCACTGTTTGGGGCCAGATGTCATTGTTCTGGCTCCTGGAGACAAGCACAACACAGTACAGTGCAAGTGCATGAATGAGATCAAGAAGCAGACAAAGACTGTACAGGGGAATCAAGACGACTAAAGAGCACCAAATCCCTTCAACCCATTTTCAGAAAGGTCTAGAAGAATGGACTGCACATGATAACTAATTTACATAGGTGTGAGACATCTTCAGGGTTAGGGAAACTTAAATACATAAAGGTACCCCCATGAAGCTTGGGAGAGCATGCACCCCAGGACCCTGAACACCCTATCACCTGGATCAATGCTGGAGTAAGGACTAGCAATCTCTCTCTTTTTGCCTTTTTCTTTTCTTTCTTTTGCCCCCTCTTTAATTTATTTCTCTTTCTCTCTTTCAACTTACCCCTTTATCCAAAACCCACTGCTGTGTGGTTATACTAGAAGACCAGGGAGTGACTTAGACCACTTTTCATGCCAAGTGTGTAATTTACTAATAAAACTTTGTAAGTTTTTGCACGCCCCCTGACTTTTTTCATTCCTTTCAACCACAAACATTTACAAATCTTGGGTGCTCTCCTTCCCCTTAAGGGTGGCACACCACATGGATGTAGACATATATTGGAAATGAGCTAGAAAACTGAAGGAAACAAATGAAAGGGAAATAAATGTCAGCAGCTTCTTAACCATTCAATATAACATCCTTGTGTGCTGTTACAAGGCAGAAGAATACTCAGTTTAACTCATGTAAAGAACAGTCTGCATAGAGAGTAGAAGTAGGGCTGGTCTGACAGAAAAAAGACACCTTGATTTTATAAAGGAATACAAACATGGTTTGGTGAACTGAACACACAAGATATAACACACTCTTATTGAACATGTCTTTCATTTCTTTTGCACACAGCAATCCTCCTGATTAGGAACTGTTGATAGAAATACAATGTACTGCAAATTTTACTTTCTGTTTTATTAATCCCAAATGTCTTTAGTATGTAAAATCTATTCTATTTTCACCTGTTGTACAAAACTTCATCATATTCAGTAAAAGAAATTAGAAATTCATTAGATTTTTCAACCACTGTATTGTCTTCTCCCCCTCTGTTTCTCCAGGGAAACTGTTCTAATTTTTCAGTCCTCAGCATATACAGTAGTCCATTCCCAATAGAGTTTTTTTTATTTTCAAATGGAACATAATGTGGAAATCCACGAGCTAGCTTCTAAGGTCCCAGAGCTGTGCTATGACTAGACTGCATCTCAGCAGATGACAAATACCTTGTTAGGTCGCCTATATAAAGGCTTGTTTCTAGGGTACTGCTTTCGATTTTGGAGCCTGGAAGTCAGGCATTGGAACGACATGTTGGTAAGCCCTTCTTTGGATCAAGTCTGTATCTGTCTAACTGAATATTAGATATATAATTGTCCTAGTTAGAACAGCTGGGACCAGTTCATCACTGTGTGGGTGTAACCCAAACTGTGTATTCTACACCCTCTATGCCATTTCCCAGAAGCTATAGACCATCTGCAGCATAGAGGCACAGAGGGTGTAGAATACACAGTTTGGGTTACACCCACACAGTGATGAACTGGTCCCAGCTGTTCTAACTAGGACAATAATGGAATTGAAATGGTTGGCACCATATCACATTGGGCTTTATATGGAAAACCTGGAAATTAAAAGCAGTAGATCTCAAGAGAACTTTACAAAATATCATGAACAATTTAACGAGATATGATTTTCAGTGAGGTCTGAGCTATTCTTTTATCAGAATAAGATTTGGGTCACAAAGATTTTTTCAAGTATGTTTAATTCTTGCAAGAGGCATTGCTAAACTTATCAATAAATAAGTGATATGACAACTTTACTACCTAGGTGTCCTTAGGAAGTCTCATGGAGAAATTAACTTTACTCTCTTGCAAGTAATTTGACACAGTTCTAGTTTGCACACATCATAAAGAAAAAGCAAAGATACTTCTAGCTATGACATCTGATATGCTAGATTATATAAGACTTGCTCAGCAAATTATTCAAGGGATATTAACTTTAAACATCTTTTCTACTGAATGTCCAAATAAATTTAATGTTATCAAGGTGATTAATTCACTCTCAGCAATAGCCATAAATGAATTCAAAGGCACTTTCAAATCAGATAAAATGAGTAGAAAGTCAAGGGAAATGTTAGTAATACGGAACTGCCATCTTGCAATCAGCAACAAAATGTAGGATAGAATATGATGTACTGTGTCTCACATTGTCATTACATAGCTTATGAGTGACTTAGATTTAGAAAACTTTTCAAGTTCTGGAATCCATCTTTTAAAAATAAACATTATCAGCTGCTATTGGTTCAGTTCCTAAATTATTTCAATAATTTTTTAATAGGCTCCCAGCTGTACCACTTGAAAAGGTGATTAATTACAAAGTGTTCTGAGTTGCTTTTGACTACAGTTTACACTTGGTTTGATACTTTAGATTTTTAAGAGCTTGTTGGTAGTCATAATACATGAGGTAGTTTTTGATTACTGTATTGATACTGTTTGATGTTGATTTCAGTATTTTCTGATCCTCTATATTCCTCTCAGTGTCTAGGGGCTAGACCCATTTATCAGCTCTACAAACAGACTTTACTCAAAAAACATCAGGGACAGAGGTACCCACAGAGGCATCTCACAAGGCTGGGAACATCGAGTAAACACTTCTGAATGAAAAGCCATAGCAGTGACAGTCCATGCTCCTTACCCAGCACATGATTCTAGAATATGTGGCAGTGCAGTCACACAAACTGAACAGACAATGCTTTGTTAACAAGTCTTTTCTGCTTCATTCAAGTATAGGACGACTTTGGTCAGAAATACTACACTTTACACTTGGCTTCATGACGGTAGAGTCTAGACATTTAAGTTTCTCACTGTGACTCCTGATGGACTGTTGAAGGGAAAGCAAACGGCATCTTTAAGATTTAGAAAATTTAGTTATTACAAGAGACAAACGGATAGAGAACAAAAGTCCAAAAACCACTATATTTTTGATCTTGTGTGGTAAAATTTGAAATAAGAAATCTACATGAAACAACAATGAATCAGAAATAGTATCGGAGGGGAGTGGGCTACATTAGAAATAATAACTTGTTTATATTTACATTCAAGTTGTGTAGAGAGAGCTTACCACAACAAGACCATGGACAATAACTGTGGACAATAATCCAAAGTACAGTTTTAACTAACCTTACCTTACTTCAAAGTTAGACATCCAAGCTAAGCAGGACATATAGGTTCCAAGGCAGAGGATAAATTGTTCCATCATAAAATACTCTGACTGCCGAAACTATCAGAGTAATGTGATAATCAAGCAATTACTATTGCATTAATTTTACTATTGGTATTGATAGCAATACAGGCACAGTATCAAGAAGCGAGCTTTCTTACTCATTTAGTGGAATACAATACTTTTACATTGCTAGGAAAACAAAGAGGGAGAAGGACCCTAAATGTTGGCTATTAGTTCTTCACAAATGTAGTTCCAATCAGGATTTAACTTTATCTATCCCCTATTCTTTTCTAAATATATTAATGTGCAGAGCTACTGCAGCTTCTCAACACGTCTGGCAAGAAGAGAACATGGGGTTCCAGCTTCCAACATCTTTCTTGCTTTCTACTAGATATCATTCAAGAGATACCCAGATACAATTCGAGAATTCTGTTATTAATGGGAAAAGAGAACCTTTCTAAGAAATGATTACCTGTAATAAGTGCTCTATTCCCTTTATTAAGTGCAGGAGTTTTCAAAGCTATTCTAAGTCCTGCTTAAGGAAGTGTTATCAGTCTTTCACACAAAGGAATAAACTAGTCAGCTCTTTTTGGCTATAACAGCAGTTGTTCATCTAATTCTTGCTATGTGGAATAGGATACTCCCCAGAATCTACTTTTGACATAGTAAAAAACCCAAAGAGTCAAGACAAAAAAACCCAAAAAAACCAAAAAAAGACAAACCAAACCAAAACAAATAAAAAACTAACAACCAACCAAACCAACCAACCAAACAAAAAACCCTCATCAAACAAAAAACTATATTTTTCCTGGATTGAGTGCTTTGCTATTTCTTATTCTGGAAAACATACATACATATGTTAAAATGGATTATGAATAGACTCAGCCTTACTTCAAATTTTGTACACTTTGTATGGTCAAGCCAGATAACTACAGCACAATTTTTTTTCTGTCTAGATGAGTTATGACAGAAAAAATGCAATTTGCATAAATATAGAGAAACAAATATGAACATATACTTTTCTATTGTTTAAACTACAATTATTTGCTTTAGTTTTCATTGTTTTATATAGACTGTTCAAGCAGGTTTTAGAAAAGGATCTGCTTGCTTCAGGCGTTTAAAGGTAAAGAGCCCACTAACACTAACAAACCCACTTCTAGCAGGCAAGATTTAGTTCAGCATACCACGGACCTGTTTCAAATACATTGAATTTGTCAGTTACATGCTTGTCATTTTATTCTTGCAAATATTTTTACTATACCTATGTTGGGACTTAATCCCAGCCAGTAACTCAGCCTCATGCAGCTGCTCACTTCCCTCCGCCACCGTGGGATGAGAGAGAGAATAAGAAAAGTCAAAGTCAGAAAAGTCTCTTTGAGTTGAGATAAGGACAATTTAATAGGGAAAGCAAAAGCCATGCATGCCAGCAGAGCAAACAAGAAATTCATTAACCACTTCCCATGGACAGTCAGGTGTTCAGCCATCCCCAGGAAAGAAGGACTCCATAACGTGTAACAGTCACTCCCTTTCTTCTTAATCCCCCTGCTACTTTATATGCAGAGTATATTGCTATATGATATGGAATGTCCCTTGGGTAATTTGAGGTCAGTTGGCTCTATCCCCTTCCAAAACACCCTGTGTGCCTCCGGCCTCCTCACTAGTGAGGTGGGGTGAGGAGCAGAAAAGGCTTATGCTCTGTGTAAGTGCTGCTTAGTAATAATGAAAATATCTCTGTATTACCAACACTTCTTCCAGAACAAATACAAAACACAGTCCCATACCAGCTACTATGAAGAAAATTAACTCTACCCTAGCCCAAACCAGCACAACCTTACATCACCTGCTATTTTGAGCACGTTCAACATTCTTCTACTGTACCCTAAGAGTGCTCCCTAATCAACAACAATCAACAATCCAAAGTGATCAGTGTATTCACCAAACCTGCTCAAAGCTAAGTTTCTTGCTTTGAGGAGCCTGAAGAAGAAGTAGTTCTTTTTATCACAGTTTGTTCAAGGAGTATGAAGGCCAGCCAAGATGTTATTTACCTTTTCCCTTATAGTAGTCTTAATAGTTTTTCTGTGGACTACATAGCAAAGCCGTTCTGTGAAATCAGTTTTGTAAGAGATAGAAAGCAAACTGGTCATTAACAAAAAGGAAGAGGGAACTGAGACAGGGCTACAACCTTTCTTCTATACAAAAAATATGGAAATTGTAATTCAATTGAATAATCTGGTTTTCTTCGAGACTATAAAAAACCAGCACTGACTACAGTGGTAGTGGGTTCAACACATATGTTAGGTAAGAGTCTAATATAAATTGTGACTCTAAAAGAAGCTGGTCATCTCTCACAGGAAGTTGAGCTCTTTCTATTTCTGCAGGAGGTGGGAGAGTTTTATTTCTCTTTGCACTTCCACAGAGGTGCAGGGAGAATTGCTAGTAACCAGAAATACTAAATTCTTACAGATTTGGTGTTATACCCCTAGGTTATACCTTTTGATCAGCAATAAAAATGAGAACTCTTTGGGTTTGAAATAACTATTTTCTCAAATAGGCATTTTTTCAGTGGAAAGCACACCGACACAGTAAGTCTGACAGTTGCAAAATTAGGTTGTGAATTTTGCTTATATTAGCTATGGTCCAAATTGGCAGTTTGTAGTATGAGTAAGTAGAATTTCATTTAATGTACTCTTTGTAGTAGGTCATCTGCTGAATAGGTTGCTATAATAGAAAGAAGTTTAGTAATTTGTCTTTTAATTGCTAGAAGCCACTAATAGAGTTTTTCCTTTTTTTTTGCTGTGTTATAACTGAAATGCTTGCTGAATATTTTATCAGCATCTGTTTCATAAATCTTATAACAAAGTAATCTTACATAAACAAAAGTGTGAATTAAATCAGACATATAGAAAGAAACCACAAGTCTCTTTGTTTTGATTGACCTTCTTCTGTAAACCCCTATACCTATCTAACCCAAAGACTGAGTTCTCTGGGATGGACAGATTCCCCTTCATCATCCCCAATGCTGTTTTGGGCCTGATGCAGAAATATAACATCTTCTTTTCTAGTGCAGCAATCAGAGCCTAGATTATGATTCCTGTAAGTGTCCCGCTTTTAGATTCACATTTTTATTCCATGCTAAATCAAATAGCTTAAGATAGAACTGAAATACCCAGCACATAGCAAAGTCAAGTGTCATCTTTATTTACTAGGGTTGATTGAAGTTTCTTATGAGTTTCTCTAGTTTTCTTCAGTTTGGCCTGGTGTTTTGTTCCACCACACGAAAACTGGCTTTTTAACAATTGGTTTTGCTGGTGTGGATCACTATCTTCTTTCCATGGAAAATGCTATCATTATTCTGGAATCTTAAACCTGCAGGTATTCTCTAGTGTTCATTTACTAGTTTTATGGGAACTACACAGACCATATTGCCATCTTTACTCTGCACAGAATCCTTATTTTTCATGCCATGCTGTGTCTTTTGAAATTATTGCCTCCTTTCATGGAGAGAGGTGCTATAGGACAGAAAATATACTCATGGAAAACCAATTTTATAGGAAAGAATTCAGTAAGAAGATACACAGACTCTAGCTTTCAATGGAATGCTATAATGACACATAAAAATTCACGTACTTGAAGAGCTGTTTAAAATCTTTGCATAAAGAGACCCTATTCTTTTTGGTTTGACTCTACTGTGCAAGAAAAATATTTTCTGACTTTTTCTGCATTTATATGATTTAATGAGCATCTGAATTCCTAGATACATTGTTAGTAAGATGTTACGTTCTATTGTTACGGATATGCAAGCATTTTCTTTAATATTTTTTTAAAATTTTTTTCATGTTGGTCATGTTATTAACACTTTCATAGGATATGGTCAGACAACCTATATTTCAGTAAAGGGTTACTAGGAAAAAAATGGAGTATTACTTAATTTTTAATTCTTATCTATGCTTTTGTGCATACTGCAGGCTTAAATTGCTTGGGCAGGTCTTTAAATTCATATTAAAAAAAACATAAATCACAAAGAGAATAAAGATATATTCAGCCTTGAAAATGTTTTCCTTGCACAGTAATACATATAAAAAAACCTAGTAAAATGAAACTTCCTGTCTCCAAAGACAAAAATATTTTTTTAAAACCACATTAATCCAAATCTGTCATGGTTTTTTTCCATTTTTAGAATAATTAAATTTGTATTATATCAATGTGACGGTTACTAGTGCTTTGCGGTTTCATTTTTTTTTTTTTCTGGTAAAAGTACTGAAGTACTTTTTTTAAACTGGAAAATAACTATTTTAGAATAAGACAAAATAAAAGTTAGTTACAACTTGAAATACATTTTCAAGTTTAATCAATACATAGTCTTGCAATAAATACCAATGGAGCTAATGAGTCAATTTATTCACCTGAATTAAAGAATACTGCAATAGTGGGGTTCCATCACACACCTCTTGTTACTGCTCATAATTTTATTGAACAGCTGTTAGAAATACTGAGGTTCTGTATAGACAGGATTTTTTTAAGGATAAAGAAATATAGCAGGGACCATAAAATGACAGTTCTCTGGGACAGTGCCATTTCTGGCTACATATTTTGTTCATCACTTAGTTTAGTGATGCCCTAGTTTAAGTTAGGCCCTTGAGAATTATCTCCCCTATGAACAGAAATTTGAAGAGATCTCTTTCCAATGTAAGTACTTTCCTATTGACATATTAGAAGAGAAATGTTACTTCAAAACCATGAATATTCCTCTATCAAAGTAGATTAAGGACTTAAATTTTTTTTTCATTTGAATTCTATATTTGAAAACAGATTGTGATGGTTAGGCTGAGCTACCCTACTCCACAGATAATAAGTAAATCAAATTATGTGGAAGAACACAGGTGTTGTCCTACTTCTAGCAAGTATTAGCTATTTCTAATCCAGTGTGCATATTTAAAAATAAGAGTCAGTAACAGCTAATGCATTTGCAGAACCAAAAATAAGAATGCTTTCAAATATTAGGAATAAAAGTGATTTTGAGTGTACTGTTGTATTGCCCTCATCTTTTCCGAGACAGTTAAAATTAATCTTATTACTGTGGTGATTTCACAGGCAATCTAGATGAACGTTTACCATTGTCAGACACCAACATCTGGGAATTTCTGGATTGGGAATGCAAACCCTTATTTAGATAACCTATACATTTATATTTCTTATTAAGCATCTTTCAAAAAAAATCTATATATCATGAAGGTGGATGACAGTGTAATCCTTAGTAATTAACCATTGATCTTCATTTGCAAGAAAAGCAGGCTTTTTTTTTCATTACAGCTGTAGTTGGACAAACCCTGTGCCAGGAATATGAAAGCCCCTGGCAACATTCAAGGAGAATTTTTATTACATCCATTTAAAAAGAAAAGAAGCAGTTTGTACATCATAATATATACAAATAGTAGTAAAAGACCTTCCTTACTAGCTTGGTAACTCATGCACAACAAATTGTTTTCCTCTGCTCCAATAAAAATCATCCATGTACATTTGTTTGAATTTCAATCTTTTTAAAAGGTTCCTTTTCTTTGTTTGCCTTATAATATTGCCTGAATTTCAGGGGTAGAGGAATCCTGAATCCCTAAAAAAAAAAAAAAAAAAGTCAATACAGAACAGAAAAATTTTTTTTTCACATTCCAAAGTAGAAAACTATACAATTAACTCATAACAATTTGCAAGCCTGACTAGAACTCAGGCATCTCTATTAATTTTTTCTATAGGACTTATGAACTTATATTATAACTTATATTGTTATTCATTGACTCTTGTAGAAAGAGACCAAATGGGGTTGGATTGTTTGCATTCATTAGAGGAAAGCCGAAAGAGAAACTATTCCAAGCCAAAAATATGTCTTGAAGTGAGTAACAGGGAAGGTAGGGAACTCATATCTGACTTTCTACTCTTTTAACTGCTAATTATAACGGTCTTATTCTTGAGAAATACCGTTCTGTGACTTGTATATTGATACATGGTTATGTACTGATCTTTCTTTATCTCCCCCAGTAAGCAGATCACTTCCATTTAAATTTGAAGTCACTTCTTCAAACACTGAATAAACTAGAATATATGAATCTGTAAAGATGCTTATTTTTAAACCTTCATCAAGAATGTTAACCATTAGTGTACATAAACAGCAACAGAAATAAGAAAATATTTGTAGTTCTCTAGTTTTCAGAGCTCTATTCAAGGAGAGAGTAGTATTGACTAAAGTCTACCTGAGCACTCAAGAAAATATGCTTTCTATTAAGTAAATAAATTAGGCTGGAAAAGACCTCAGAGGTCAGCAAGTCCAACCCTTGGTCCAACTCCAGTCTGTTTACTAGATCATGGCACTAAGTGTCATGTCCAATCTCAGTTTAAAAACCTCCAGGGACAGTGAATCCAACACCTCCCTGGGCAGGCCATTCCAATGCCTGACCACTCTCTCTGGAAAGAAATTCTTTCTAATATCCACCCTAAATTTCCCCTGGCAGAGCTTAAGCCTGCGCCCCCTTGTCCTATTGCTAACTGCCTGGGAGAAGAGACCAATCCCCAC
>VYXB01002374.1:147204-326778 GCA_013397135.1 Pachyramphus minor | reverse complement strand
CCATAGACTTGTGAGGATCCAGATGGCTCAGTAAGTCACCAGCTATTTCCTCCTGGAATACAAGGGGGCTATTTGGTTTCCTATCTCTGTCTACCACCTCCAGAGGCCAGTTGTCCTGAGGGTCACCTGTCTTACTGGTAAAAACTGAGGCAAAGTAGGTATTAAGTACCTCAGCTTTCTCCTCATCTTTGTTAACTATATTTCCCTCCAAGTCCAATAGAGAATGGAGATTTTCCTTGCCCCTCCTTTTGTTATTAACGTACTTAAAGAAGGACTTTTTATTATCCCTAACAGAATTGGCCAAATTAACTTCAAATTGCACATTTGTTTCCCTGATTTTTTTTCTGCATGATCTAGCTATTTTCATAAATTCTTCATAAGTAGCCAGTCCTTTTTTCCACAATAGCAGAAATAGTAGTAGTAGTGGAAATAGTTCAGCTCTGTTTTATTCCATTTAAAAAACCCCACTAAGTGCACAATCCACCTCAAAATTAAAAACAAACAAACAAACAACAAATCATTACTGATAAAAACTGGCATTTTTGGCAAACTCAAATATATGCAACTCTTCTAGGATCTATCACTGACTTTGTCTTGTCAGCCTGAGAAATGAGACATACACTTTTTATTCTCAGCCTGATTAGGACAAAATGAGGAAAACACTACAATAACAGGAAATAATAGTAGGACATTTTTCAATTATTTTGTTTTTTAAATAGCAAAAAGAGATTTCTGAGAATGTAAATCCAGAAAAGCAGGTGATATAACTGTATTTACTCATGTAGGGAAGTACCTTATACTGGTTTTAATATCCCTGAAACCATTATACTTCTGGTCTAGAATGTGTCCCTGAACTTTGACTCCCACACTTTTTGGGCTCTGTTCATGGTTGGAAGGTGAGGACAAGTTGCCTCAACTGGTATGGTACCTGACCATTAGGAAGAGGCACCATGCTGTCTAAAGAAAGGTAGATCAATTGCTGACTATTAGCACACTTCTGTGGTGAATCCTGTGACATTTCTCCATCACAGCTGAATTAAGAGCTGTGTGTCAAAAAGAAGAAGCATCTTTAAATTGGGTCTTGCACAAAATGAGTAATAAGATAATCTTATGGATCCCATTTGATCAGATATCATTGACTTATTAACTGATATAAGATGCACTGATCTTCATGAATGAATATATTACTAAGAAAAAAAACATTTAAATTTTTGAATTTTTTTTTTCAATGATTTAACACTGGTGAGGGTGAGAGTAGAATCAGGTCAACTGCAGTACATTTGTGGCTTAGCTGCCCTTTGAAAATTAGCTATTAAAAGAAAATACAAATGGATTTGCAGTTGAGAAAAATAGAAGGAGCACAATGTAAGTCAAACTAATGTCTTACTGTGAACTACATTTTAAAAATATGGGGAAAAAAGTGAATATAAACTTATCTCTGTCATCTTAGAGCAAAAATATCTTACCAGCTCTTGTAGAGCTTACCTACTGTTCCATATATACAAAATCACTAGCATCATCTGGCTCTTTGTCAGAGAAACATGACACTTTCTAAATGATTTAGTGGAAATCATATCCTGAACATTTACTCTTTACACCAAATCAGCAAGTCAGAGTGAGTTTTATTAACAGTGAAAGAGACTACAACAGGTATGGAAAATCCTTCTGAATCTTCCACAGATCAAAAAGAAAATGTTTACACAGCTATATATTTATTTAGGGATTCACTGATGATGATTGCATCTCTAAGTGAACATTTTCCTCACTGTGAGAACAGGAAAGACAAGCTTTCATTATTGTGATTTGTTTGTGGAAAATGTAATGTGACAAGACTTGTTTATTTTATCATATCTGGTTTTGTACAGTCAAATATAACCTCCAGTTAGACTTGCCTTTGAAGTCATGTGATAGACCTGAACATCACTTCAGTGACAATGTATTTGTGCAATGCAGTGTTTTGAGTTCACCAAATAATATATTGTTTTGCTACAGAATATCAGAAAAATTGTATGTGCACTGCATATTTGGCATTTTGTAGCATAACACACAGTCATATTCAAAGCATCATCAGCTGTCAGACTTCAAATACTAAATCTATTTTTTAAGAAAAAATTCAGATGGGACCTGGATCATCGTTAAATGAGTGCTGAAGTTGTATGTTAAGAACCAATTAGTTTGTTAATCACAGGTTTAAACTGTTGTCTCCTGTTTGAAGAGTCACAATCTCACTTCTTTGGGTAAAGTGATGAACACCAACAGAAACTGAGATTCAGATCAGTTTGATATGGATGGGATTTGAATTAAAAAAAAAAAATGGCAGCTGGTGATATAAGAGATTCCCTTCTTTCATCAAGTCTTCCAGTTAAAGGCAAGAAACAGGTATCTACAGATATTTAGATCATTCACTATTCAGGAATAACTGCAAAATAATTTGGCAAAAATTGGGAAAATAGTGGATGAGTAATCAAGGATGGAAGTATAGAATAAAAGATTTTGTAAAACTTTTGAGTGTAAAATGATGGTCACAGAAATTTTAGCAAACACTTAAACTATGCAACCCTTTGCACGGCAGCATATCTCATTTATACATTTGCAGTTTATTAAATAAGAAAACATCATCTTCTTGGTTTTCCTTCACTTTCAAGCTGGAAATTAATCAGATATTCACAAGTTTCTAAAGACAGTGACAGTAGACTCTAAAAGTGCCTTTTATTCCATAGATTTAACTAATCTTGTCAAGTTCTCATCATCCTGATTTTCTGTCTCACCTGTGTATATCAACAGACACTGATAATCTGTCATAACCTGTTTGTTTTCACATGGCCTCACAAGCTTCTCATTCTTCTCATTGTTTGATTTGTAGGACTAAACAGCAAGATTAGAGGTGAAATGTATGAAAATAAAGCTCTTTTACTCTTTTCTTTCCACTATTCTTTCTATTCTTTCCACTAAATATAATTACCTCAGAGTGGGTAAATTCTCTAGGTACAGACTGTACGCACAGAGAAACCGTTTCAGACAAATCACAGACTTAATTCACTAGGAGGTAAAGAGTTTTAGTACTGACTAATTAGGTAGTTACAAGCAGCTTTGATTGCAGACAACAGTGTACATTGGCTCTTTGAGATTCTAAGAGATATGAGCGATACACTGGTTATAGTCTCAGTCACCTGGCTACATGAGACTAGACCATGATCACCAAAAGAAACCTGTCCTAAATGAGAGTGTAGGAAGGCTGTGGCAACATGGCTGAGCTTAAAGGTAGGTCTGCAATGCACTAAGTTCATGCAATAATCGGAATTTCTACCAAATTGCTTAGATTTGAGACAATAAAGGAAGTTCCACTCACTGCATGATTTCCTAGCTTCAAAGGGTAGGAGGCATTGCTGAACATACATTACAAGATGCAGGGACCTGGCTGGAAGACCAGTCAATTCCACAGAGTTTTATATTTCAAGGTCATTAGTTAGGAGGAACATCATGTAACAGTTAGCAACAAGGTAATTCCACTTAGTGAAATTGTTTAACTAGTTTGGTTCAGCTAAGGAAACCTAATGAAAATAAATAGGAACTAAAACCTACTTGAACCTACTTAAGTTCAACTGCTTGATTTTGTCTCTTTTATTCATTTATTTAAATACAACCACACTTTGGTTGTACATTAGGATCCCAACCTAAGAGAACTCTCTATTTTTATCTTGATAGATCTTCCTCTTATCTTTCAGGTTGGACTACAGATTAGTTGGCTCTTCATTTGTTTCATTTGTGGAAGAGGTGGGTGTCAGACTCTTTCAAATTCACAGGAAAGAATAATGCTGTGTATTTTCTGGTCAACATAACTTTCTATTGATTACCGAGAGGCCAGCTACGAGCTGGCGAAAATACTCTCAATGTCTTAGGAGCCTATATAATCTAGTTATGATTGAATTAATTATTTGACTTAGTCTTATATAACTTTAAAGAGTATAGGTTACCTTCATTTCCCTAATTTACTTGTCTAGGTAGGTAAAGTAGGAGCTAGGTTCTCTTTCTTTAGTCATTTCATCAGAATCTGTGCTGGTTGAGTTGGTTAAGCTCTTTCTCCCATAACTGTATAGACCTTTAGCCCCCAAAACTTTACCCAAACTCTGTTGCAATGCTACATCAGAATCGAGTCAGAAGCCTAATTACTTGACCAAATAAATCAGGCAGCCAAACCTATGCCCACTCAGCAAAACCCAACCTGAGACTCACAAAGTAGCACTTAAACTGTTCAAATAAAAACTTTCAATTCCTTGTCAGGTGTATTTGTCTTTGAGAGAGTTATTTTGTATCCAGTTTGTTTTCCAATAGCTACTAAGAGTACCACAGGTGTTAAGATTAAGCTAAATTATCAGGATGGGGGACAGGGACATTTCTCCTGCAACCTCAGATATGCAGGAAAAAGCTGGAGCGTAGGCTAGGGATCAGGGAGGAGCCATGATATGGGAAGGATAGAAGACACCAGGCCTCTGGAGATCTCACTCCAATGGCAGAACCCTTCAGTCTAGGAAACCCTCTAGGATATCGCCTTGAAAGTCTGTTGTACTTCTTAGTCTCCAAAATATATAGCTCTCTTCAAATCTACCACTCTAAGGCAAGCAAAAGATGCAAACTCTTAGCCAGGGGGAAGTAGCACATATTATTGAAAGTGAAGAGTCCCACTGGGACTGTGACTGTCCTACCATTTGTGACAGGGATGGTCAATAAGGATAACTAATTTCAAACAATCCTTTCCCCAAGAATATAAGATGCAGGTATATAACAAGAAATAGCCCACTGGCCCACTAGGCTCACCAGAAGCAGAAGATGCTGAATAGTTGCTCATACACCAAAGGAAGAGGTGACCTATGCATAGATTTCTGAAGCAGGACGCCAATGGGTCCAGTATTGGGAGAAAACAAGGAACTTATTACAACAGTGGAAAAGGCAGGAAGAAGAAATTGTGAAAAACTGATTTTTTTTTTTTTAAGTTTCTTTGTGCCCTGAAAATTTCTCCGAAAAGAAAGTGTCAAGAAATATAGTTCTGATCTAATGGAAGCTGTTCCCTCCTGTGCCACTACCATTTCAAAGGAAACGGCAAAAATTGACCGGGTTCATTCACAGTAGTTTTGCCCTGAGGTTACAGCTCCTTTTTTCCTTGATAACTTCGACAGGATTTTTAGTTAATCAAAGCTTTGAGGTAGATATTTCTAGTATTTTTCATACAAAAAACACTCCAAAAGAGTAAGAGGCCTTGAAACTTTAAAAAAAGAAAGAAAAGAAAAGAAAAGAAAAGAAAAGAAAAGAAAAGAAAAGAAAAGAAAAGAAAAGAAAAGAAAAGAAAAGAAAAGAAAAGAAAAGAAAAGAAAAGAAAAGAAAAGAAAAGAAAAGAAAAGACAGACTGGACTGATTGAAATATAAATAGAACATTTAATTTTTAAATAAAGAAATTCCAAAATTAATATGTCACATGGAATAGATATAAAAATGTCATATAAGGAGCTCACTGTGTCATTGAAGGTATGTCTTTGCTGCCAGGAGAAATTTCATTATACTTAATGGCATTTTGGGTCCCACCAAAACCCATAAAATCCCTCTGCTCCCATGATAAAAGGAATGCATCTCCTCTAGACTATCCCTAGAATATCCTTTTTCCTTTGCATGCTTAGTGGCTTCCATGGGAGAAACAATCACTGCCTCTGTTTACAGCAGTCCACCTGACCTGTTTGTCTTTAAGACACAGCACACAGAAGAGGAACCAGATGATAAAATAGATACTGTTCACTACTCTGACCATGACACCTTTGCACTGAGGGGGAACAGATGATGACTGCTGGACAGTCAGCAATGTAGAGGAGGCTGTCTTTTCTGAGGGGCCAATGCTTCCCTGTGTGTCCTATCCTTCTGAACTTGTGCCAGCTGTAGAGCTATCTCTTTTGGTTTTGCTCTTGCAAGTCAAATCAGAGGATTTGAAGAGTTATTTTTTGCATCTCTGAATTGAACAGGATCAAAGTCTCAGGGACTATAGTATTGCTGAGGAACAGCATGATCTTCTATCACATGAGCAACCTCTTTGGAACTCATTAGATATTTGTAGATACTGCTCTATTCTCTAGCTCTCTGCAGCACCACTGAAGTTCCTAAGTGCATTTGTAAAGCACTCATTGTGATGATGGAGATGATCAATCTGCCCATGAAGCCCTCCTGCTTCCATTTTCCACTTTTCTCAAATGCCAACTGCTGCTGGGAGATACGGAGGCCTCAGAAGAAGCAAACTGAATTATAGTAGCCAGGTTGGTTTTAAAAAGTTCAGCACAGGCTCACTCTGAGCTCTGCCTAGGGACACAAGAGATGGCAGAGAGATTAACAGACTGAGTCTGTACTGTCAGATGTGTCTCACCTTAATCAGACATTCACTTTTTGTTAATTTGGTCTGAACACCACAATATTTGATTTGCAGGAATAAAATTCTATTGGGTACCTATGGCTGTGAGTCTAAATGCATTTAAGAGGAGAGGAACATAGGAGTAAAATCATGGGCCTCTAACAAAACAGGTGTGTCTCTATTGCTTTTGATGGATTCTAAGAATATTTTATCTTTTTCCTATTGATTTAATGACATGCATAAGTATTCAAACCCTACTTCTCCCATTCTGAGAAAAAATAATGAAAACTGGAAGCCAAAAGTGAGAACAACATATGCATTTATTTGTAAAGAGTGATCTTAATAATGCTCAGACTGATCTAGAACATACATAAGTAAAAACTTCAAACAGAAATAAAGTACACTGAATTGCTGGGTTAATATAAAATGTGGCATGAAATTCAAACAATACAAAAAAATCAAGTTGAAATCTTGAACACCAAAACAAAGAAGAGCCAAATTTTTATGGTATTGTTCTGTGTTGTACTTGGTCGAAATTTTATTTGAAGATAATGATGAAGGCATGAAAGCGTTGCTATATCACCAAGCAAAAATAAATATTCTAGGACTGTCTTAAGCTTCATTAAGACAAATGTCACTACAATCAGTCTAAAATTCACAGATGATGCTTAAGTAACTGAGGAAAAAGCACAAATGAACTGGATAAACACTTTAAGAAGAGCTAATTCAGAAACCAGTGTGTGAAGGCACTATATCATGGATCAGTAAAGTGATATGTTAACATGTATAAAATACGTGCTGTGTGACAGAGCAGCTTGTTTCCTTCCAGAAGATCCCTGCAGAGATTTCCATTCTTGCTGCACATTGTCCACCAATTCAGAAAACTCAGCTTTTAATATTAATTTTTCCAAGATGACTTTGTAGATCTGGCAACAACACAAGAACTAAAAGCATCTTCTTCTCTCCCCTTATACAGGTTACATCTGCTTTTCCATCCTTCTCTCATAACCTTTCCATCTGTTCATCTTAAAAGTTGATTGACTGAAAAATTTTAAAGCCAGTGAAAATATATGGTCAGGGTACCACAAGGGCCAGTCTCAGCACACCATCCTAGACAAGAGCAGGGCAGTCAGGGGGCACTAGGACAGTTCCAGCATCAGGCACTGAGCACCTCACTGGGGATAGGAATGAGTCAAGGCTGTGCTGGGACATGGACCCACAAGTGGACCTGGCTCAGTGGGGCACACAGCTGGGAAGGGCAGGACTCTGGGCAGCTGGAGGCTGGCCCTGCAGTGGTGTCTCTGGGGCAAGGGCTCATGCTCTGAGAGGGATGAATGGGGTCCTGGGCCATGGACAGGATTTGGGGAGCCCTGGGGGACAGGGACAGTAGGTCCTGTAGTGCCCTCAGGGCCTATAAGTATACATTCATGACAGAGACATTGCAATGTTAGAATTAATTCACTTCATATCATTTCATGTCCATCTGCATGTAAGCACTAGTTTCCCAGACAATTAGGTTCTTCTCTGGGAACATTATTCTTAACAAGAAGCTTCACAGTGCTTTTCAAAAAGCTTCAATCTCCTGTGCAGTATTGTGTTACCCTTCCTAATACCTCTACTAAAATCTCAAAAGTGATTTGCAATTCATTAATTTTTCACCTTGTCAAAAAAAGTTGTTTTAGAGATCAAAGAGGGATCTGAAATCCCAAATATCTGATAAAATTAAAACCAATGCTATGTTAGAAGATAAGGAGTGGATCCAGCATAGGACAACCTATGCACATCATAAGTAGCTAACAGAGAGAGCCTAAAAGAGGTTGTGATGATAATGAGGTGGCAAGGGAAAACTCACCTAATCCTCTCACTTTAAGATGTCAAGAACTAAAAGTTTTTCTACACTCTTTCTTATTCCAGCTCCTTTGGACTGGTGTTTTGATGTTGAGGAGGAGGATATAAAGAAAAAGAAATAAGGACATCATCCTTGTATCTTTCGTGGAATGATGCAAATCAGAAAAAAAAGATAACATGTACCTGTCAGTATTTCTTACTGACCAACTGGTATGAAATATAATTTTATATCACATATTAAGTCCAAGTAAGCAATTTATAATGATAATACACGATACAGATCCCCCCAAAAAAGGGTGTGGAAGGGCGTAATCTCACCCAGAAATCTCAAGAAATATTGTCTTGTAACTGCATACTACTGGAGGCCTGAAAAACTGATTTTCTGTAAACCAGTGAAATGGTAAGGTGTCATAAGAAACCTCAAAAGCATGAACAGCAGCATTTGGTGCATGAAAGGGTTGTAAGACTTCATTGACTAAACATCAATATCAGGATCAAGGCAGCAACAAACTCCATCATCAGCAGTACTGCAGTTCTGTAGAATTCTTTAGCAACTGAAAATCGCCTCTAATTATTGAATAAAGAGTAACTATGGATATGCAGAAAGTAAGTATACCATTAAAATCAAGGGTTGCCTCTTGTTGACTTTTTTGATCCTTAGTGTAAACTTTCTAAATATTTTTTTTTTCTAAATAGATAATGCCTGCAGAAGAGTAAAGAAAGGTACATACACTACTGTACATGGGCAAGATGCGATACACATGGATCTCATACTGAGATGCTGGCACATAGACTGAGATGAATGCAGATAATCCATAGCAACGTACCTTTCGTTCTAGCAGGCAGAGTTTACTCTTGAAGTTCTGATAAGGAACTGATTGAATGTCAGGGAAGGTATTAAAGGTCCTCAAATCATATAATTGAAGCTGTCTATCATACAAGGAAATCCCCGTGGGCATGGTAATTGATAATCTTCTCAAATCTGCAACATTCAGAAAATACACACACGTGCACACACACATTACTATTGGCAAGAAAATCTATGAAAAGGGGAATGTATTCCTTTCGATTTCTTAGTTGGTTGGCACTGTCACACATTTAGACAATGTATTCAGAAGACTCAGAAACTTTACATTTTGTGGAGGGATGAAGAAATTGGTTTTACTGAAAGAAGTAAGACCCATAACTACATGACTGACATCTCTGAAGAAGCATGAGATACATTATGGCTCACAGGAAAATCAGATATCAGGTAAAATACAGGCTTTCTATGAGGTATTGGAACCTTTGTGTGTTATAGGTGGAAAAATGTATTATTGGAGTTTAAAATTACCACAAGCATGCAAAAATCACAATAAATGCTGCATGTGAAGGAATTTTAAGCTTTGAAGTACTGAGGTTTTCTTAGTTATTGCAAGCTGTTCTGGTATTTACTGTTTGCCTAAACATATGCATAAGGATACATTGTGCCTACTCACAACATGTTGTGCTATTTTCCCTTTATCTTGGGAATCAATCAGCTTTGAAGCTTTTTCCTTTGTCATAATATAAACACACTTTCCAAGTTTTATATGGCATCTGTTTCCAGAAAAAACTACATGCCTTTTTATTTGGGCATACATATCCCTAGCCATACACATATGCACATAAGGACATATCAATGATCTGAGAGCACCTCTCCTATGTAAACAGGCTAAGAGAACTGGTTTTTTTTTCAGACGGAGAATAGAAGGCTCTGGGAGGCCTTATAGCAGCCTTCCAGTATCTGAAGGGGACCCTACAAGAAAGCAGGAAAGGGACTTTTTACAGGGGCACATAGTGATAGGACAAGGGGGAATTGTTTTAACCTGAATGTGGGCAGGTTTAGATTAGACATCAGGAAGAAAATCTTTCCTGTGAGGGAGGTGTGGCACTGGAAAAGATTGCCCCGAGCAGCTGTGGAGATCCCATCCCTGGAAGTGTCCAAGGCCAGGTTGCGTGGAACTTTGAGCAACACTGTGCTATGGAAGGTATCCCTGCACATGGCAGGGGAGTAGGAAGCAAATGATCTTTAAGGTCCCTTCCAACACAAACCATTGTATGATTCTATGATTCCATGATCTTCATAGAGTGAAGTAAATAGAATTGTTAGGAAGTACTTTGGACAGGTCTTAATACTACTACATAGAGAAAAAAACCCATAATCTGTGGCCGTAAAACCATTATACATTTAAAATAATGCAAAAAATCCCAACAGTCAAAATTCTTCTGAATTAAAATGAAATAATGCCAGAATGTTTGTATAATAACTCTCTTTCTTCAGCACTGGTAATTAAGGACATTTGTGCAAGTTATTTCAGGTGTTCATACAGCTGTGCCACACTATTTCCTTACTCACTTAGCTTTTTAGTTTTTATAAACCTTATCTTGAACATAGAAATATTTGGACCCTTCATGCTTGTAAAATTGAAGATATTTTCCTCTGTTTCTGTTTTTTCACATGTTTACAGTGTTACATCCAATAAGGATGCATTTACTTCACAAAATGGACAGTGACTCAGGGTGCATGGTCTAGTGCTCTCCTTTTAGACAAGTGAAATGGTTATTGAAAACACAATTTTTTATTCCGTTGAGCAAAATAATTTCCCTTTCCTATAATGGAGTAATCAACTATTGGTAAGTGTAAGCTTATTTTTCTACTGACAGAGTTCATTTCTCTGCTTCTTTAATGCCATTTCAAAACTTTATACAAATCAAACTGGGGTTTTTGGTGTTTTTTTTTTTTTTTCTTTACTGACATATTTCTGAAACAGAATCACTATTCGTATTACAGAGATGTCTTGCAGACACCAATTTCTCCCCAAATCTGGCAAAGTTAGATTTACCAGTTCTGCCTAGACTGAAATGAAAACACGTTAGTCCTGCCCTACAATGATTGAATTGCTCATGGGGAAAGTCTGTCTCCTGAGGAATGAGTATGTTCCTTCAGTATAGCACATGCGCCTTCTCTCTAAATTGGGATGGAATTGAAAAGCAAACCAGCCTGATCATCCAATCCTGTTAATATATCTAAGCCTTCTGCTTGCATGTGAGCCATGCTGTAGCTCTTTGATGTTGCCTCTCACCTCCTTTCAGTGCCCTGAGTTACTATCTAGCCTGGATACTTGGCAACATTGTTCAAGCCAATCTAATTAGAGTGGCATGTTTTTTTACAGCCTCTACAGAACGTTGTGGGATTTTTTTTATAACTTTCTAGATAAGTTTGTATTAAACTGCATTAATGTTATACTTCTTATACAGATACCTTTTATTTGTAGCACTGTACTCATGCTTCAGAGCCAAGAATGTGGGCACACACAGAAGTTCTGAACAATCTTAATCTTTAAAATGAAATTGTCACATCAAAGAATTTTCTGTGGCTGATACACAGTACTGCATTATTTAGATTGGGCTTTGCCCTCAAATACTAGAGCCTTCTATTATCTGCCTAAGATTTGTCTCATTTAGGCATAGAAGTCTGAAATCTGAGGATATCAGAGACCAGGGGTTTTTTAAATAAGCATATCTTGATAAGTTCTTTTTTTTTTCCTTGACAAAAGCAAATTATATCTGTTACTACTTATATCTATTTTTTATCCAATTAAAAAACATCTCATATATACCACATCCCTCATTGCATTCTCAAAATTATTCTACACAGAAGAAATAAAGATTTATGAAACTGAGGTGATAAAAATGGATTTATTTGTACAAAAGTAACTATTCTCAGTGTTTTATGTTTCTTGTGCTTGTAATTGTTTTATTTCTCTAATTTTCATGTTTTATTACACACTCTGTTCCACATTTGGGTCTTGGAAACTTGAGAGAATTTAGGTAATATTTCTCAAAATGGCAACATCTTTCATTTCAGAAATAACATTTTAAGTGCAGACACTGTATTATGCAGTTCCTAGCAGATGATATTACATAATGAGTCTCTTTTTAGTAGAAACAACTCAAAATATCAATTGGTAGCTTACTCTTATTCTTATCTAACACAAGGTGACTTTCATTAAAAAAATGGAAAAGTACATTTTTATGTCTGTGGTGTTATAATGCTGGTACTGTTTTTCACTTAACTTTAAGAAAATATAATTTGCTGATATAATAATCAGCACCAGATGTGTCGAATGTCTTTGATTAGAAAATGAAAGCTATAATCCCTGTTGTTTTCTGTGAGTTTATATTAGACTGCAATCAAAGTAATTTAAGGTGTAACATCATCCATTGCAGTGGCTTTTCTGAAGCTAAATTATGCCTTGACTTTAAGAAGACTATGAATACAAATAAAAATGTAAAGGCACCTAGTGCTGCAAAACAAATCTTGAGAACCTTAAGTTTGTTTAGCTAACAAAAAAGAAGAACATTCAATATAGGTCAAATACAAGTTATTTTTTAAAGCTCTCTTACTGCAACAGAATTTATTAAGCAAAATTTAGCCAAAAGATCTGTTTACCTCTAGAGCTGCGTTGTTAATGACAAAGACATTGAGTGCATTTATTATTTTCTACACAGTTCACACAGTGTATGACTTTTTTCTCTGTCCCAACCGTTTTTTGTTCTCTCAAAATTCAAATGTTTTGTCTTGTTAAAAGTTTCCCTGATAGAAAAAAATTGTCCTTTCTGATGTTCTTTCATTCTTTCTCTCTTCCTTTCAAAAGAGTCAAGGAAAGAATATATTTTAAGCTATTTCAAATATTTCCCTTATTAATCAGAAACATAATTTACACTTAAATTTTTTGGGTATTAAGTATATAATGAAAACCAATAATCTAATGAAGTTGAAATAATCACACTGTTGGAGCTGAGCATTTTCATCACAAAATTATTATCTTCCCTTCCTTTCATCAGCTTTTTGTAAACATGTTAAATGCATTAATCAGACTGTACATGGATTTCATAAACATTGCTGCATTACATATTCTATTAATAAATACAATATTTCCCATGAAAAATATTGATTATGAAAAAAAAAAAAAAGAATTGAAAAGGTTGTTTCATCCAAGGTTAAATTAAGTTTGGATGGATAAATGCTTTCAAAATAAAAACTTACAATGAGGTGGGATTCAATTTCTAAACATCTGGTGTCATTGGATATGCCCTAAAGAATCTGAAGTATTTGTCTGGGTCTGAGAGATAAGATATAGAACTCACAGAAAGGTGCACTTTGGAACAGCAGCACAGCAGCTAGGTCAGATATCCCATGTCCATTGAAATACAACTAGTCACTTATGTTTGAATGTACTTTTGCTGTGTGCAGAAACTTGCTTCTCTTTTTATAAGCTATATGATTTTTTTTTACCATGTTTTTTTTTTTCTTCAGAGCAATGTTATACACCGTACTCACTAAACTCAACCGTTTCTTTTGCTGTCAGTGAAACATTTGATCAGGACTGAAATACATGAGCCACACGCACTCAGAGAGGAAGGACACAGAGAGAAATCTTTATAACTGTGCTGTCAGAAGATGTTCTCTCCCCAATATCTTCTCACTGCACAACAAGTGAGCACAGCTAGCATAGGGGATATTGTGCACCTTCCATAATCTATTTCAGCCAGGCTGTTTTACAACTTTCATTGCCTTCTAAATTAATCCAGCAAATATTTCAGCAAAGGTCTGAAGAGCACACGTTTTGGAGCTCCTATTTCAGCAAAAAGGACACAGCAAAAAATTGACGAGCAATAACTGTTTAGAAAATTATTTTCTGTTGTCATCCTTGTTTCACTAGTAGCTCTTCTTACTTCTAACCTATACATCAACATCACCGAAATGTGGAGTATTAAAACAGTTAAAATGAAGAACAGTATATATTTGGAAATAGATCCTGTTATTTTAACTCACATATAAAAACACAAGTGTGTCTACAGAAAATGGGTAGTATAATCTCTCTACATGGAGAACAAAAAAGTTTGTTTGATAAAGATCACGTGTCCTCTAGTACTGCAATGAAGATCTTCATTCAAGTGCCAATTAACTGCCATTTTGCATGGTCACTTATGCATATTTCATTGACAGAAACTCATTCTTGATTTCCACCTACTTTTCCTGAATTAGAGGGACACTGGATGCCTCTCATAGGCTATTTTCACTGTAAGAACCAATGACATCAAGAGAGGCAAGTTTGCTTTGGTGAAGTCTTTGAGTGAAATCAGTCTGTCCTTTCTGTATGTGTGTATAAAACTAACAAAGAAACTGGACCTCTGCCCTCTCCAAGAACAGTGAGATAATCCTCAGGATCAATAAAATCCAATCAGATTATTTCCCGGAGGTGCAGAGTGATAAAACAGGCAGAGAAAATGACACCATTTACCTTGTCCAATGAACAACTGATACGATATTTAAAATATCAGGTATGCTACACATGAAAAGAAGTCATCTTTCACTGCCTCTACTTCTTTTTCCTGCATATGTCAGTGTTTGGTCAGTGATCCATATGTCTTTGAACCTGGCAACATGGCTAACTGTTAGTATGCAAAGCTGAGAAAGATAAAACAACGGAATCCTACTAATGCCTACTTGGCAAATAACTGGATTCTCCTTATAATCCTCTTCAGAATTTCATATCATGTTATCCATATTAGTTAATTTGCATGGTTTCCACAGATAAGACAAAGCTGGAAACATGGATCTACAAGCATTCAAAGTATTTGAACTCAGAAGTACACTGAAAGTCTTACTACCTCCTTCAGAAACATTTCCTGTACTTTCTAGATACCTGATTGCAAGTTCAACGGTTTTATAACCATGATATTTTCAAAGTTTAATAAGAGCATTTTCCAAGGCATTTCTGTGCTATGGTTCTGCCTAATATCAACTCCCACTTGTACCACAAACTGTATTTTTTAATCTTATTTTGGGAACTCTATTACTGGGCTTCACCTAGTAGACGCAGAAGTTTTGAACATATTTTTTAGCCTTTTTTGGGTTTGAATGATTCTTCAGCAGTGTCTTAGGACCGGCACCACATCTTCTCAATATATTCCAGCCAACGCGTGCTAAAGAAGTTAACCTCTGTGACAAACTCCAGGAATTACTTAAAATTTACAATTGAACACCAAGAATCTTGAGGTGTAACATTAGATTTTTCTCTAACTCTCAACATCTTCAAAGTAATTGTAAACATTTAAAAAAAGAGAAACTAATGAGCTGCGCTAGGTAAACTTTCATTCCTCATAGACTTTCTACTATTGAAAAAGCTTATATAAGCCTTTATGAGCCTTTATAGTGTACGTTGGTGTATGTATAGTGTATGTTGGTACTCTAATGGTTACACTACAGACAGGTGGGCCCATGGTAACCTCAGAAAATTCAACAAGGTCAAGTTCAAAGTTCTGCATCTGGATCACTGTAATCACAAGCACAAATACAGGATAGGCAGAGAATGAATTAAGAGCAGCCTTGAGGAGAAGGACTTGGGACTGTTGGTTGACAAGCAGATCAACATGGCACAGCAATGTGGGCTTGTAGCCCAGAAAGCCATTTGTATCCTGGGATGCACCAAAAGAAGTGTGACCCGAAGGTCAAGGGAGGTGAATCCCCGCCTGGAGTGAGGTATCCCTCTCTGTGGCCCCCAGCATAGGAAGGATAACAAAGATAAAGCAGGAGGGAATGGCTTTAAACTGAAAGAGGGTAAGTTTGGGTTACATATTGGGAAGAAATTCTTTACTGTGTGGATGGTGAGGCACTGGACCAGGTTGCTCAGAGACGTTGTGGGTGCCCCATCTCTTGAAGTGTTCAACGCCAGGCTGAATGGGACTTTGAGCAACCTGGTCAAGTGAAAGGTTGACCCTGCCTATGGCAGGGGAGTTGGAACTAGATTATCCTCCAAGCCAAACCTTCTGTGATTCTGTAAGTATATGCAATAAATTTATTCATTTTCACTGAATTCTGGCTGTGACTTAGAGAAATGCTACTTGTGCCTTCTAGGCTGTATTTATGTTCTCTAAGATATATAGCTGGCTGAAATCCAACATGCATGTACCATTTAGGTGACATCTACTTTCTTAACCCACATCATGATGCAATAAAGATATAACCCAGTAAATATCTAAAAAAACACCCTAAAATTCCCACACACATTCACCAATTAATATGGCAGTCTGTTGCTGGAAGATTGTATCAGTAGAATTAGCACTATTTTTTTGTTAACAGTTTGCTATTTTTAAGGTACACCAATAAGGTTCATAAATGCTGTCTTTTCAAAGCTTGGAAATGCAATGTCTAAACTACAGCTACTGGCCAAAGACTTTTCTGCATTTCTTAGCCATGTAACTATGTCCTGACCAGGAAGCATAAACAACAACAACAACAACAAAAAGTTTATTCAGTATAGTGAAATAGCTGTAATGTTTCCGACACTCTATCTAGATTAGCACTGTAATTATGTTGACTAAAGGTAAATGTCTTGATGTGTTTTATGTTTGTTTTCATTCAGTTAAAGGGTTATATCACTGTCACAAAAAAGAACCACCAAAAAAAGCCTTGACTCACATATTTCATTTGCTACTGTCAGTAAAGTTTACAGGTGAAATATATGATATCTCCCTAAACTCAGACAATCCTAGAAGCCTAGCATACCACCAATTAAACTACTGTAAATGAATAATTCTGAAAGTAGCCACAGGAAAACATCTAAAATCAATTTCCTCTAGATTTAATAACTTAACAGAAATTGATGATACTGTCTCAGGTATCTCTCAGAGAGTGATGCAGTCAAACTACACTTGTAAAAGACTACGTCTAATCCTTACCTTTCTGATTTGAACATTTTGGCATGATAGGACTCCCATTGCTCTTATTTTTTACTGCTTTGCTGAGACAGAATACACTCATTTTAGCAGCCTGCAGCACTGCAAATCAGGCCTTATGAAACACAGCTGGTGAAAGGATTTAAAGTGGTAATTTTTTTATTTTTGTCACAAAAAGATTGATAAAAACATATTTTGGTCAAGTGAAGTTTTCAATAATGTTTTCAAAGAGAAATATTTTTAAAAGACGTGTTTCAATAAAGTCAAACATTTCCTTTACTTCTTACACAACATAGCTGATAACAAATGTGTCAAAAATTACAGATTTTTCTAGTAATTAATACAGCATGTTGATGTTACTGGAACAAAATTATCTCATTAAGGGTTTCAATTACATATTTTAAATACAATTGTAAATGCCAATGTTCTTAAAAATCTGTGTATAATGACTAGATGATCTAAAGTAAGCCAAATGAAAGTGGCCTTGGGGTCAACAGAGAAGAAACAGTGAACAAACGTATCTGGAGAAAAAACTCTGAGGGACCTTCATAGAGGAATCAAAATATACCATGTCATAAAAATCTTAGATTTTCAGATAAATTTTTTCTCATATTTACAAAATTTTGAGCAAGCCAATATTTGGAAATTTCACTTTAAGTTTTGTGTATCATGCAGTTTTTCCTTTCTTCTGTTACATGGCTAATGGTTTTCAGTTATTTTCTCAGGCAGTCATTTCTCATTGTGATACTAGATAAGTAGACAATTAGCAGCAGCGCTCCCCAGTGTGTTTCATGATATTCTCATTGTCTGTGTCCTCAATTGATTCAGAAGTTCAATTATTGCTTTGAATAAACACTTTCAGAGTTCTTATTATCCCAATTTTATTTATCTATTTTTATTTTTTTTAAGTCTAAAAAGTTATTTTAAAAAGTATCCAAGCAATATCTAGGAAAGCAGATTAAAAAGAAAAGATTCCAAGGTCTTTTTTCTAATTAGAAAATCTTGCAGTAATCCAACTAATTGATTTAAGTGTGAACACACAAATTTCAAAATGAAGCTAGATAAGTCTTAAGGGCTGAGGGTCCCTTGGCAATGCAAATAAGGGTCAGCATACTTTCATGGCAACTAACCAATTATGTGATAGGCAATAAGCTTTGAGTGATGTTCACACAGAAAACACTGAATCTTTACTGCTCTCTGCCACAAAACTGTTCTTGACTTTTCCAAATGTGGCTTAATTTTATCAGAAAACACAGATATTTTGTAAAAAAATTTCAATTTTATATAAAAATTAGGTTTCATAACATGTTTAGTTTTTAAAATTATTAGCATTTTATTTCTTTCACATTTTATTTATTATATATTATTATATAATGTTATTATATGATAATAAAAGTTTGTTTATAAGAAATAATACATTATGGTTATTATTAAATAATAATATAATTAAGAAATAAAATAATTTTAATATTTAAAAAATAAAATGTGAGGCACCATTTTTAAATTGTCCGTATTCTGTTCTGGGGTTTTTTTTGTCCTTATTTTTACTCCACATTGCAATATTTCATATCAAAACCAGGCCTGTCTTAAATACAGTTGTAATTATTGATGCTTCTTGTCTTAGTACTTTTAAGTTCAGACATTTTCAAGTAATTTTAAGAAACAGAATAATTAAGGATCTAATTAAAATTTAATTAAATTAGGGTGTGTCTCTCTTTCCACATAATCATTCACTGTTAGGACTTAACTACTTACATCCTATTTTAACTTGCTTGAGATAGCTCTTGAATGAATTAACATACATCTGAGGAAAAAACCCCAGTCCGATAGTAGTTTCTGTAGATTTTATTGCTCTGTCTCCATTCCTGCTATCATCTTCTACCTCTACATTTTGCCAAAATAAGGTGACAAAATGAAGAGCTTACAGGACCGAAAGATGAAGGCTTCATTTTGCCTTAGGTTGTTACAGTATAATACAGAAAAGCCTTAATGATTTCAGCTAAGATAGAAAGAAGGGTTGAACTGGAGCTCAAAGTGCTGAAACTAAATATTTTTTAGAAAAAACAAACCAGTGTACTTGTAGCCAGTACCACAGAAACTGGCTAACAGTTCATCAAGAAGCTATTCTAAATGGAATAAGCCCTCCTAAATTAGTCATAGATTGAGCTGTTCTTTGATATCTTTAAAATAAAGGGAGGAATTACCTGGTAGAGTGGAAGAAACCGGTAGTAGAAGTAGATCGCAAATCCTCCCCTCAAGGAAATGCAAGTATTGGAAGAAAAATGTTGGCAGTGCAAAGCTTGAGAAATACCAAATGAGGAAATAATATATTACCATGTGAGTGTCTTAATCAAAAGGCATGTGTAACATCGTTTTAATCAGTACTTAATCCTTCCATGAAAGTAGAGAAAACATCTGCTCCACCATTTACAATTTCATTACCTGATATGGATCGACTCCAGGGTAAATATAGATTATTATTGTGAAATCCGAGGAGGTATCTAGTTTCACTGTATTTAAAGGTATTGGAAGTCTACTCTGTTCCCATCTTAAAAAGATGTTTGAATAGGATGTGAAGTCAGTTATGCACTGAGCATCCAAGACATGCAAATTTTTGGTGTATTCAGAGTTAAGTTGCTTTCATCTAACTACAGGCATTAAATTGAGATGCCTACTTCCATAGGGTCTCTCTACAGTCAGTGGAGAGAAGAAAGTACTTCCTCCAGGTAATTCAGGCCATCACAGTCATAATGTGGAAGTGCACTGATTAGCGGGATAGCTTAGGGTGATGAGGGTCCTTTGTGAAGTACTTCACTTAGATTGACTGCATCTGAGGCTTAAGTTTTAAACAGAATTTATATTAAAGCCTGAAGCATCTTGGTCTGTTTTTTATTCACTGAGCAACTCATGTAATATACACTGTATATTTAAGAAACGTGCAATATTTATGTAGTCTTTTAAACTAGCATTAGAATATTCTTATAATTCATAGATAAAAAGTTAACTTATTTTCCACAGATCTACTCTTCCTGCACTACCAGTTCATAATGCTTGAGGGATTCATGGCAATACGCCAAGAATTCTTACTTGTCTGGAGAAAAGTCTCCCTGGTTTGCATAATAGATTCTGTCCACTGCAATGCCTTTGCCTAGTCATCCATCTTTTCAGTCCTAGGCATCCCCTGCCTTAGCACCAGAAGGCAGAAATAATTCAATTTCTCTTTCAAGAAAACCTCTGGCTTTTGCACTGTTGTTCAATTTCTTTATTGACTTGACTTGCAGTTTCTCACAGATAAATATGTTTATAATTCTGTTAAACCACAAAAATTAAGTCGGAGGTAGTGATGAAAAACTCAGAAGAATTAACCTTATATATCTTTTTGATCTGTTGATAGCTGCTCCAGCTGTTGTTGATGAAGTACTGACATGCTAGCTTGCTTTTTACCTGAAAATAAGGAGTAAAAGTTGGAATTAGTTTCCAAATGCTACTAAGATGAAAGATACATGCACAAAAAGGTTTTTCCTTTAACAGCAAGCACAAATTTTATAGGCAGGAAAGTAGTATAAACTGAGGAGGTGGAGAAGATAGCAAGCACATCCATCTGATTGTGTACCCATACTAGGCAAATTGGTGCTGCAGCTTGGCCAGTTCTGCCAGACATTAAGTGCAGGTGATTAGAAGCCAGAAATCTCCATTTCAGCACGAGTGCTTTGTCCTACAGTTGCTGAAAAATTCCTTCTTAGGTTGCGTCACCATTATTTTTGTAGGATAGCATCACAATTATTTCCTGAATCACAAGACAGTATTTTCTAATGATCTGTATACTTATTTAAGTCTTTCTGTATCGACATATTTGTTATTTTTGTATGTTTCTTTCTTCAGAATAATAGTAAAAATAAATAGAAAAACTCCCAGATATTTAGATTTAACAGAGGAAGAAAGATGGATCTTGATTTCAGTCCATAAGAGAATGTCGGGCTATGGATATCTGGAAAGACATGTAATATAAATAGAACCAAGATAATTCCTCCTATCAAAATAATTATCATGTCCTCCGTAATTACAGTTTGCCAGACATCAGATGTCATAGTAACAGCTAAAGAAAATCATAATGTCCACCCATCCATGTGCTTCGATTTTCTATCTTTTGTGCGTTTCTTGCAGAAACTGCAATAATAGTTATTCTCACTTAGCTTATGATTTGATTCAAATACTTTTGAAATTAAAAGCATTTAAGCATTATGATTTGGATATAAAGGAGAAAAATTTACATGCAGAAGGAAAGACAGCAAAAGGATGCAAAAAGTAACTTGTAGTTGTGATTTTATACCATGCTGTTCTTTTTTGAGTTAGCACCAGAATATTTAGGATGCATTCACAAGGGTGCATTTATAAGATTGCCCATGGTGATGTCTAAATCAGGGAGGGGAGTAAACTAATAGTCCACAAGACTTTGTTGTAGCCTTGTTGCAGTTTACTGGAGCCATATGGGAGTTTCAGAAGGAGTCTGGGTCTCCTGAGAGCAAGAGGTCTTGGAGAGGTAGCACAGCGCCTGAAGTTCACTCTTCTCTTCAGTCCAAGGAATGACTGCTCCCACTGTAGACACATGGAGTAACTTTTGTCAAATCCTTGCGTTTCCAGTTGTATACATGCCACAGGACAGAGCTCAGCCCCATCTAAAAACCTGCTCGATATCTGCACAGCCAGCCATGTCACCATGGCTATACTGCTGTTCATTGTCCCAGACAGGTAATTCAAATTTGCGTCTGTAAATTCAAGCATTCAGTCACTACCTGTGGTGTAAACATACCCTGAAGTCAGGGATACCAGGCTGCACTCTACCCCCTGTGGTTTACAGATACCCATTAAAGACAAAAAAATAGCACAGTCTATCAACCTTGCACGCATCTGATTCAAAAATTCCTCCCTTCACACACACAGAGGAAATATATCTAGCTGTGCTCCTCCTACTTGCAAGAAAGTAGCTGTGTAACTCGTTGTTTAATCTTGGGGAAGTTATTTATGTACATTTATTTTCCAGTCTGCTAAATGTTTTGAAATGACAAGGATTATCTATACCAGAAAAAATTCTGTAAACTGGCCTTCATTAATACTTACAAACCAGTTTGAGATTATTAGATAAAATATGCTAATATTTTGATAGTTTTCTGTCTTAAATTATGTTAAAATGGCAATAATTTATAATTGAAAAAGAAAAACCAGATATGGAAAAAAGTTCAATGCATGAAAGTATAAACATGGAACCCAAATAAACAGCTATAAAAATGTCATTTAGAAGAATTGATTGAGTCATGAAAAGGCACAATATGCTTGTAAAAATATCTTTAAAACATCAGGAGCCTCATTTGGCTGCATTTCCACAGTAACACCTGTTGGTGGCTCAGTAGGAAAAAGACATTTTTCCTTACAAAAAACCCAGCTGAAAAATAAAAAGCCCTCAAACGTGCATTTCAGAGGAAAACAAAAGTGCAACATCTGTAGAATGTGGAACTGCATCTAAAATTAGATAAGAAAAACAATCTCTTGCAAAAGTATTAACAAAGCAATATGCTGTTAAAGCGGGTTTATGATACAACCTGAATGGTTTTTAAAATGTGTTTCAAGATTTTCAGGTGGTGGATGATTCTATAAAGCTTTTAGCCACTTGGCCTGAGCACAAAGGTGGTGATTCTAATTTTAGTTCTGGGATGTAGAAAAAAGTCAATTCATAACATTTGAATATAAAGAGTAGAGATGAAAAATATATCAGAAATTGAAGGAAAATACTTGAACTTTTTTTGAAAAAGAAGTCTGGAACAATAAATGTGTTAGACTTACTAATTATAGTTGTGATTCACGAGGCTGAAATTCTCTATTGCTTCTAAACTTTGTTGTTAAAATCTTTTAGGCTTTTAAAAATTGCTACCAATACAGACATACAAATAAACATTGACACAAATCTTTAGATGTCAGCAGTTGTTAATATGTAATAAAATCTCTCAAGAAATATTTTTTCAGAATTAATATAATAAGCATATTTTTATCCTGAAATATGTTATCAACCTATATATGTACTTCAGATAGGAGGAAATATTTGTAATTATGATAAAAAGAAAAACAATTCTACAGTTGAGATCCAGTTTGTGACGGTTTGTGGAAATGAAACTGCATATGGGGGCTTTTGACAAATAACTTAGTCCTATTAGCAGATTCTATACAAACTGGCAAAGTAAAGGACAAGCAAATAATTTGAATTTACATCTAACCTCCATGCTCAATATTGTTGAGCTTAATGATAGGAAGCAAGCCTAAATAATTATTTCTATAAAGAATTAATAGCCTCTTTTGGTCCTAATACATTTCATAGCAACATAGCCATAGTTATATATATATATATAATCCATAATATTCCTCAGTCATACATATTTGCTATTTTTCATGTGCTAACACACACCTGAACACAGGTTATCTCATCCCTTCCAATTGCTAGATTTTTGAAACTAAGTTAGTTTAAACATTCAGATCTCACTTCATTGATCCTGAGATTGTGGCAATCATATATTTCCTGAAACACAATGCTCATATTTTCAAAATGTAGCACAAACTGTTGGCAGTTTATGAGACACAAATAAAAAAATTGTACACAAAAATACAGCTGTACAAAAAGCACAGAGTAGTCTGAGAAGATGTTTTGCCATCTTTTCTCTTCAGTGACCGTTGCTGCTGCTCTTGTAATGTAACAGGATAGAGGGAAAGACAAGGGAAACTTACACAATCATGCAGGTCAGTTCACATGCTGAGATCATTATTTTTCCATTACTCTTGAATCTCTATCTAAAATATAAGTCTAGCTGAAATGAAGTTCAGTGAACACTAACTTCTTATTTTTTGTCATCTTTTTCCATTCAAGTACAAAAATGTAAGAATGGGATAGGTTCTCCCACCACTCTGGTCAGCTCAAAATCTTGCCAAATCCAAAATTAGATGCAATTCACTTCTCCGCAGGAGACCGATTGACCTGGTGTGTAATTTTTTTTATCGCACATCTACATTGTGAAATGTTCAAGATTCTTTATCACCTTCACAGCCTTCTGTCTGACAGGAAGATGTATAGAGGCAAGCACTCGGTAGCTAAGGTAAAATATGAAGATATTGATTTTTCAAGTTGTAGCAGCTTAAGTAACCGTAGAAAACTAAAGTCATCAGGAAGAAAAAAGGTTCAGGTCAGATGCCTTCAAGTCTTCAATCTGAGTGGTTATTTTTGTATAATTAAGAGGAAAACATTTTATTTCTTCAAAAAGCAGTATTTATTGCCTTTCTTTAAAATCTAGAATGCTTGTAGTTGATAACACACCTTTTTCTGTACTTTACCAAACACATACAAAAAATCCACTGAATCTAAAATTAATGTTCACTGTTTCTATGTAAGGAGAAGCAACTGCCTGCCACCTTTTTGTTTCTGTGGAAATGGTACCCACACATTCAACATATAATCTTAATTTATTAAAAAAGTGGCTCTTGACAAAAATCGTTGTCTGGTATTTCTGATATTCCTTAGGTGTACTCACTCTTCATTTATTCCTTCCAAAAAAGAGGGAAAACTGAATTCTCAGTAATCACAGTGATATTTTGCCATTGTTCTTGCACTTTCCTACCAAAATGTTTTCTGTTGGCTTGCAATAGCAGCAAAATGGGGCCAAATGACTCAGAAAGTCATTTTAGACAATGTGACTTTTAGAGGTCAACATTGAGCAGAGATGATTTAGAGGTATCCAGAAGGTGATTACCATCAGAATGAAGGAAAAAACTTTTTTGTCCAGTTTTGTGGTAAACTTCAAAAAAAACGTTGTTGATTAATCCTCCAAACTGGCATATCACTGCTTGATAATTTTGACTTAAAATTTTTGATGTATAGCATAGCTGGTGGTACTTTGGTACCCTCACCTTTTGCTTCTTATAGCTATGAAATTCCGAAATAATTTTCAAGGGAAAAGAATATTTCTTATATAAAAACTTACATTGTTTTCAAGATTTTCTGGAAACTTTGTTTCAATTTTCAAATCCTGAAATTATTCACACATTACAAAACTCTCTGAAGTCAGCAGATCAGTTTTTCAGAGAGGTATTTTTTATTTTATGACTGTAGAAAATAAATCCAGAGGGAGAAACAAAAAGGGTGAAAACAATTTAAAATTGCAATCAGTTTGCGGTGAAAGAACAAAAGTTGGTGGTTGTGCTAGCTGCAAAATCAAAGCAAAACAGAAGTTGGACTTGGGCTGATAGTCAAGAATCCTGAGTCATGTAGAAGAATCTAAGATCAGGAGGAGGTGAACTTAATTAAATGATGGGGGAGGGAGGTAGAAGTAAGGATCAGGACACAGAGTCAAGGTCAAGCACGTGGATTCAAGGAACTGATGCACAACCTAGAATCTTGCTGAGAAGCAAGAATAATCAGTAAAATAAGCTCATGTAATAAAACCCCAGCCTCACTATGGTCAAACATCCATCCTTACCCAGATGATGTTACTGAACTTCTCAAAGAGATTATTGGCAATGTTACTGGGCTGGCAGGTAAGTGAACTGCCACCTCCAAGGAAAGAGGTATCAGACTGTCAAGCTGCAAACCTGGATACAATTAGTCTCAGAAAAAAAGCTTTCTAAGCATGACACCAGGCTGAACATATGACAAAAATGTTCAGCTCTAGATCTTGCTTAAAATACCAAATCAGTCTTCATTTCCATACAGAGCCTATATTGCTTCACTGCTGCTTTTTTCTCTCCCCAGCTCTGCTCATCACAGATTCTTCTTCTCCTTTGCTGAGATATCTCTTGTATCCTCCTTATGTGAACCCTGTCATTTTGGAAATAAAAATTGGTCCACATAGTAAAAGTAGTGCACTATTTGGGACAGTTTTATCATTTTATCAAGAAAACTTGAAGACCCTTCAATGGGTAGAAAGTAATTTCCAAGTGAGACATTTGTACAAATCTTTGGATGGCTTCTCTTTCCTTCAAATGTACTTTTTTGGATAGACCTGTAATATATTACAGAACGAAGAAGAGTTAGAAGATATTATTTCACACATTCAAACAATGTGTTTCAAATGTTTCAGAATCCCTTTTTCTATTTTACTTGGCAATTACTTAGTACCTTGTAGCTTGTTCCTTTTTATTGTTGACTGGCTGCATTGGGTTTCTGTGTGCGAACTGTGTGTGAACTCTACTGTGAACTGTAAAAAAAGAACCCTCCAGGCAATTGCACATATTTAAAAACAAACAAACATGCATTAAGCAAAGCATAAAAAGTGTTGTGGCAATCCAGTAGTGTCTAGGGAATGGGATAATATAGGCATCCAGTCTGAATGAATGTGAGAATTAGAGCTTTTGTGTTTTTCAGAATAGCTGAACATGCAGAAATACAACACTCAACTTAATAAAAATAAGCTTAATAAAAAGACATAGTGCAAATTATGTGGTGGGGATTAAGTTAGGTGTTCTTAGGTCAACACACAAGTGATGGAAATCTTCCAGCCAGGAAATTTTCTGACGTGAAATAGTTGCCATCTGAGACCTATAAAAGGATGAGACAATCCAAGCCATATTTCAAGAAAAGTCAAGAGTGTCTCTATGAAGAATGCACTAAGATATTTTGTGTATGAAAATGAGGGACACCTTATTTTGGAGACTTAGTTTGGAAGACCACAACTCATAAACAAAGCCTGCAACATGCTCCTTTTCTGTTCCTTTTCTCTTTTCTCATGTAGCATCAATTCTGAAATCAGGCAGCATAAATAAAGTATACTTCCCCTAGACTGTTGCACAAAAATAATTTAATATGGAAATCAGAGAATCACTTGGGATTAATGGGAGGGGATTTTAGCTGGTATTGTTCTTGCTTGTATTTTTATCAGGTGGACAGAATAAGGAGAAATGATTAAAGCTCTTACTTAACTCGCTTTCATATGTAGGTGATTTCTTTGTGAAAACTTTTGTCTCTTGTGGATTGCAGCAAGAAAACATTTAGGAAAACAATACTTGAGAGAATGAGTTGGTCAAAAAGCTCCAAAAAGATCAAATGTTTACTATGTTTACTACTAATAGAAGAATCTCAACACATTCAGTGAAGATAAGGGGTCCTCTACAACACCCTATGAAATTTTACCCACAAAAGATAAGAAACTTCATCTCAAAATAAATTGTATCATCAGAATTACCAGAAAGTGATGCCAGTGTGCCAAATGTGTTTAGGAACTATATATGTGAATATGGAATATAACTGGTAGTCTGAGAAAAAGATGGGTGTTCAGACTGACTTTGTTTTGAAATGATATCACCTTCATCTTTCCCACCCTCCTTCCCTAAACGTTAATGTTGTTTTCTTTCTCTAAAAGACTGACAAGCTCATGTTTTGCTACCATTTATATGACGATATAATCTATAAACTAAAATACAATTAAAATATCACAATAAAAGAACAAGTGTTTAAAAAAAAAATCAAGGGTTTCAATTCTTAAAGTAGAAATCTCTTTGTCCTGTTAAGATCTTGGTTCAAAACCTATGCAGTTGCATTAAATTCTGGATGGAGGCATGTAAGTTTGAAGTGCATTTCTCTTTGATGTTCCCGAAACTAATAGCTCATTTGTTTGAAAGGATTCTTAGGCACATATTTCTTGAAATAAAATAGAGTGCATTCTGTGGATCCATTAAAATATTCAGTAGAAATATAAGCAGAGCTTGCTTGATTTCCCCCCCGCCACTATTAATTAGACAGCTGATATATCTCCCCACAAGTTTAATGTCATTAACTGGCTACCCCGCGACATTACAAGAGGATAAGAAAAGACAGATGGACTGATTAGGAAGTTAGACATTGCACAGTGACATTGCCACAAACCTTATGTATTGCCAAACTGAACTTCATCAGGACTATCTCATTGATATGTCAGTTGGATGTTTTCAGGTTCAAATACACCATGCTACAGGCAGTCCAGGATATTTTGAGCTAAAGGAAAACTCTCATATCCTGTACAAAATGACACCAAAGTTGTCAGCCTCTAGGTTAACAATGACAGTGGGTATTTAGCTACAACAACTTTTCTCGCTTGCCATCTGTCATCATGTTCTGTGCTTTCACTGTCACATAAAAACTGATTAGTCCACATCAGCAAGTGTTGCTTTGAAGAACAAATTAAAATACACCAAAAGTTATGCAGTTCTTTAATTGCCTCCCTGGAATGTATCCAAATTAAAACATGTTTGCTTAGACAAGAATGATAAGAGGGACAATGGCATAGCCTCGTTCTGTTTGGTTAAGGTCACAGGACATGGTCCCATTGGGACAAGATAATGTTGCTTAGCACTAAACTAAATCTCAACACAATGCACCTTGAATACTGTGTTCACTTTTGGGTCCCTCACTACAAAAAGGACATTGACATACTAGCGAGAGTCTGGAGAAGGGCAACAAAGCTGGTGAAGGGTCTTGAGCACAACCATTATGAGAAGTAGCTGTAGAAATGGGGGTTGTTTAGCCTGGAGAAAAGGTGGGACCTTATCACTCTCTGCAACTACCTGAAAGGAGATTGTAGTGAGGAGCGAGTCAATCTCTTCTCCCAGGTAACTAACGACAGAAGTGGCCTCAAGTTGTGCCAGGGGCAGTTTAGACTGAATATTTGGAAAAATTTATTCACCAAAAGGATTATCAAGTGTTGGAATAGGTTGCTTGGGGAAACTGTTGACTCACCATCCCTGGAGGTATTTAAAGGATGTGTAGGTGTGGCACTGAGCGATATGGCTTTGTAGTTGAAATGGCAGTGGTAGGGTAATGGTTGGACTTGATGATCTTAAGAGATCTTTCCCAACATAAATAATTCTATGATTCTCTATCATTATCACTGTAAGAATACATATGGTATTTACAAATGTGTATATATGCACCCCATTTTCCTTTCCCGTGTGTATGTAGGAATCCATGTCTGTATCAGCTTCACAGCTCTTACACATTCTTACCTGTAAATACCTTTCAATGTAGAAATAAACTTATAACAAGAAGAGATGAGCGTTGCGTTGAGGGTCAAAAGAGTATGGTAAACCCACACTTTTTTCTAGGGTAGATTTCCTAGTCTTATTGAATGGATTTCACCATATTTAAGCACTATGGGTACAGTTCAGCTACTTACATAAGCAGGAATATTCATAGGCTTTGAATGACATTATAATTAACTTTTTTAAAGTGCAACATTTTCTATTGGCCAAGTAGACCCAAAGAACCTAACCCAGATAGAATAAAAAAATACAAGGAAAATAAGGAATTTGTGCTTCCTAAATGTTACACTTTGAAAGTAGCTAGCTAAGCAATGTCTTACATAAATTAGGTGTGTATAGATTTTTAAATACAAAGAACATAAGATTTCTATGGAGAGAGGTACAATATGGTAATAATATACACCAAGTTCATCCCCTTTTCTGTCACGCCTTTGTTGTTTATCTAAAATCTACCACCAGTTCTAATATTTTCTATTTTTTTATTTTATCTCAGCAGCATGAAATCACCACAATAATGGCAGTTGGGTTTGCGTTTTAGAAAGTAAAATTATTATGTCCCAACCTCCTTTTTCTAAAAACCTGTTAAAGATGTAAACAAAGAAATACAAGAAACTATTTTGATCATGAACATGATCATGAATTTAAGTTCTAGTAGGAAGACAGAAATTTTACAAAGAGTGGAACCTCTCTGGATAAAGATATTATATGTCTAAAATATACACTTCTGTGTGTTTGTGTGTGTGTATTTATTCCCCTTCCCCAAGACCTTAGGTGTTTGCCATGACAACACATCCAGAATGTCATTGGCAGTGTTTATACAAGTGTTGTCACCTCTGCAATTTTCCTGGATGTGCCTTTATTGCTTCTATGATGTTCTTGCAATCCGGGCATAGCAGAAATATTTCTATTCCTCATAGTCACCAAGATAAAATATTTTAAGAGGAGGACTCTCATCTGCTGTTAGCAGTCAGTGAAGGAAGCAATACCACACCTGGTCTGCAACTGCAGGACAATGATCAAACATATATTCATGCAAATATTTAGTATTTTTGCACTGGATGTCTACAAAATACTTTGAACAATGTTTTGACAAGTATCTGTGCTAACAGCACTTGTGTGAAATACTCTATCCATGCAATTTAGGTCTCAGACACTCCCACTTTTTTGAAACAGCTTCAACGATGTGGAATTTGCTCAGCTTTAGCATGTAAACCAATTAATTCTTCTTTTTCTCCTTTTCTTCATAATTTTTGTCTCTATATACGTGCAGGGGTTTAAATATTCATCTAAGAACAGTGATATTACCTAATTTCATTCTATTCAGCCTTTGCATTTGTGTCTCAATGGGAGGTTATACGTAAGATGCAAACATTTGAAGGGTTTCCAGGACATATTAGAAACAGATTTTTGATTATGCTGCTGTGGTCATGATATGGATGAGTACAAGTGAAATATTATATAAACAAATGTTTAATTGTAGTGTTTATTATGTCAAAAGTTTCTACTCCTTGACTGCTCCTGGTTTTTTTGTTTCTATGAAATTCCATTGGTTCATATCCACCTCTTGAAATGGCAATAATGTACTTTAATTTAAAAATACAATTAACTCTTCACTGAAAATGAGAAATATGACCCTCCTATTTGGTCTGTTGCAGTTTGCTGCTAACATATTTCAGATTAGTTCTCATTACTAGTTGGGCTGTGCAAGATTCTTGCTTAGCACCATATGTTCAAGAGGACATAAGTCTTAAGATTAAATTCTGCTGCCTCCTGTTGGCCAGCAGCTCATTAAAATGGACCTCATTTGCATGCATCACCAAGTGCTCTTGTCAGAAATGGTGTAGTAACATTCTGTGGTTTATCTGCCAGAAACCCTAAATAAAAAACTTCATTTCTCTAGGTTAGCACCAGGTTCCCAGCACTGATGCAGTGATAATAAAGATAAAACACTGATAACTTTGCAGTAGTCAATGGTAATAGGGCTTTCAAACTGTGGAGAAACAGAAGGGAAGCTCCCAGAACAACTGAAGAAAATCTTGAAGTCATATTTTCCACTCCCTTTACCCCTAACATTATTTATTTGATAAATCAACATTTTCAAAATTAAACCCTGCATGATCTTCAACTAGCTGTTGTTCATATACACATATTTTAGGATATCTTTTGACAGTGAATTACACATTAAATACATTTAAATTTCTCTCTTAAGTATGGAGCCAGTTTTCCTATAGAGCTGGATAGATGGATTTGGCACATTTAAATGAAGCTGAAGGAGATAAATGAAGTCTTGGAAGCTGTGACCATGTTCTGTCCAGGCAACAAACCCTACTTCTCAGCAGGACTAAATAGTCCAGAAAGAGTTATTCTTACAGACTGTTTCGAGAACCTGAGTTAGCTTATTAAAGTCTAGTAATGATGTAGCTTCATGACACTGCAACATCACTGATGGGCTCAGTCTTCATTTGCAGACCATTCAATTCAAAGAAACATAGAACTGATTTTCACTGAGAGTTCCTTACACAGAGATTATTATTGTACTATGTTTTTAAGCTTAGCCATCAAAATAATAATTCACGTCAGCACCAAGAACCTTATTAGAATTGTCATATTTTAAATCACCCTTCCATCCCTGTGCTACTACAACTTCTTATCAGAATCTTCTCAAAGCAGCTTTGAGGTGGGTGTGTGTGCTTCCTAACGAAAGGACATTTATAAATGCCTTCACTGAGTTCTGACAGTTTACTATTATACTAAATTAAATTCAGACAAACAATACCTACTTGTTCCTTACAAAAAAAAAAGAGCTAGAAACAGCAGAAAGATGCTTAACTCCTATTCTAAAGCAAACTTTAACCAGTGATGTATTTAATCTTCCCAGAGCAAGGGAGCAAGAGAATATCATCCTTGTTTTACAGATTAAGAACTCGCAGTTCATTTCAAGTCAGGCAGAACTGCCCAGCCTCATATTTCATCAGGCACGTCTTCGATTTTACAGTCCTCTGAGGGGAGAAGCACCCCTCACACACAGATAACCAGTGCCACAGCTTCTCTGCTGAGTTGAAATAAAAGCTATGTTCTCCCTTAAACATCATTGCGTGACACAAAACACAACACCAGTCAACATTTTGGCAAGAAATATGAACTATCTGACATCAGGACATGGCAAAACTACACTGTACCAATGAAGAAGGTGAGAGCTAGATCCAGGAATACTGAAATAGTTCCCTAGGAGAGTAGTCTATTACTGTTAATGCTGGAATATTTTCTACTGTTTGTATTACAATTTTTTTTACCATAAAAATGGATAGAACTTAAAATTTTGAGGAGACACAATGTAACAGCAACACGTTTTAAATGTAAAAGTATTTACTTGACTCCTCTAATGATAGTCTAATGGAATTAAGAACAGGTTTTTAGTAGTATGAAAATTGTAAAGACATGGCAGCAAAATAAGGCTGGCATTTGGAGAAAAATCTAACTGTAAGCTTGTCCCATGTTTGCAAAGTTGTAGAGCTGTATTTCGAAGTTAAACAGAAAACTTTTGCAATGGTGAAAAAAAACCCCGAACCAAAACCTACCAGCCTTAACATGCAACAGTCTTCAGATGAATTTAAAAAAAAAAAAAAAAAGAAAGAAAGAAAGAAAGAAAGGAAAAGAATGAATGAAAAAAGGGAAGGATGTCCCTGTATTAATTTTTGAGGATGGCACTGACCTTCATTTCATTTCAGTAGTACTCAGGTGCATCAGACAAAGTTTTACACTTCCTGGATGTTCTTTGCTTCAAAGTCATTACCTCCAACAGTTTGACTAAAGAGTATTCCAGCTGGTGAAAATAAATAAATATATTTGCACAACTGTTATTTACAAATATTTCTGTGAAGTGAGCCAAGTACAAAATGGAAGTCAGATTTTTCAACGTAAAGGCCTGAGAATAGAAAGACTTTTCTCACCTCAGGTGGCAAGCTTAGTACAAATTGGTGGATCCCAAAAAATAAGACAAGAGGCAACAGGCAGAAACTGATGCACAGGCAGTTCCACCTGAATATGCAGGTGACCAAGTACTAGAACAGGTTGCCCAGAGAAGTTGTGGAGTCTCCCTCCCTGGAGGTATTCATGAACCATCTAGATGCAACCCTGCTTGAGCAGGGCAGTTGGTCCCTTTCAACCTCACCCATTCTGTGATTCTGTGAAAAAATAAAGAAGAGATAAGATTCAAAATATTGCACGAGACAAAGGAGAGGATTTAAAAAAAGAGATTGTGTTGTACAGGAAGAGTTACATGATGATTCATAACGACACGAAGGACATCGACATAATTAATGCAAAGACAGTTATTCTGCAAACCCCCTTAATCCTCCAGTATGCATCAGGCCTGAAGAAAAGGAATCACTGCTACAGAAAGCAGGTAAGCTTTAATCTATATCTATATTGTCCTTGATAGTTCTTCTGCAATTCTTGATTATTATCAGTTCAAATGATATTTCTGGGGATGTGCAGAAGCTTTATGGTACAGTAAGCATTTTAATGAATTTAATTTGATCTCATTCCATTTGTATAAATTATCCTGCAACAAATATTGACTTCTTTGCAATTATTGAGTATAACTTTTTAAACACATTGGGCAAATAAGATTTCAATTTAGCAAACATTACAAATCACTCACTTCAATATTGCCTGTAATTATATGGCCAGATGAATAAATGTAAGTCTAAACAGATATCTGTTTACTATACTTAGGCTAGTGCCATCTTACCTTGACCTTATGTTGTTGTCACTGCTAAGTGACATTTTTCCCATTACTGTAAAGACAACCGAAGAGAAATTGCTGCTGTGGAGATATTGCATGGTAGATGTCTAAACTGGAAATTATCCAAACCTAGGTGAGCACCTACCTAAACCAGAGTACTATTTCTGATACTTGATCAAATGACTGAAATCTGAGATAAACCAAAGAGACACAGCTTGGATCACAGAGTAAAAATGCCTGTTCTCATCTGGAGTTAGCTTGAACATCATGTACAAAAACATGTTCTGAATAACAACTGATCTTCCTTAACTCAAGCCAGAAGCATTTCTGTCAGAAACATGTTAGAAAAATAAACATGAAATATGAAAGTGATTAAAAGAAAACATTCTATATTATTTTCACCAGTTTTAAATAAGCTGGTGTAAATATCTTTTGTATAAGGCATTTAAATTTCAGCATAAACTTACTTTTAATCACTGAAAGTATGAGTTGGGTTAAAAGTGGGAACAGAAAGATGAAAAGTTATTCTATTACTCATTTTCCAGTATGAGGAATTACGTTTCTAATTTAAATGCAAAGTCTTGATTTAGGAACAGAAGTCAATATTACAACAGCAAAATTTGCTAATAGTTATCTTTAAGCAGGAACCCAACTTTTTCATCCATCCTCAACCTATTTAATAATTATGAAAACACCCTCAGTTACACTTTAGGCCATTATTTTATTATAGTAGTGATCACTGAATATTTTGATGTGGGGAATTTTTTTGTTAAAAAATACCCCAAAGCATTAATGCTGCCTCTTCATATTTTACATATAAATCAATATGCTATGTACTTCATAGTTTACATGTAACAGCTGTTGGTCACATGTGTGAGGCATTGGATTATTATATTATCGGATCAGAACCAACTTAAGTGTATATGTGTGTCCAGAAGGAGGGTCAGGTCAAATCTCACAGATGTGAGGTCGGGCCATATCCCACATGGCAGCCCTTGCAGCTTCATGGGGCAGCCCCAAAGCAGCCGTCAGTCAAAAGACATCCTGACAGCCCACCAACATCACAGCCCCCTGTCACCATTGACCCAGCCTCTGACTGACTACATCACCCCTCACTCTGGCCTGGAGTCACAGAGTGATCAGTGGACTGGAAGTCCTGCCTGGGAGGTGTGGCCACAGGGGGCATATAAAAACAGCAACACACATCTCCTCCTCTGTCTTGAGACCTACCTCCATCACGTGAAAGCTGGGCTTGCTCAGGACTCTCTAGTGGTAGCTATTACCTTCTCTTAATCTCTTTTTTATCTTGTTCTTACTCCTTTTTCTTCTCTTAATCTCTTTCTTAATGTTTTGGGTAAATTGAAACCAATGGGTTTGCTTTTGCTTGATTGTGTGGGTTGGTGTGTGCAGGGTCAGTGCTTTGGGGAATGCTCTATCCTGGTTGTATGTTAGCCTTTTGAACTTTTGCCAGCTTCACTTATTTTCTCCATTAATATCAGTAAAAATTATATCCTGCATAGCATCTTCTCTTTAGGCACCTCAAGATATTAAAGAACTGAGGGCTCTCCAAAAGTTAAGTGAGCAAATTTTTGGAGCTTTGTATATTTTTTAAAAGTAGAACTCCTGGGTGAGCTCATAGCTCCAGGCTTGGGATCTTACTACATCTTCAATAGCTGAGAACTGTGGTGGCAAAGAGCAATGGACAGGACACCTTTCAGTGTGGTCTGATCTCAGAGATTCAGCATAAGCACCTGTGCATCTGCCAACAGTCTGAAAAAATAGCAATGGACTCATTTGGCAAGTGATTTTAATTGCATTCTCTTTGAGTTCAGGAACTTGGAGAGCATTTCTATGTTTTAAATTAAGCTTCCTCACCAGGGACCAAATTTGGAAGTGGATTGAAGGCATTGGAATGATATAAATAGATACCTTATTCTGACTCATTAATATGCATATTACACTAATCTAAACTGCCTTTATATTCTCTTTAGATTTCCCCAGGCAATCCTATAATTTTTTCCTCTCATCTTCATAAATTTATCAATATGTTACATCCCACTCTTTAACTTTGTCCAGTGTATTAGTATGAAAAAGAGTGAGAATGTGTTTAATTTCTGGGCTGAAAAGCAGACGAGTAGGAAAAGGGACCCAAAGGAACAAAAAAGCAATTGGTAAATGATATAATTACATTATGCATCGTCTAGTTGAATATATACTAGTTTCTAAGTGTACTGGCAACTTCATATATATTGTTTTAAATGTTAGTAAATGGAATGGATAAAATTACATTAAAGACCTCTAAATGAACAAAAAGCTAGCAACTGAATTTGTACATTGTATTAACACATTAAAACATTTAAAAAATTTCAAACCCATTACATTTCAGAAAATAACTGTAATTTATTACCTCAGAAAACCTTAACATAATCTCTTACTTTAACTCTGGCTGCTTTCTGAAAGACGTTGATTATCTGCGTAATATTAGACTTTCAAAAAAGTGACATATTCCCTGCTTGCCCTTGAGAAAGAAATTACAGACTGTCTGCAGGGAAGGGCTGAAGATATCTGTAAAACATTTATAACTTAATGTGAAATGAACCTGGTAGTCTTTTGACACCAATATAGCAGTTGTTAAAATTGTGCACGGGTAGCAGGCAGATAGGTAGATTCAGAGAAATAAAAACTATAGGGAATCCTTAAAGATATGGCAATATGGAGACATGTACACAGGGGCTGAGAAAGTATTTCAAAACTTCTGTTTTATCATTGCCTTTTTCTCATTAGTTTTTCTTAGTTGTCTATGTATGGCCACTGTCAGAGGTAAGATACCAAAGAAAATGAATGAGGTTTTGGTCTGACTCACCAGAGATTCTCTTACAGGTTTCACAACTTTTTATCATTCAAGTTGCATACATACATACAGAATAGAAAAGATGGGAGGGGTAATAATAGATAGAGAAGGAAATCCTAAAAATTCAAAAAGGCCTTATTAAAAGGAATGCTAATTCCATGGATTCTGGCTAGTATTCTGACCATTGTGACCATTCGTTTAAGTGTGAGCTGATTTATGAAATGAAAGTGAGAACCAGTGAGAACCATAGAATCATAAAATGGTCTGGATTTGAAGCAACTTTTAAGATCGTTTACTTCCAACTCCCCAGCTGGAGGCAAGATCATCTTCCACTCGAGCAGGTTGCTCCAAGCCCCATCTTGCCTGGCCTTGAACTCTTCCAGAGATGATGAATCCTCAATTTCTCTGGACAGCCTGTTCCAGTTCCTCACCACCCTCACAGTAAAGAATTACTTCCTAATATCCAACCTAAACCCATTCTCTTTCAGTTTAAAGCCATCCCCCCTTGCCCTGTCACTATTTGACGTAGGAAAATATCCCTCTCCAGCTCTGATGTAGGCTCCTTTTTGTATTGGTGGGTTTATCTAAGTTTTCTGCAAAACAGTCTCTTCTACAGGCTGAGCAATCCTACTTCTCTCAGCCTTTCCTCATAGGAGAGATGCTCCATCCCTCTGATCATCTTTGTGGCTCTCCTCTGCACTTGCTCCAACAGGTTGATATTCTTCCTTTACTGGGGAATCCAAAGTTGTACACAGTACTCCAAGTATTATATTACATTTTTTTAACACATTCAAAATCAGAAAATTAAAGTCCTAAGTATAACCTTAGTTCTAAACACTGGAGAGGGTCCACATCTGGTACATACAACATATTTGGGCAAGAGATACATCACATGCATATCACACAATATTCTGAATTGGAACAGACCAACAAGGATCATCAAATCCAACCCTTAGGTGAATAGCCCATGCAGGGATTGAACCTAAAACCTTGGCATTGTTAACGTCATGGTCTAACCAATATACCAGCATGTGTGCACGTGTTGAGGTCAATTGCTAGAATACAGACCAAAAAAAATTTTGAGATTTGGTTTTGAAATTTCATGTTCAGGAAAAATTAACTGCGACGTCTCTTCTCCTTTAGAAGAAATTACTTTGACAAAGTTTTCAACAAATCCCATTTGGTCAGAATAGTGGACCCATAATTGACTTCAAATGAACTATTAGAAAGGGAGTAATTGTCCTGACAAAACAGAAAGTCCTGATTTTTTTTTTTCCTTTTTTAAAGATGCTTTCGAAATTATACCCCTAAATGTCTCATTTCAAGGCAAGAGACACTCTATGAATTACTTCTTTGAAGCAGCTTAGTTATTGTATAGGTCTCTAATGAAACTTAACATTCTGTTCCTGTCTGGAAACATCTGTTCTCTGAATGAGAAAAAATCTTTTATATAGCTCCTAGAGAAAGGATTCTGTCCTGCTAAACCACCATTCAATGCATTATAATCAAAAGAGGCTGTTGAACTTGTATATTAATGGTTTTATAGACCTTTCCAGGATCATAAAGATGAAGAGAAATCCCTCAGTTGTTTTATGTGTGTTTTATCAATAAAGTTATTATGAAATAGATCAAATGTTTTTACCATATTTATGATCTTTTTGTAGGGTATTGATGGCATCCAAAAGTTTCACAAGTGTTTAGAAATCACATTGAACTTCCTGAATAAGTAACTTCAATCTTAAAATTTATCAGTAATGAAGAATGAGATTTAAAAAGAAAAAGTTATTGGAAAGGGAATTAGCAATAATTTCCATCTAACTGTCTTCAAAGTAAATAATGCAATGAGTTTAAAATCACAGAATCACAGAATTTTCATAAGGGATAAACAGAAAAAGAAGCATGTTTGCTATGACAAAAAATATAGAAAAGGTTGCTGTTATTCTGCTGAATAAAACTTTAGTTTTATTCAATACTTTACAACAAGAAGCAGAGTTATGGTATTATTTTTTAAAGTGAATTTACATTAAACTCTTGCTTTAAACATGTAAAAGAAAAAAGTTCAGCAGGAAGATGAATCGGTCACTACCTCCTACCTTTCTCTGCATTCATCCAGGAAAGGAATTGCAGGCCCAGAGTCATCCCACATCATACACTGAACTCAGTTATCCCCATGGCCATTGCCACAAAAGCGTCCTCCATCAACAAACCAGAGTAATAGACATTCACAAAAAATAAGTCACTAGTGGGCTCTACTGTCCCTTGAGGAGCCTCTCTCTCTCTTTCCAATTCCTATAGACAATAGCCATAGGACAACTAGGCTTCTAACTTGGACCTCTTCATGAAGGGCCAGAAGAGAATTGGAAGGAACATAGAGTGAGGAGAACAGTTCATCACAATAGGAAAGGCTGCTTGTAGCCCCAAAGAACCAGGATTTTATCTCTCCTCACAAAAGTACCAGCTTTTGTTTTGCACTAAGACCAGACTGAGAAGCTAAAACTGCTGAGAAAGGCAGGAGCAATTAGCCATGCCACATATTCTCTGAGGACACAAATGAAGCAATTTTAAAATACTCTGTTGACAACTGATGGGGCATTTTATAGAAGCAGAATATTATTCATCTAAGTCAAAATTTGCCTATGAAGAATCCAGGATATTTTTTTTCCCTCCCAAATGCCTTTATCTCTTCACTTAATTTTATGATATAATCTGTGTGCACTCCCATTATTTGATAAAAGGGGAGTTTTTTAGAGGTCCAAAGAGGACTCCTGTTGACTTTCAGTGTAAATCGGGCACTTTTTATTATCTCCCACCAGATCTATAAATGTCCTTACTTGTTCTATACTTTAAAGAAAATAGGGTTCCCCAGGCATTTGGTCATTAGCTTAAGTGTTCTCTTTTCTTGCCCTAGATAAGGGGTCACAGTTAGTTACCATGGACATTTTAAAGAAAAATCATTAAACATTCAACATGACTTATTAAAAAGAGCCAGAAGCAAAATAATCTTTCACATGCAAAAAAAAAGCCCAACTTTCAACATGTGCAAGAATGGCTAAATTAAGCCTGATTACTTTTTAAAAATCTACAATTCTGATTTTCATTACTATTCTACATTTCAAGACCCCTTTCTGCGCAGCCTGGTAAGCATAAATTATCTGCAGTCTCAGACCCTCCCCTCCCAAGTAAGCACAGGAGAACAGATTTCTGCAGCAATTAGTGCTTTGGCCTTTTCCAAACCAAATATTGAATTTTGAATTGGTTTCATGGCAAAAGCAATTCACGGTTGCGAAATCTCAGAATACTGTAGAGCTGATACTGCATGAGCATTAACATTTCTACTTCCAGCACATTAAAGGCTGTAGTTGATTTGTACATGCCTTTTCTGTTATAGTCTTCCTTTCCTGCCCCGCCCCCCCCCTTTTTTTTTTATTTCTTACTAAGGATAAGTAGTCAAATGCTCAGTCAGTTAGCAAGTACTGAGAATTGGATGATTTTCTGGCCTTAAAACTCAGCTGTTCCCTACAGCAAGGAAGGACAGGTGCCTTTACACTGTTAGATTGCTGTGTATGGTGTTCTGTCACTTTGTATGTTTCAATCCATGCTGCAGCCCTGGAAAAGAAATTATTAAGAACAAACAATCTAACAGGATTCAAGATTTTAGCAAGTGCTTTTTTTCAGTTAAAATTTATTATTGTAATTGCTCAATTAATAATGTCTCTACATCTTGCAAAACTCAAGGTTCTTCGTGGAAAGCTAAGGCTCAAGAGAATTTACACTCTAAAATACTGTTGACTCTTGTTTCAAAGATACAGCTCAGGTGTAAGTCTGAGTCTTATCTCTTCTAAAAAGATAGCGTCCATGTTTGCCTAAGAAAAAGAACAGTAATCATGAATCAGACCAAATATCCATTTTCCATACCATGTGCAACTACATCACAATAGAGAATCCACTGCTATGAGTAACATATTTCAATGTGCTCTCAGATGTCATATAAGATTATAATACTGATTAGAGTAATAGCAGTCAAGTTTATTCTTCAGTGAAGAATAGGAGGTGGTATAACTTGCAAGCTACTCTGTTACATTATTCCCAGGTGACGTATAAGATGCTAAGTGGAGGAGTTTATTAAATATTTTAAAGACCTGCTGTCAATGGGAAACTATAAACTGCAGATTGAATTGTAAATATTTAGTATGCATGAGACTAGTGCAAAAGAGACATGGTATAAATAAATAGTATTTGATTACTGAAATTATGGATCTGGGGCCAGACTGGGCATTACTAGAACATTTAACCTGAAGGTCTACTCTTCTTTTGCCTACCATAAATTCAGTTGCTCTAAGAGATTTTTCTTTCCCATTTTTTTAAATTAATCTCTTTCAAAACCTCCTAGATATCAGTTTTAGTTTAGAGCTACTCAAACTGTACTATAGTGTAAATGTAGCTCTTCTGTTTGTATATGATTAATTAATAAGTTTTGATTTCTGTGAATACATATGAAAAGTAAATATCTTCCAAGTAGTTTATAAATACCATCTTATATATATAAATACCATCTTATGACTGCTTATGAAATATCAACTTTGACTCTTCATTATGGACTGCTTTTGGTCATATGATATGGTTTTTCTCCTATTTTGGAATTCTGAAATATTTGAAAGTAGGATGACGCAGACCGACAAATTAAACCACGGCTACTCAAACATATCTCCAAATAAGTTTCTTCTTTGACTAATTTTTGTTCCAGATTTCTTTACACTTTTAAATCCTCTATATTTTAATAATTCTAAAACAACTTGTAAAAAATACACAAAACATTTGCATTTTTCTTTGAGAAAATGTGTGTTAAGCTCTTTTCTTGATTTGATAAGTCCTTACCCCTAAAAAAATGTCCTCTTTTTATGTCTGAATATTTCTCCCAACACTACCTGTCTCATGTGTAGGCAGAGGATTTTAGATTTCCCTGCCACAAACTTCTAGTTGTTGGGGAGGGCAGATAGTGTAATTTGACTTAGGATGGGATATGACCTTAGGTTAAATAAGTCATTGGTTCAATTCACATAATTTCACCCACTTGGATGAAGAAATCTGATTCAGACACTGAGAGTGCATGCTCCATGCTCTGATGGCAGGAGGCAAAACCAAATTTTACTGACTCAAGGAGATGGACAACTTTCCATTGAATTTTCCACTTGCTATCAACAAGAGTCACAATTTCTCTCCCCAGTCCATTCCCATCCCATCCCAAATACATTAGCCACTCCCTTAACAGTAGGAGCCTTTCTGTTGTGGTCTTACAAAGCTGTATGTCTGTTTATCTGAGCCAGCCTGTGCAGGTCTTGTCTTCCTATCTTCATGTACATTACATCCATGTTTAGAGATGCTATGGAGGCAATTATGCTCTGAAGCACACCTCAGCATTCTGTTTCTTGGTTATCTACATACCAATACTGATTGAAGACCACCATGACTTCTAGCTTCAAGGTTAGATTTCTTCTCTGTAGAAAGCAAAGCATAGGCGAAAAGAGAAAGCACATGACTGTGATTTACCCCAGTCAGAATTTGGAAGGAGATCAGAGGATTACACTATTGCACAGGCAATTGAAGACAGACTGTTTAAATAAATCCACACCACCCCTCCAAAAAAAAAAACCCCACAAAACCACTAACCAACTAACAAAACCCAAAATGAAACAAAAAACCAAACCCACTACTTTGCTGGGCTATTTTGCATAGGAGGCAACTCAGGTGAGGAATCTCATCTCCAACTAGTTGGTGATGAGATTCCATTATAAGGGTCCTTAGCCACACAGGAAGACAATTCCCAAACTACTAAATTTTTATAAGAAAGCTGAGCTGTGATCCTATGTGACCCCTCCAATGAATGCACAATCCATTTCTACTGATTACCTATAACAAAAATATTTAAATCTTCTGTGTGCAAAAGACTGTTCCAAGTAAGCGTGTCTGCATCTACAGAAAGTTTCTGCAGAGTATTGACAAGCAACTTTCCTGTGTATTATCTGGTTAATTCCACATCAGGAACTGCCTGAGGAAGCCTCTGAAATAGCTAGGTCTTCTACACAGGATGTTAATCAGCATGTTTAAAGCACATAAATCATGCCTGTCGTTTGGCCTGCATCTCCAGCAGGAGATGCCTGAAGGAATCTATGGGAGTGTCTGAAATTCCCACTTCAGGTGCTCCTGTAGCGATTAGCCACAGTTCCTCAAGAAGCCAGTCACCCTGTCTTAAGGCAGCCCATTGTTTCATTGGTGTGGAGAACAGCTGGCAAGCACCTAGACCACCCAAGGAAGTGACAAGAATGCACACTGCATACACACATGAGCACAGTCCTGAGAGCCAACTGCAGCTGTAGCTTCAACTTCCACTATGTTAGCCGTAAAACAACCTCCAGAGACTTTTCCACAATATACGTTTGGGGATTTGGGGCATAGGTTCACCTACATTTCCTAAATGACCATTGTTCTTTATTTAGAAATTTCAGTCCACTGAGAATAAGTGTCTACACTTAGATGGGATGAACTAGTTTCTATGTGACCTTTGCTTCAGAATCTTTGACTTATGAATAGAAGATGTAAGATTTAGAAGGTAAAGGAGCAAAATGAGGTCAGTTCCTTGGAAGTATACTGACTCAGTGAATTAGTTGGAGAATACTAGAAATTAAGCAATTTTTTTTTCTGAAAGTTTCCAGAAATTGTTCTGCCCTTTTTCTTCACCTTGCAACACATCCTTATTTGCTGTTTTTGAGAGTGTGAGGGCAGAAGAATTCTGTATAAACCTCAAGTGTGAAGGCAACTGGTGGCTACAAATTACAAAAGAGAGAAGAAAGTAAATAATTCAAGATGTATAATTATTAGGCTAACTTTGAAAAGCTCTGAACACTGAGTAGCTCCTGCTGAAGTGCTCAAGCTCCTTGGAAATTCAGGTTACTTATAAAGGTGCCAGTGCAGAAAATGTAAATAAAAAAAAGTCATTAGGTCCTTTCCCAAAGTTCTTGCACAGTAACTTTTTGTTTGCCAGCTCTATTTCAGTCTGGTCTCATTTAGTTGATTTCTCTTTTACTAAATATTATAAAACCTTTCTGACATAAGAAGACATTTGTCAGCTTATTTCTATCTACATCAAGCAATTTTTTGTTTCTGTTTTGCATTTTGACACATAATTCCAGAGAAGTACTCATGATCAAAGCCATAACTCCTGGTAGCTGGTACAGAGATGATTTTAATTAGTGATAAATAATATCAAATAGAAGATAGAATTTTAAAGGTTTCCAACAGAAATCTTCCCATTTCATATGAAAATCTGTTTTAACATTTGGGTCTCTTCTACTAGGTAATTTAGCTCATCCAAATACAATGAGTCAAATAACTACTTTTTTTCTTTCCAAGATAATTTTTTTTCTTTCCAAGCTTAATTTCTTACAATGTGATGTGTTTATTGCACACTTGGATGACAATATAATGGAACGACCTGTAAACTTGCAAAACTATGTTCACATAATATGACAAACATATGTTTAAATTGATAATAGAAATTCTTTGCAGTGATACTGTGAAAAAATAATGATGTGTTTTGCAATAGAGTAAATAATGAAGCACAAAATACTAAATCCTCACAAGCAAGTGTTAGGAAAAAACTCAGGGAAGCAACATGAGCTGGGGTCTACTGCTCTTAAAAAAAAAAATCCACCAGCTTTTTGAAGGGACTCATCACTGATAGAATATTTGTGAGGTAGAGGATGGTAAATGATAGGTTCAACATTTGACTCACTTGGTAACTTTTCAAAGCGTGTGTCTGTACCACCTTCGTTCTCTGGAGTTAATATTTAGAACTTAAGTTTGAAACTTTTCAATATTTATTGGGCTTGGGAATGTCTTCCAGCTGAGAAACCTAAGAAACACTTAATGAGCTTTAATTCTGGAATACCTCATAAATTAGAATTAGAGACATTCACTCAAGAGATGAAAGTCTCTGCAGGGTTAGGCAGAAAAAAAATGGGCATGCCACATCACCTGTGCTTGAGAAAGGAAATATTGTCACCCTCATGGACTATCGAATGTAAAAGTGAGCTAACTTAGACATCCAGTAGTGAATAAAAAAATATTGTTTGTGTCTGGTCTCTTCGGTACTTGTGCCCAGCAGCACAATCTTGTGATACAGGACACTTACCGAAAAGCAAGACATGCCTTACAGACCAGCTGCTCCACAGAGTTCAAGTACTTTATGCAGATTACCAAAAGGTGCACCCCTCCCTATGGGATTCAATGTTCAGATCCTTTCCTTCGCAAATGTGTCCAGCCCACATCTTTCTTCTGTTAAGGAGCACAGTTATAAGTGTGTATGGGAGGAGCAGAGACAAAGATATGAGTATTATAAAAAAACCTCATGTTGTGTCTGGCTGAATGGGACAGATGGAAGGAAGGCACAAAATTTTCCTATCTACCTCTAATAAAAGAAATAATCTAAGAGTGGTAAAAGTTAAAGACGTGAATTACAAACCCTATTCAAAGCATTGCTTCTGTATTTTCCAGAAAGCAGTTAATGGAGGAAAAAAGTAAACAGTTCTTAAGGAAGGAAAAAGTATTGTCTGCTATGGGCAGATGTTTGTGCCCATGTATAGATGTGCGAATTACACATTTGCCTCTGTCTTCATCAAACACTGTAATCCTTTAAATGGAAAAAGAAATCCCTACACTCTAGTTAATTTATTAAGTCTTATTAAATAAATTATTCCTGAAAATACTGGGAGTAATAGTTACAAGGCTTTTAGATATATTTGTATAGAATTATCTGGACCCTGGATATTTTCAAGCTAGTATCAATACAGCTCCCCTTTACAGTTCTGTCCTTCAAACAGTATCCCAAGTGGATACCCCATGTTTTTGTATAACCACAAAAAACATAGCAATGATTGCAATAAACAGATTCAGAAAAATTACTATTTGGCCCCAGTTTGACTCTGGAACAATCATCAAATATAACAGCTGCATGGTGTGCAGAATAAAGCACATATAGTATACACAGATACAAATCACTTCCAGCTAACTTTTTATGATGTGCCTCTAAACAGTGTTTGTGTCTGAATTTGTAATTAGTGTACTGAACAGATGGCATAAGCTGAAATACTGAAGTGTCTATAAAATGATTCGTGCCACCTTGTGCTTGCACACTGGAATATAATCTTGGTGGAGAATGACCCTCATGAGCAAAGGAGAGAGGAAAAGGGATGAAAGTTTCATAGCCCTGGTCTCTATTACGAGCAATGCAGAAGGAAGCAACTGGTTCATTGAACAACTTTAAATTACAAAGTGTTTGATAATAGTAATGCCAAGCACTCAGAAACAAATAAAATTTAAATGTTTCCCAGAAAAGTTCAAAAAATTTTGACAGCTGTGAACATTCTCACAAGAATTAAAATATCTGTACCTTTTTTTTTAGTTTCTCAGCAATAACTATGAACAAGTCTGATGCCTCTGGACAATATTTCGAAGAAGCAGCTATTTAGTAACTGCAGAAAGGCTGAGGTCCACTGTGACAGATATCCAGAAATATATTGTCACTTAAATCAGTGACAAGAACATGACGAACCCATCACTCTGTGTCCAGGTGAAAAAACAGGCGTGACTAGGGAGATCTGGGTTCTCTTCTTGGTTACAACACTGAAGGACTCACTTGCTGTCAGCACTCCGTTCTTCAGTCTTTCTGTCTTTAAAATGGGGATAATAAATTATATTTTGAACAATAGCTAATGGGACCTAGCACATAGTTCACTAGCATCTTAGTGCATACCATGGTATGCTGGAATATCCAGTAAAAATTAGCAAAAATTAGTGTTAGTTGTCAGTAGCAATTAGATTATCAACAGCAAAAATGGCCTATTTCCTCATTCTCTATTACTTAAAACCTTCTGGTAGACTAAGAATAGCTCCAAATCCGTCCTGCAAGCTGCTTTTTACGGTTGCATCTTGTGCAAGTCTGTTGTTTATAGCTGCTATGTTACTTAGAATTGTCCTGAATGAAGGCAATGCAATGCTTTTTCGCTATCGAGATCACCAAGATTCATATGTGCTAGGTTGTGTGACCCCCTAATTTGCAACAGAAGAGACATTATAGGCCTCCTTGAGAGTAGCATTATGAGCACTGACGACTGGTTTTGAGGCAGGCTTCAGGGTGTTTACATACAGAGTTCAGTCCTGTATTCTCTGGTGACAGATTTTAGACTAAAAGTATACAAGAGCATATATGTTTAATATTATAATGAAAAATGGACAAATAAGTGTGACATTTCAAGTTTTTCCTCTGAGAATTATTTTATGAAAATTAGGCTTTAAGGATTATCAGATGCATGATCAGTTTTAGAAGTTTTTTCCATGATTTCTAACAAGAGAATCAGTTTTTACCTTAACAAATCAGAATAACTGATTTTTTCTGGTAAAAAAATTACAGAATGAAATCTCATGAGTATCTTTTTCATAATGGAAATGCAGAACCTGCAAAAAGAGCTAGACTAAGTGAAAAAACATCTGCCACTCACAGATTATGTCTTGGAAATGTTTTAGGCTTGGGTTTTTGTTTTGTCTTTTTCTTAATAAAAATCATTGCTAGTTTCTAATCTCATCAAAGCATGACAAATACTGGCTGGACTATAAGAATTTGAAAATTTTGCCCACTAATCTTATTCTGACTCAGTTTCCAGGTTGTCAGGAGGGTTAGAAACATGGCGGACAGCACAGTTCAGCTGAATATCAGAAAAGTGAAAGCAATTTCTACATGTGTTATTCTGTAACCCCAGCCAGGATCTAAGCACCACACAGCCTTTCATTCACTCCCCCCTCAAGTGGGATGAGGCAGAGAATCAGAAGGGTAAAAGTAAGAAAATTTAGGGGTTAAGAACAGTTTTATAATTGAAATATAAAACCTTAAAATAAAATAAAATTACATAAAGTGGGGAATAAAAGAGGAAAGGAGAGAGGAAGGAGGAGGGCAATGGAGATAGGGAATATTAAACTGTCTTTTTTCTCAAGCTTGAAACAGATACATAAAATAATGGAAGATTCTTAGCAGAAAGTAAGACTGCTTAGCACATTGTAAAGAAAAATTGTTTTTTTAACAAAAATATCATAACAGATGGCAAGCTATGTTGCTATAGTTTGTTCAAAAGTAATAAAAAAATAAGTATGATGAAATAGACAGCATAAAACAAGAAAAGAAACAACGTTTATTAGCAGAAAAGGATAATTAGGATACTTAAGGTGCAGAAAAATATAAAATGAGAAGAAAGATCAAGTTTATTGAAAATAAATCTGATTAGAGTCCTTCACAACAATTATAAAGGAACTAGCCTCTCAGCAAGAAATCTAGAATATACGTATTTTATATACATTGGTATTGGGCATTTTTTTCCATATGATATATAGGATACATAGGAAGATATGCTTAAAATACATTACTGCAATTTAGATGGCAAAGATTTTTTCCAAGACACATTAAGCAATGCAGATTGAAGGTCTATTTAAAACTGCTGGCCATTATTGTTTCAATAAATAATAAATCAACAATTTGCCAATGAATTCAGCATGCACAAAGCTAATGCACAATTCATGGGCCAGCTGATGCATAATTCTCTATGTGCTTGAATTTTGAGAGATTATATTTATGTTCCAAAGAATATACTCTCTGCAGCTGACAAGAAGCAAATGTAGAAGTTATGTAAAAGCTTAGAAGAACTCAGGAAAACATCGGACCAGAGAGAGATCATTAGAACACTTAGAAAAAAAATAAGTTCAAAGGACTATATCTCACTTTTCAATGTCTTACAGAAAGGGATGAGAAACACTATGTCCCTTTGAGCAGGCTGCTTCACATTTTTGAACTCTGGATTTGTTACAACCTCCCCCTCTGCAGGTCATGACAATGGTCAGGGTCAGCAATACTTCAATACTTTGGCTGCATTAATTTGGTAGGACAGTGCCTGTGACATTCACGTCCCTCTACAGGGACCAAGGCCGGGTGGGTCGTGGAGCCCTAGCCCTGCTCTAATCTTGTGCATATGTCTCTAATGGACTTTAGAAGAAGAGTGGGCGCTATATAAAGACAGAGCCAGAAATCTACATCACCTCTGGAATGACTCAAGAGACTGATTTAGAGAGAGCAGTGCTGGCAGAATATAGGCAGGCCCCTTTCCCGCTGATCCTCTGCTCAAATTCAGATTTAAGAAGTGATTTATGCTTTTACTTTTGCTTGAGATGCACTTCATGGGATAGTTAAGAAAAGAAATCTTTAGTTTTGACCTATTCAGCCATCATTTAATATGTTGAGGTTCTCTTGTTTTTTTAACTATTATTATGACTTAAAATGTAATTTTTAAAGAAGTAATATGTAAAAACGGAAAGGGACACATAGAGTAAGTTAAGGATATTTATTGTTTCCTTAGATGGTAGAATGAAAGTATCTACACTTATAGAGGATATAAAAAAGAAATATTAAGAGCTCCCTCTTAAGAAATATTTTTATTGCTAGCAATTTTTGCATAGATGGGACTGGAGTAACATAAGCAGGTTTTAATCTGAATCTCTTTACACAATTTTTAACAGTGTGTCATAATATAAGCATTGAGAAAGTGAAAAATTTTTTCTTCTTGATTGTAACTTATGGGCCTTTGCTTCCCCCAGTCCTATATTTAAAAGCCTGACACATTAGTTATTAATAGAATGATAGAACCATAGAATCATTTAGGCTGGAAAAAACATTTAAGACCATGGAGTCCAATTGTTAACCCAGTGTTGCAAAGTGCACCACTAAACCATGTCCCTCAGTGCCCCATTTGCATGTTCCTTAAATACCTCTAGGGATAGTATCCCTGCCACTTCCCTGGGCAGCCTGCACCAGTGCTTGACAACCCTTACATCAAGAACTTTTTTTCCTAATATCCAATTTAAACCTCTCTTTGTCCAACTTGCGGCCAGTTCCACTGGTCCTGTTACTTGTTACTTGGGAGAAGAGTCCAACAACCACCACGCTACAACCTCCTTTCAGGAAGCTGTAGAGAGTGATAAGGTTCTCTCTGAGTCTCCTTTTCTCAAGACTAGAAAACCCCATCTTCCTCAGGCACTCCTCATCAGACCTGTGCTCCAGACCCTTAACCAGCTCCATTGCCTGTCTCTGGACATACTCCAATACCTCAATGTCTTTCTCATCTCTCTTTGAGGCACAAAATTGAACACAGAATTAGATGTGCAGCCTCACCAGTGCCAAGCACAGGGGGACAATCACTGCCCTGATCCTGCTGGCCACACTGTTTTTGATACAAACCAGAATGCAATTGGCCGCATTGGCCAACTTGGCACACTGCTTGCTCATGTTTGGACAGTTTTCAACTAACAAACTAACACCCCTCCAGGTTGATTTCTGATGGTCAGCTTTCCAGCCACTTTGCCTGGAACCTGTAGAGCTGCATGGGGTTGTTGTGACCCAAGGGCAGGGCCCAGCACTTGGCCTTGTTGAACTCATACAATTGTCCTCAGCCCGTCAATCCAGCCTGCCCAGATCCCTCTGCAGAGGCTTTCTACACTGCAGTGGATCAACATGCCTACCAAATTTGGTATTGTCTACAAACTGACTGAGGGTATGCTGAACATCATTCCTCCAGATCATTGCCAAAGACATTTAACAGGACTGTCCCCAGTACTGAGCCTTGGGGAACACAACTACTGACCAACTGCCAGCTGGATATAAGTCCATTCATCACCACTCTCTGGACCTGGTCACCCAGAGAGTTTTTTACCAGTGAACAGGGTATCTGTCCAAGCCATGAGCAGTCAGTTTCTCCAGGAGAATGGGAGACAGTGTCAAAGGCTTTACTGAAGTCCAGGTAGACAACATCCACAGCCCTGCCCTCATCCACTGAGCAGATTATCTTGTAATAGAAGGAGATCAGGTTAGTCGAGAAGGACCTGCCTTTTACAAAGCTATGCTGGCTGAGCTAGATCCCCTGGTTGTCCTAAATGTGCCACATGATTTCACTCAAGATGATCTTCATCATGACTTTCCTCAGCGCTGAGGTCAGAGTGATAGGTCTGCAGTTCTCTGGATCCTCCTTCTGACCCTTCTTGTAGATGAATGTCACAGAGGCTAGCCTTCTGTCGACTGCGACCTCCCTGGCTACCCAGGACTGCTGGTAAATAATGGGAAGTGGCTCAGTGAACACTTCCACCCACACACAGTACCCTAGGGTGGATCCCATCCAGTCTCATAAACTTGTGTGTGTCAAAATGGCATAGCAAGTCACTTACCCTTTTCCCTTGGATTATGGGAACTTCACTCTACTCCATGTCCCTGTCTTCCAGCTCAGGGTGCTGGATACTCTGAGAAATGGTCTTATTATTGAAGACTGAGGTAAAGAAAACATTAAGTACCTCAGCCTTTTCCTCTTCTATTGTCACTACATTTCCCCTTGCATCCAGAGAAAAAATGTAGATTGTCTTTAACACTCATTTTGTTGCTGATGTATTTACAAGAAGTTTTTATTGTCTTTCATGACAATATCAGGATTAAGTTCTATTTGGTCTTTGACCCTTCAAGTTTCTCCCTTCAAAACCTCATAATATCCTTACAGCCCTCCTGAGTTGCCTGCCCCTTCTTCCAGAAGAAGTGTTCATGTTCCATGAACACTTATGTTCATGATTAATTTATTTTTGGGGTAAGAAAAAAACAAAAAGTCACCTGCTGTCTATGACACATCAGAATACAGGAATAATAAGGGATTCTAAAGATTAAAATGGTAATATCACTTATGATGTGCTTATGATAAAGTACACGGAACAAAGGAAAAAAGCGGTCTCTGCAGTACATGATTTAACCTGATCATCTCTAACCCTTGCTCACGGAACAAAGTTGGTGGAAAAGTAATAGATCAAGCCCAGACTAGCAAGTGGTTATTCAGAAATTAGTTGGTTTAAATGCAAGTTACTGCTCCTGTCATGAAAGAGATGTGATCAGTGTCATCCCTATGAGATTATTGTCCACTTCTTCTTTTGTTCCACTCTTTCCTCAATCAAAACACTCTTGGCTTGAGAGAGTGTCCTATTAAAAACTATTTGTGGGCAGAAAATTGTCTTGATTTTGATGAGCTACTGTTGTGTATCATTGAGGAAGTCCTCTGATAATTCTCAGGTCTGAATATTTTCAGTATCAAGAAAATAGCTAGAGTTTAAAAAGACTTTTGTTGTCAAATATGCATAACCTACACAGTCAGAGCAAGTTTCTTGACAATTAATGAGAATCAAAGTTCTGATTTTCATCACAATTACCTTATAATCTTAGTTGTAGGGTTATTTGGCATTCATAGGGGTAATGAGTTAAACAATTTCTCACAGTTACCATTAAAACTCACATTACTATGCAGAAAGCACAATTTGATTGACATTGTCAAAACTTATGGTTTACAGCAGCAGTTCTATGCTGCACCTACATCAAACAACATCTTTAATGGCTCATAAATTATAAATGTTGAAAAAAAGAAATATAAAGGCAGAGCAGGAAATGCAGTTAAAAAGATCACTACATTGGTAAACAGCAGTAGGTAACAACATCTTAACTACATTTCAAGACAGAAGGCTTCACAGATCAAACAAAGGCATGGCACTGGCATCCATTTATATATTTTAAAAGTTTGTTTCTTCTACATTAAATGTTCAGTTTTTCTTAAATTATCACTGTTTCAAAGCAATATCAAGATTCTTCTAATGTTTTTTAAAATGAGAGCAGTAACCATCAACTTGCCTCAGTAGAGTAGGCAGAAGAGTTAATGTGGAGAGGTTTTCAAGGCAAAACCCAAGAATTTACATCCATAAGTCACATTGATTATTATAGTCTTAGTAGGTTAATTGGACTGTAATTTTGGTTTGTTTTCTACGGTGTTATAAATGGAAAGTAACATGTAAGATTGTCGTGGGTTTTACCAGCCTCCCTGGCTGAAATGGTCAGGTCCAGGTAGGTTTCCAGAGAAAAAGCCAATCAAAAGTTTTAGTAACGCCTCTGCTAATGACATATTTAAGAAAACGGAAGAGAAGGTGTTGTCGCAGTAAGAAATTCAGCAGCCACGTGAGGAGGGAGACAGCAGGACCCCCAAAGTGTGGGGGGGGGCAAGCTCTTCTCCCCCCCGGCCTTGGGCAGGGGGCAGGCATGGCATTGAAGTCTCTCCAGCTGGGATGTGTAGCAGTGGAGAAAAAAACTCCAGAAAGAAACTGCCCAGCTGAAACATGCTGCGAGGATTCCAGCCCGGCGGAGAGCAGAGGAGGACTTGAGATAACCAGCTTCCTTCAAGGTCAGTTCTAGCAGGAGAAGAGCTGAGACAACGGGGGAGCTCCTCCCCGCCTCTCTCCCTGCAGCAGGAGAAGAGACTGAAAGTTGCAAACCCCTGCTACCTTTAGAAGATAACTGGGTCGCAGAGACCACCAGCAGTCAATGAGGGAATTTGTCCCAGAACAGACAAATGCCTACAGAGGCTGTGACCCTTGTGAGAGGTCTGAATTGAAGCAGAATCCTGCTAGAGACCTGTGGCCTTTGGAGAGAGAGACTTATGCTGGAGCAAGTTGTTCTGGTGGGATTTTTAGTCCTAGTGAGGGGTTCGTGCTGGTACAGCTCACTTGTGACCCAAAAAGGACAGCAGAGAAAGGAAGAGCAGTTGTCCTGGGTGGACCCACCAAGAGGTCTATTTAGGACTATCTTCAGTGGTGATGGGACCTCCATGCAGCAGAGGAAGGATTCAAAGCCATTCTCTGTAGTTGTGGGTGAAGATTATGGTAAAGTAAGTGTCCTTCTGCAAAGCACCCCACAGGAACAGGGGAAAGGACNAAAGGGGAAGAAATGCTTTTGTAAATACTTATGAGGATTTTACCAAAAGAAGACACCTTTCTCTTGGACTGAAAAAAAGCTAAGAGAAATGCTTTTGCTAGACCTGGCACCTGGCCAAATGTCCAACTCCACGACAAAGGTGCACTGCTCAGCAAACAAACAAGCGAGAAAATTCAGAAGAATAATAAGAAAAGCAAGAGCTAGGGTTTCCTTCAGATTTTGTGTTGAGGTTGTTTTTTTAGAGATGGATGGATTAGAAATATTTAGGTTTTTCTAAACTAATTAATTAAAAACTATTCACCATGTCTTACCATCCAGCAGCTTTGTTCTCATAGCCATGCTGTAATACTCAGCAGTATTTACTTTTTTTTTTTTAATTGCTGCAATATTTGTTGAGAGTTCAATGCTAAAATGCATTCCAGGGTAAATGTCAGGGTTCTTGGATGGATGAACACAGACGGCAGAACAGTTTATATGATCTTCATTTAAACTCAGGTTCACTTGCTCAGAAGTTTGATCAGTCCATGCCAGGGAAGTGACTCCCATTTATGGCACTTTGATGCTATACTAGGAATGATACTAGAGTTGCTCAGAGTTACCTCAAAGAGAAATAAAAAAAAAATAAGTTGTTTTTTGCAACAATGTTCTACATATTCTGTAGGAGGGCAGGAGGGAAATTATGCAGTCTATGCAGTGTGTTTTCTTTCATTACAATTTGTATTTGGGGTCAGGCTATCCCAGTTTAATTATTTATGCTAAAATGCTATTAGAAAGAAGGGAAAGCAGCAGCTTCTATACCTGGAAACAAAGCACTGCAACTACAAGAGCACATAAAAAGCTACTGCATAAGTAGCTGGCTCCTTTGAACTCATCTCTGTAACATTCAGAGAGATTTTGAGTCATTAATGAAAGACAAAACAAGATGTCTACATAAAATCAGTATTTTAAATAGTCTGTTGCACTGGAAATATGACACAGTGACTATTCTAAGACTCAAAAAAAATCAGTTTCTAAAGAGGGATTTAGGTTTTTTAAATGAATAACTTAACAAAAACAAATAATTGCATATCAGTTTTTTTCATGTCAATACTAACAGATTACTTCTTAGTTTCAAGAATCACCTCCAGATAAATTTAATTTAACAACTTAATTTTTCAGTGTCCAGTTAGGACCCCTCTTCCCCTCTTACTCTCAGCAGTTATTTCATTGGTTGTGTAAGACTGTTCTTGCCCTTGAAGCAATATGTACTTGGATTCTTTTAAAGTAAAGATAGGCACATATAATACCACAAGAATAATTTTCCTAATGCTATGCCCTGTGATTCGAGCTTTCATGTCTTGCAGAATCATTTGCAAACCAAGCAAACTGTCTGCAAAGCCTGGGAAAGAAATGAGTCAAGAGTTAGTTTTGTTCAGCTATATGGACATTGCTAAAAAAGAATGTTTTAGTTATTTTGATAAAAATCTATGCGAAAATAATCCTTGCAAAATGACTGCAATTCCTCTCAGGAATGCATTTGTTCTAGACAGGATGCATTTATTATTTCTTCCTAATCTGTGGGGTTCAAATACCAAAATAATCAGTAGAAGAAAAAGTGAGATCTTTTGAAAAAAAACAAGTAGCTGATATGGATAAAGGTTTTCTTTCTTCTTATTATTATCCTGTGGTAATGTACAATATTTTCAGTAAATACAATACACTCTCTCCATTCCTTTTCCCAGGAAGCACCCAAAAAAAGAATTCACCAAAACAAATTATTGCCAGTAAGCTAATCTTTTGTGTGTGTACTTCCAGCATGTTTTACTTTTATTTAATTTAATTTTATCAGGGAATTTATCTAAAAAATTAAACCCATTCAAATTAAGGAATATAACTGTACATAACGTTAACAGCAAGGTCACTAAATAGTAAGTTTATTCTACAGTTAATTGCAATAAGATAAAAAATGCAGTGCAATATTATTACTATTACTAGGAGCATGGTTTTAAAAACCATTAAGTTGTATCTAGATTTAATGAAGTGAGAAAAAGCGTTTCTGGTATTGGTCTAGCACCCATAAAGGAACAAAAGGGAAAGCTTCCTTAGCTGCCAAGGTAATGGCCAGCTACATAATAAACATGCACTTACTGAATACGCACTCCATTTAGAAGAATACTAAGTTCTGGACACATTTAAAAATAGATATATAAAACCAAGGTAATGTGGTTTCTCACCTAAATTTTACAAGCAATTTTCAGAATAAAGGGCATTCTGTTTACAGATTTGCCATGGGGTAGAACTAAAAAGACACAGTTATTACCAGTTAATCTTAGCAAATGACAGAATATTACAATGGATTGACAGGTACATGGTCAGATTCATAGAGGAAAAAACATATTACAAATACACGCACATATATATATATATATTTCTCATATAAACACCAAGATGTGCAATAAATTTGGAAAATGAAGTTTGGTAATGACAACTGCTGACCCTGTACATACACACATACATACATGTATTTTTATACTTACAAAACATGTAGATCCTTTTTTCAAAGTTAGTATAATTTTACAGCAGTAGCTAAATCCCTTATAATAAGCATATGGCAGTTATGAACAAACACATTATTTCCCCCACTGATTCTAGGAATATCTTAAGCATATGAGTCCTATGAAACCTAACACAGGTGTCCTACAGGACATTTCAAACGGATCCCTATGAACATCAAATTTAATTCCGTCTGTGCAAAGGTATAAGGACTGGCTGTCACTATGTCTCTGCCGTGTACCACATTGCATTTGTGCTTTGCATGCTCCGTCCCAGCTTAAGAATTGGTGAATTAAAGATACAAAAATATGGTGTGAGGCAAACTCATGACATATCCTTTGGTTGGAGGAAAAATCATGTTCTTATCTGATCTTTATATCACATGTCATAAAAAACACTGGAGTCAACAGGACACACTGTAGGGAAATACACTGCTGACTAGACAGATTGTATCCCTGATGAGCTTCTCCAGATTCTCAATGAACAGTCCACCAACCACAAACTATGGAAAATTGTCCACCACAGAGTATGGACGCTACAGCTTTGTTTCCCAAATCAGTCTGCAGGCAGCAATGACCACAAACAACACACTGGGATGTTAAGATAAGACACAGGTAAAAGCTTTACGAGCAGCACAGTATAGCACTGAACCAGTTGCAGAGGTAAAGAATGCCCAACTTGCAGATTTCCAAGACTTGGAAGGATGAAGCCACTGAACTAATCTAATGTTGGAAAGCTGAAAAGCAGTTTGGACCAGATGACCCCCAGAGGACCCTTTCACCTTCTGTGGTTCTCTGAAAACTGTATGATGACAATATTCTTGGTCTATTCAGACAGACTGAAAACACAGGAATAAACATGGCAGTTTATACACTTCTTCTGTGGACTTTATTCTGCAGATTGAAAGGGACATATATTAATGAATTTACAGCTCTTGTAATTTTGCCATTACCAATGAATTTATAGTACAGTAAGAACAATGACAAGACAGCCATTCTGCACTCCTGAGAGAAGCTCAGCTTGAAAGGTAAGAAATAAGAGAATAAAGTGTATATTTGTCACATATATTTTTACCTTATTTATACATACCTTAGGTCATGCCTCCAGATCTGGAGATGTCTTATGACTGACTTTTTCTGTTGTCAGGTATCCTAGATCTAATCTTCCTCTGTGGTGAATGAAAACACAACTGATTTCACATGGATGGGGCACTTTCAAACATGTTTAATACATTCACTTATAACAACACCCTTATCTTATGTTCTGTGGTCCATTTGAATTCAGCCAACTTGTATACCAGTCACAATGTCAAGTGGTTGCTTCAGTTCTCTTGTACCAGCATTAAACTGGCACAGAAATGTATGAGGAAGGGCTGATCTCACAACATCACTATATATGCAGCAAATGCTCAAACTACAATCATCAACTGGAGAAGGAAGAGGAGAATGACTATTTGCCCAGGCAAAATGCTGAAATAATTTTTTTTAAATCATAGTTTTTGGAATCTGTTGAGCAAGTTGCAGAAGAGAAAATTTTTTTGAGAAACATTATAAATGTCAGACTGTGAACAGCTACAACATCAGTGGCCATTTAGGTGAGCTTTGGTATTAGTGTTTACTCTCCTGAGAGAATAGCTACTTTCTCAGAGGGAATCTATAAAGATGTTAACGATAAGCAAATTGATTTTGTTTGTGCTAGGTATTTCAACAGTGCTAAAAGATTAAATCAAAACAAGAAACTATGTATAGCATATCTTTTCAATTGCTCCTGGATTTTACAGTTCGAGATCTTGAAGTAGGTGTGTTTTGATACCTTCAAGCTACATAAGTACAGATTTGCTTCTCTTTTGTGCCATAGGAATACGTAAAAAAACTAAAGATTTCCGTTTACATCATTACGTACAGGCAAACAGTCACCTAAAGAATTCATTAGAACTCATCTGACCATTAGAAAAAGGTGAATTTTTCCTATTTAAACTTTTTAAAAAAAATTATTTGTGACTTGTAGTATTTTCTCTTTACTGTGCAAAACAACTTTCTTTTCAAAATGCATGCTGTTCAGCATTATCAACATTGATGTATTTTCTTCTGACATGTATTATCTGTCAAAGGTGAAGCACTAAAAAGTTTAAGTGTAATGCCTTTTAAGATGGCATTACAACTCAGATGAAGAAGATTAAAGAACTTGACTTTTGAAATATTCAATTACTCGCCAATGTTTGGGAGTCAATAATTTGCCCCAGTATCATCTGCAATCACCTGTTACCTAACTTCTTTATTTTCCATCAACAAATTATCCAATGTTTGCACATGAGGTAACCCTGCAGAAACTACATTGATTTTCAGTCCACAGCATTTTAACTAGAAACAAGGACATATATTTCATTTGCCTTTCTTTGCTGCCCCATCAAACCCCATTGGTGTTTCTTAGGTAAAGGGGACTCTGAAAGAGAACATTTGTCCTAGCAAGCTGGAGCCAAGAAAGTGCCTGAAACCACACACATTAAATGACATAATGCTCCATTCTATGTGATCTCTCCAGCAGATAATATAGATAGCACTGTTTTCCACTATTCCAGTCTGCACATTTTTCTATGCACATGTGCTTCCTACTGCTACAAACAGTATCAGGAGAGAGGTAAAAGAGATTGAAAGAGACATTTGGTGCAAAACTCAATGTAGTTAAGCACACCTCCAATACTTCTCTGCAAAATGTAAGAGGAAGGACTCAAATCTTGATTAGATAGATCTTGAACAGGTTAAATTCTCAAGAGTTTAACTTTAATTATTTTTAAAATCTCCAGGTTGAAAAATTAAGATTTTTCCTCAGTGAGATACTTCTCTCGTGTGGCGAGGAAAGGTATATTGCACAACACATACAACAGATCACTCATCACAAGTAAACCAAGATCCAGGGAGCTAACAGAAATGGCACTGAAATACTGTATTGATAACGAAAACCATCGGAGAGAATATAATTACAGGTACCTATCTCTATGAATTGAAATCTTAATAAAATATGTTATATTCAGTTCATAAAAACATTAAGAACATAACATGGTTGAACTTTGATATACATTTCTGTCTCACTTTGACTGTATTTTAATACAGGAAACCAAATCTTTCATCTGGTTACATTCTGTAATTATAGAACTAATAATAATAATTGTTCTTTTTAAATTAATGGGACACTTTACACAGAAATCCACTATTACAAAGAATAGGCACTGCAGAAACTGAACCAAATATGACAGATACCCGCTTCATTGCATTTTCTATACAATGTAAGATGCTGTGTCTTAAAAGGCGCTAATACACATGCTGTTATTGCTTCAAATTTGGGTTGCTGTGTCTGCTGTTGTCAACAATGGAGTTGCAAGCATAAAGAACAAACTTTGGAGTGCTACTGAGAGCAACTATTCTAGGTTATAAGTATGACATTAAAACATGCTGTTCCCCAGACATCTCCTCACATGATCAGATGGATCATTTATTACAATTAAAATTTTTTCCTTCAGGACAGCACTTTAGCACCATATTCCAAACCCCATTTTGCTAATCATGTCACTAGACCACAGAAGGCTGCCCCTATTCACTTACAATCTAACTATAAAACAACACAGATACAGATAGTTGAGGGATTGTCATATCGTTAAGACAATATTAGCCAGCATAAGAGCAAGCAGAATAACATTTATAGAATAATTATTATTCAGTGTTAGCTTAGCATTTTGGATTGGTGCTAAGGGCTTTCTGCTATTTCTCTTCCTTCAAATGGAGCTCTGTGCTATTACTGCAACTTAGCAGCATTTATGAAGTGCATTTTGCCCTTAAACCCAAATTGAACATTAGCATTTTTTAACATTACCCACTTATATGTTCCAGTATGAAGTGAAGCCAAAGTAGGTTCAAGGGATGAGGGAATCCAGCTCATAAAATGTTAATTATTGCTCCCATAAAAATGTTAATTAACTCAGGCCTAAAATGCCAACAGAAATATGAGTGTCATCTTCATCATGATCTTGGAAGTACAGCTTGTCTGCATGTCCTGCAGAGGAAAAACAATATTTACCAAACAGAAAATAAAACAAGAATTTACAAATTATAAAAATGAACAACACATTTTCTGACTTAGGAGCATGTATGTGAAAAAAGTAAATCTTAGAATACTGAGAAAGCAGGCTTCATCTCTGTTCTCCTGAACAAGTTGCTGAGCAGTCACTGCAGTAATTGCATACACCCTGGAAACATTATTCCAAGGAAACTCACCATTTCAGAGCAGATTTCTCAGCAGCCACTGAAGAACCAACCAGGCATACAGGCTCCTGTCTGTTAGTTTGCTATTGCTAGGCTAGCCACCTTTTCCTTGAGTTTCACTTTTTCTCTTGATATTTGCCATGATGTGAACAGTGTCATGACCCACAGGATGCCAAGGTACTCCAGCAATTAATCACTGCAACTCCTTTAGCTCAGGAATGGTGTCAGAGTTTGTGACAGATGCACTTGACCCTTTGCTGTACTTTCATGCAGGCTGACTAAGGAGCAACAAACTTCATACCCTGTGGTGAACCTGTGAGCTGGAAGGCTTCTGGCTCATGTACAAGGGAGTGAAGGTGCCTCTGAAAAATATTTTGAAACATGGCCTTGAAGACCCCAAAATACAAGATAACTAAAGAAAAAAACCACAAAATTAGAGCTAAAATAAAGACATCTATTTTGTCTATACTATTGACTAGCAGCCAGTTACTCCACTCTATAAATATTTGCATCAAGATAAGCCCAGTTTTGAGCTCTCCCTGAATTGCAGCTGTGTTGCATGCAAGTGACTCTCCCTTTGAGTAAGGATGACTCTCAGTGTTTGACATTCCTTAACTGAAACTAAAGAACCCTCCTTGCCCAAGGTGGAAAGATCCCTTTATTCGCAATAGATGCTTGGTAAGTGACCTATGAAATGCTGGATTAATACTAATGAAACATTAATCTATGCAGCTAATCTATTAATTACTGTAAACTTTGTATAGATATTTCCATGAGATATAAACTATTGTCTAAGTCTGAGACTACGATTGGACCTAGCCGCACCTAGGCTGTCCATGAAGTTTAGAAAGCAATGGAAAGTCCACTTTGAACCTCGTGACTCAAGGGAATGGTCTTCCTTATCCTTTGCATCTCTGGTATCTGTGTGAAACTTGATTCTGATTCAATGTTCTAACTTCTTCTATAAATGCAGATTTCTTAGCATTACAGCAAACTTTGAAACTGCACCAATTTTGAATGCACTGCCCTCACTGAGGGGACACCAACAGAAGACATTCACTGATGCCTCAGCAAAAGGATTAAGCAGTAAATAGAATACAAGGCTGCTTCATTGAACCTTACTACTGCCAAACAAATAATAGAAGGTGAAGGCAACATACAAGTAGTAGAATAGAGAACAGTTATATTAGCAACACACAATGGAGCAGAAATCATATATATAAACCCCTATCCTGTGTGGGCTAATTCCACAGAAAGGCTCTGTCAATGGGAATCCCTAAAACGTGAAGTAAGCAGATCTCCAATCTGGAGAACTCAAGATTAACAACTATTACTAAATACAGCAGATAAACACCATTCAAGATAGGATGGCTGAAAGTTCATGCCAAGAGCAACAAACCAGCTACAAACTGAAACTGAAAAGAAAATGATGTGACTAAAATTAGGAAAATAGAAAGAGCAAACTCCTTAAATCTCGAGTGGTATCTGTTGAGAGCATGGCTACATTAAAAATTGGGTCACACAGGTAAAAAAGCATTTTAATTTGCTGCACAAGGCAAAGGTTGGCCCCTAAATAGAAAAAACTTGTGAAATTATTTTCACAGAATGTCCTTAATGTAGATTAAAATTACAAACAAATCACCCTGCTAAAGCACCACTCCTACATATCAATCAAGGAAAAACTTTGTGGTCAACATGGCAAATTGATTATATCATGCCATTTTAACACTGTGCATGATATCAATATATCTTCACAGGAGTGGAAGTAGTCTTCAGCTTGTTTGTGGTGACTAAGTCCTAAAAGACCAAAGGACAAAATTCAGAATGAGAGCCATCATTTTTGTTCTCAAGTCTAGCCACTCCTGACACCACCTAAAGTGATAATGGATCACAATTCATAGGCAAGGAAGTGAAAGGATGGGCAAAACAAGAAGAAATTCAATGGTATTCCACCTCTTATACTATTGTCAATGAAATGGGATGGCAAAAAGAGCTAACGCCTTATTGAACTAGAGATTTAAACCACCAAGGCCCAGTGGGACACTTGATTTTCCAAAGAAGTACTGCATCAATTGAGTAATTGGTATGGGCCCACTGGGAGCCCTGTGAGCTGAGCATCCTTTGCAGAAACTGAGCTTGATGCTCCACCTTCTGATAAAGGAAAACAACTGATAGCATTACAGTCAGGAAAACCTGTGAATTTACCAAAAATTGTAACTGTACCTATTACACTAACTAAACCTTACAGTCCACTTTCTTAGAATGCTGTTGATATCAGTGTGCAAAACATAGAATTAGTGCATGGTGGATTTTTCATTCTTTCAAACAGAGAAATCTGTTCATAAAAACCCAAGACCAGCCTATTTTAACCTCCTTCCTTCTCCACCTGTCTCAATCGTCCATCAAGAGATCAGTCGTTATTGTGGCAATACAGACAAACCACCTATTTTTTTAATAACAGACAGTAATATAAACATGACTTGCAAAACATGACCACTGGCTAATAAAGGATTTATATATATATACATATATAATGTCATGATTATTCACAAAAACTCTTACATGCCATATAGGAAATGCTGTAATAAAAGTAATTTTTCAATAGACGTCATAGTGAAGGGACATTATGATGCTGAAGAATCATGCAGATGGAATACTCAAAAGGGATGCAACATGATGCTAAAAATTATATCACTGAAAATCACTAAATCTATCATAATGGCATCAGTGCCTACTTGGAATACTCTCAGTTTTACTAAGGAGTAACTGCAGTGAAGGTAGCTCTGTGTACAGTTGCAGTGCCAGCTGCAGACTGAGCTCTAGGTGATGGGAGCCCAAGGCATGAGACCATGAACTGGCACCAACCCTTTGCATAACAAAGGGCACGGAGACCTGTGGCACCAGGCAGGTGACCAGACATGCAGAGGCACAGCAGGAGCTGAAAACTCAGCTGGAAGACCCCAGACTTTCCATCACTTAGACTGTGAAGGTATAAAATAACAGTTTCATTTGTTAGGGTCCCTCCTGGGAGGCACCCAGCTTGAGCTGTTTTTTTGTTATTGCACCATGACTAAATTACTCTGAGGATCAAGACATCTAAGACTCTGCTATGGGAAACCTGGGGTCGACCTGGTAAGAAAACCTGGTCTGACTGTGTAAGTGTGGTGAATATAGGGAGTCAAGTGAGGTACCTGTTGGTTCGCTGGAGCTGCCCACTGTGAAGGAGCTTCGGTCCCAAATTGGATGGTATAAATGTGACTGCCAGAGTGGCTCGTGTATGGTTGGACAGGAAAGTTTCCTTAGCAGAGTCTTACTGTCAAGATTATGGTTCATGTGCCACAGTGGGCAATAGGTAGTTTAATGTTTCCCTGATTCACACCAACACCAGTACACCAGTATCTACACCTACTGCCTATCAGTCTACTATCTTTTTACTCCCAGAATCAACCAAACCTTATCCTCACAAATTACTGAAATTAGAGCTTATGCTCTTAAATACACAGGCCAACAAGTGTTGTTTAATTCACCATGCTCCATCAAATGAGTGAAACTAGTAATACACATCAATATCTCAGCAATTAAACCTATTTGGTGATTATTCTTAAGTATGTCCCATGCAGAATGATTAGAGTGGTTGCATGGTTGAACCCTCACTTCTCTGAAACAAGACAGGATGTGACTCGTAAACTAGGAACACTGTTAGGAGTATTACACAGCATGAAGCTTTAGCAAAAAAATAAACTCTGCAATAAGTAATTTACAGAAGTTAAAACATCCATTACAATGTTGTTTAGTGCATTAGGAACTAACCAATGGCTTTTATCTCATGTATTATCCCAATGGGAAAAGGACCACCAATTAATTGTGAATGCACTAGGTGCAGCCCAAGGTGATGTGTCTCTCTTGGTTGTATTCAGCTCAGCTGTGGGTACAATCTACTGTGGCAGCAATTGTAAGAGAAGGTGAAGAGGGCACCTTACCTACTGAAATTCAAAAGGTAATCTGGAAAAATGCAACTGAATTTGAAAGGCAATTCCAATCCTGGTAGTGTCTAGTCAATTTTACCTATGACCCTACTGACAATAAATGCACACCTTTTAGCATAACAATTCAAGGCTTTGGTATAAATTATATACCACATCATTGAGTTGAAATTAAATCATAATGGAACGGCACTTTGAACAATAGAACACAGAATATGGGCTAAACAAAAGGGAAATCCATAGCAGATTGTTGATGTTGATATATGTGTTGTACAAGAACAACAAGGATTTGTGAAAGCATTGACATTAAAGACCAAGACATTTATCTTGACACTGAACAAAGAATTTGCCATTTTGAGATCCATCCTGACAAAATCTCTGAAACTGTACTGCTGTATATTGGAAATTCATGTGTTTGTTATGAAAACCCTTTGTGAATTTATATTTCTAAGCAATATCACTGTAGGTAGAAGTAACCACTCAAATATTTGTAGATTTAATTTTACTGAAATTATGGTCTGTGACTTTAACTATTTAGCTCCTGCCACTTCTCATCAACTATGAGAATCTAATAACACATTGAATTAAGATCTACTACCTATCTCCATTGGAAAAAATCCTACGTTTTTAAAGAAAACTATTACAACATGACGATCTCTACTGATTGCAGAAAAAAGGTTCAAGAAAATGAACACATAATCCTGGTTACTGTCCATCATTATGCAAAATAAATACATCATCTGAAAAAAGTGAAAAGGATGGAAAACGTAACTGGTAGGAAACCTGATTCTGATGGTCTCTAATAACAACAAGAAATTCAATTCTAATCCTTCATCCTGTTTTTATTTTGTTAGCTCTAACAATAAGATGGTTTTTACTCACAATCTTTCCATGTAAAGTTTTGGTACTTAACGAAGCAAATACTCCTTTTTCATCATGTCAATTCACCCAATACTATACAAAAATAGCATAAAATTCATAGTAATATTTTACACTAAAAGCTACTTTCTTACCATGGATCCTCAAGAGGGCCAACAGGATATACCAAGTATTTATACCATAGAGGCAAGAGGTGACCATATCATGTCCCTATGACATGATATGAAGTAAGTTGACTGTAGTAACGGGGTAGAGCGTGACAGATACACTTTACCCCTCACTGCACATTCTAACTCAATGTTGCTTAGTGTTTCTTCCATGCAGTAATTAATAGGGTGAACCTTGCCATCAAATTTATTGAACCTTGGTAAACTACTCTTAATCTTTGTAAATTCCCTTGATTTTATTCAACTCTGCCAAATTATTGTTTACCTCAATAAAACATATTGCTGCTCTGTTTTGGGTGAGATGCCTTTCACTCATCCTCAATAGAGTTGTAAGAGCAACATAACAGAACATGAGCTAGCAATCAAACAAGATGCTGAAATTTTTAGTTAGACTCAGACCTGGCAGTAACAGATGAAGAGTCAGGCAACTTTCAGGACAGGTGAAGCATCAACTTCAAATCCTGGGCATCTGAAATTAATTGATCCTTTTCCGATCACTTTAATGAAGGCAGAAACAGACCACTGGAAAGACAAAAATAACCAAGTGACTCAACAGAAGATTTTTATTTCTTCGTAAGTTTTTGTGGTTTTTTTAATGAAAATAGTAAAAGGAAAGAAAGGAAGGAATGCAAAAAAGAAATTATGCATAAAAGGTATCAAAAAACCTCTCTTAAGTTCTAAAAAAGTAAAAAGTATTATCTGATAAAATAAATCAGGTTTGCAGCATATTCCAGTGAAATAGATACACTCACGTGGTTTCTACAGGGTCAGAGGAATTAAGTTTAATTCATTATTCCAGGCTGACAGAAGGGTAACAATGGAAAATATCTGACTCATATCACTTAAAGAAAAAAATTATGAGACTCAGTTGTATTAACAAGATCCCTACAAAATGTTTATCTTTGCATAAATTCTCTTGTTTCAAGCAGAACTCCTGAAAGGGGATTCTAAACCAAAAAGTATCACAAAAAATCCAAACCAAAAAATCCAAACCAAAAAAGCACAAAAATTCTTCTTATTCAAGTGAGACAAAAGATCCTCTGTATAAAGCAGTGCAAAATGTAATTAATATCTAGTTCTTGCTCTTTGCTCAGTCTTTTTTTCCATTTCATTCTGATTCATTTTTAAGAAGACACTGATTTGAAAAACTGAAAAGCGCTCTCTCACAGCATTTAGAAATAACTTCAATTCTCTTCATGAGCGCACCAGGAAGAGACACTGACACCCTGAATTGAGTATCAAGAGAAATAACAAGTAGACACGTTATAGGGAAAATATATTTATTGCTACTTTTTTGTGGCTTTTCCACTGAGCACATGGAAATGGTTCTGTATTACATCTTCCTATTTAAAAGCAAAAATATTTACTGACTTAACTAGTGATGATATGGCTGCCACTGCCTTGCAGATTTCCTACTAAGTGGGTAGATGTATCACTCAAAACATTAGCCTTCTTAGTACAGGAAATAGAGGTCTAGTAGCCATCATTTCTTCTTGCCAAAGAAGAATTAACCACCTCCTTGTGTCAGACCAAAGAGGTAGATAGAAAATGTCACTTTCCATCTGTCAGTCTGATACATTTCATGGAATGAATAATATTTTAAAAGATGATAATTGGTGTTTGCCATTGTTTTTCAGGTCACATACTTCAGCCTGACGAGTTTCCTTATGCTTGGTTTTGGATGGAAATGCAATTATGCAGTCAAATTCTTAACAATTAATCTGCACAGATTAACAATTACTTAAAACACTAATAATAAAGCACACTCCAGCTTGAAACATATATATCTTTATGCTTTACCTGCTGTGTATCACCTTTAAAAATACTGACTTCATTTAGGAAAGATTAAGTCTCATGTTTAGTTATATACACATTCACTGCTAGAGCACTGCAAATACACACAGTGCTAAGAAAGCAGTCTCAAGAGATGCACTTTCTTCAAAATCAGGCTGCACTCAAGATACATGCTACCTGCTCAAGGAAAACTAGATCTTATATTCATTGAAGAAAGAGAAGAAAAGGTTTCATTAGAGAGTAAGACTAGTTGAGTACCTATCAAAGTAGAGATAGAGACCAGTGCAGAGCTACATAGAATCTGATTGATTGTGAAACAGCAGCTTGGACTAGACAGTGAAGGACAGGGATAGCAGAAAGGGGCAACAGGAGGGAAAGCAGAAGAAAAGGAAGACCAACAGTCTAGTTAGTCTTTGACTGAATGAATAGAGCAGAAGAAAACAGAATACAGTGAGGAAAAAAGGAGTGGCCACAAAGGAAAGCCAGACAGAATACCAGTTTGAGACTTTGGATGAAAAGATGAATTTCAAAGGTCCCTTTCCCTTACGGAAAAATATCCAACCTAATATTGGCAATTCTTTTCCATGTAAATGTTCTCTTTTGAGAGAATAATCATTTTTAGTTATGCATTAAAAAATATAATTGTTGAAACTTAAAACTTTCAGCCCATTATAGTTACATGTGTTTTGTCATGATTTTAAATGGGAAACTGAAACACTGCTAAGCTGACTGACTTTGAATTATAATACCAGTTAGACAAAGCAGACAGCTAAACTCTAGTTCTACAAATGTGACTACTGGAGAGAATGAATTCTCTGCTGATATTAAAGACAAAATTCAGAGAACTACCAGGCTGACCTAACTAGCATTTACTGTACTCTTTCTTGCACAAAGGAAAAATACTTGCAGGTTCTTCAAACCGTGAACAAAATGAGCAAATCTGGGACAAATTAGCCAACTAAATCATTAAAACTAATCATCAACTTGACTCCCATCTGTTTGCACTACATAGCTGGAAATAAAAAGAGCAACTCTGTCATCCGTTTTCCTCTGGTTCCAAATAAGTCCGGAGAGTCCTATACTGAGTCAGACAAAAACAAATGCATAGTTTTTATAAATAGTTACTGATGTGCATTTAGCCTTTTGTGGGTCCTATGAAATGCATTCACAGCAGTACTTATTCAAGTGTTTTAATTACTGTAATATTTGCTGTCATATAGTCATATGGTAGCATTTTGAACTTAACCTACCGGTACAGCCTCAGGAAAAGCCCTGGTTATCTGGTCTTTGCAGCTTTTGTCAAAAGTCCTCAAAGGTTTACACTGCATTCTTCCATTACTGTTTTTAAAAGGGAAAAAAAAATGGGCAAATGTGTCTGCTCCTCAGAGTATGAAGGACAAAGAAAAGTTAAGTCATTACAGTGCAGTAAAACATATAATTTTGAGGCAAGACTAATTAATGTGGGAATTTGGCACACCCAATACCTGAGTTACATGCATCTACAAAGATCCCACCTCTTAATTAAGCCAGGGATTAACTAAATAATGTTACTTTGCCATCAGTAATCCTGGTCCAGTTTGATTTCATGCACTACATCCAGAATCCCCTTCAAAATTAAGATACATGGTCCTTAATGTATAAAAAAATCTAAGAACTTGCAATACTAATAAAAACTCTTCCAATTTCTAAAGATGTAGCCAATTGGTTGTCTTTCTTTGATCATCTGGATACAGTTGAAACAGCTTATTGCTGCCAGCATTGTATTTCTGAGATCTATTTTCTTCAGCTAAACATTCCTGGAAGTGGCCAAACTTTTTCATGCTCAGCTTTGTGTGTAAACTACCTATCATATTTGAAGAACTATGAGCTAGCAAACAGCAGAGATCACTAATGTAAAAAATTAGCAAGTAGCTTTTCAAAAAAGAAAAGGGAGAGAAGAAAGCAGATTACTCTCCTTTGTTCTAAGACTGATCCTAGGATAGAGCCTCTAACATCTGAAAGTCAAGATAGTAAGCAGATTACAAGATTGACAGTCTTTATTCTTGAATCCTTTCTAAATCTCTTACCTTTCAACAAAATTGAGGAATGTTGCTGCTAGGTCAGTCAGCATTTCTGTAGCAGGAAGAATGTTGCACCTTAATATATTTTAGGCAGAGGAAATTTCTCTGCAAAATCTCACTTCCTTTCTAATTTAGTCAAAAAGATCTATTAAAATTAAATACTCTTTTTATTTTCTTTTTTTTTCTTTTTTCTTTTCTTTTTTTTTTTTTTTTTTTTTGGGGGGGTATTTTTTGTGTAAAAACTACCATTCTATTGCTACTGGTGGAGACTCCTGTATGTCTCTCCTAGCTATGTCTTAGCTATGTAGCTGTTTCTTTAATCACCAATACTGATAAACAAGCTTCTTGATGACCTTATGAAAGGTTTTCCTCTAAGGGAGAACTTGATGATAACCACAGGGGCCAGAGCTGCAAAGCCCCTTAAAACCCTATGTCCAAGATCAGTCAAGGGAGATTCTGTAAAGCATGGCTTCTTTGCTCACCTGCCTACGAACCACAAACTAGACTGCTTCAAACTGGAGTGAGGAATTGGACAGGCTTAAAAATTACCTAGAAAAAAAACATGGTCTTTTAGTTCTGTGTGCTCCAGATCAGTTATCTGTTGCAAAGCAGCTGAAATACTGAAGCATAGAAGGAAAGAACAAGCAATATTAAACAGTGTTGTAAAATCTTAACCCCTCATATCTAAGAGGCTGCTGCACGGAGAAGTCATCTGAGAAATCTAAGATCAAAGAAGTCAGGAGGTATAAAAGGGTCTCAAAAAGGCAGACCAGAGCATTGACATACATTTATGTGGCATCCAACAGTTAGTCACGTAACAATCACAATGAGGGACTATATATTTGGTCATGAAAACAGGCTTCTCAGTGAAAACAGAGAAAGACAAGCTACTTTTTCCTTTCATTTTTGGATTACAAAGTCTCATTCAAACTCCTCATTAAATTATTGTATAAAAATGAATAATACAAAAGTCACTTTTTATATAACTTTATTCATTCCTAACAAACTCTTCCGGTAGAAGTTGTCTTTGAGTTGAGAGCAGCAAAACCTTACACATACACAGATAAGAAATACAGGAAAGTTTTTCCCACCCTAAACTGTTTTAATCAAACATTAATTTTATCAACTTAAAAATATATTTCCTCAATTCATATAATCTTTGGTATTTTTTCTGTGATAATTATTAGTCTTTTATACACTCTTTATTTTTACAGTGCTATTTCACCAACTGTAATTCTGAGACATCCTTATTTTTCAATTAGTTTCCCTTTTTATTTTACTTATTTAATTTTAGAATTCACAGCAGTGTATAAAATTCATAATGAACACAGGTCACAACAATGTCCATGAAGAAGAAATAAAATTAAATAGAAAAACATTTATATATTACATTAAAGAAAGACTTCACTGCTTATCCAGCAGTGTTTTGTTCTAACCACATGAATAAAAATGGTAATGTTATCCGTGTGATCAATAAAACAGACCAATAAAAGCAATTATATTAGATATACACCAAAAGATATTAAAACAGTTGAGCACTGAAACTTCTGGGGATAGAAGCATCAATTATTAAAATGCTCACTGATAACCGACCAGCTTGCTTGCTCAGGTAATAAAAACTACTCTGGATGAATTTTTGTGTTGCAAGGAAAGGGGAAAAAAACCCTTATTTGTGATTTTCATTTATCATTCAATAATATTCTGCAAGAAGACAGCAGTAGACTACACAGACATAATATTTGATATTCCAAAAACATCAACTAAGTTTCAAGTAGGTATAATTTATAATAACAGCTACAAGAAAACAGGTCAAGTAGAAGAGGGAAAGTGAAGCAGGGAACAAGGTGTTATAGCCAGTCTATTCACTAAGAAGAAGCTCAAGGCAGGCAAGGAGAATCTAGCTACCCAGTGAGCTTGCTTTACCCTTCAGATACTCTCCACTGTACCTCTGAACTCCTGTGCAGAGATCTTCATACAGGAGGAAACTTAGGTATGGTTGTGCAAGCAGAAGAGATGCAAAGAACACCAGAGCTCTCCTGGTTGATACGCACACTTGACACCCTCTCTCGCTCCAGAGGATGCTTTTTCTGAACCATGTGACCATAAGCCACTCCATGCCAGATACCCCTCAGGCTTGCTCACTCCCTGGGGCTTTCACAAAGATAGCTTTTACTTTTCTATGAAAGAGACAGTGCATGATTTAACACTTGTCTTTAGGAGTTTCACCTATTAGATCAATGTCTAATTTCAAACTCCAATGAAGAATGTTATAACAAGAGATATGAAATAGATTAAAACATAAAAATTTGTCACGGTTTTGCTTAATTAGGACCATATAGTTTTGCAATTTGCAGACTTAAGCTGTAGTTGATCTACAGTCCATTGCATTTTTTCCACATATTTTTTTTATTTTGGTATATCTTAATTATACCAAAAGACATTTGAATCAACAAGAAAGTGTGCATTTATTATCTACCTGTCTTTTCTTCCTGTAATTCAAAATTTGTCATTGCTAAGAACCTGTGAGTTTTTTTCAGATATTTGCATAATTTATCAATGAAGAAATATTTTTTTTGCACGTCAAATCAAGTATCCTGATAGCAAATGGTCTACTTGCTTTATCCTTAAGCAATCTTCTGAAGCTTTGATATTGCTAGGAATGCAAGGCACCAGATCTCACTTAACTATCCTCTGCAGATGTAATTAAGTACTTCCAAATGTTTTGCTTAATTGCATTCCTTAATGTTCTGAGTGATGTTTTGCTCTTTTCCTTCAGTTACGAATTGCATTTATCGCTTCCAGTAACCCCATTTATCATTGCAATTTGCTTAGGTTGAAATGTGCTACATTAATTAGTTCTTTTCAAGTCTTTTACAAGAAATGTCTGGAGATCATTAATTCTATATGGGAAATTTATTATTACTTAGGAAAATTACATATTGCGGTCTGTTGCTCCTTTTCAGAAACATCTTTCAGTATTTCCTTGTATAAAAATTATCTTACCTGATCACCTTTTATAAACTCTCTCTAGTAAGTATCATTGTAAATTTTATGGTTATAAAAGGCTCCCAAGTATTCAACAGCCCGTTCCAAAGAAACAGCATTATGATTTTTTTTTTTTTTGTAAACTGTTATTCTAAAATGAGTTCACAAAGCTGTATATATAATAGGAATGAGCAGTTTCCATGATTTATTAGTATATAATGTGGTAACGATGAAGGTGCACTGTACAAAGCAAGGCAGGGAGACCAAAAGTGGAATTATTCTTTGTAAAGTTATTAATCTAGAAGACAGAGGACTGATTTTTGTCTTTCTTGAAATAAAACAAGAATACAAGCCTCATTCTCCAATCTTCTTTGTTTTCAGAATTCTGTCCTGGTATAAGTGTTTATGCTCTTTATACTCCTGCTGCAAAGGCTTGTTCACATGCTTAATTTCAAACACATCAGTTATCACATTAAGCTTAGTGTCTTTAAACACAGAAGTAAGTCTTAGTAAGATTCACAGTGTTATTAACAACATGTTGACTCCTGTCCAGAGGAATATCTGAAGCCATCTGTTCCCCTCCTGAAGAGGAGAAGAAACGAGCATTCTAAATACCCTAGGAAAAAAAAAAAACAACCAACCACCAAAGACAACTCCTGAATCTATTGACATTCAGACTGCTATAATTCAAAAGGAGATTTAGTAAATGGTGAAATAATGTGAATATTAAAGTTGAAAATCAAGACCATAGCTATATATGACTTGTATTATTGGTCTAAGGAAGATTAACAAAGGTATGGCTTTCAGCTTACACTGTAAACATGAAGAGTGAAGTGTTTTGGTTGTTTTGGAAATTAGCAGAGCATGAACTCATACTTCTCATAATAGAAACGGCACATATCCATTCCCTTCTAACATGTTTAGATGCTCTTGCTTATGCTCTGCAACAGTAAATTGACTAGTTTCTGTTGTATTAGTCTGCTCCAAATGGAAATACTTTTTTTTTTTTTTTTGTGGAAAGTCATTAACATGACTATAAGTGTCAGTAAATACAACTTTGTTCTTTAACTTATTTTTGTTAATGTAATAACTAAAACTCTGTTGTTTGTCTATAAGTAAGGGAAAGCTATAAAGCAAGAACTGTTTGAAAGGAAAATTTCATGGACTCTATTATTATTTTTTTTGGATAATTATTTGAAACACAATGACGTTACAGTACATAAATTACTTTTTAATGAGCCACCAGGGGAAGAAAAGGTTCCTTTGGGAGAAACATTATGATTCTTTTTATATACTTTAGATTTCACAGCCTAGAACTATGGAGACTAAACAAAAATACTTGATTCTCAAAGGACTTTTTGCAGATGGAATTTTATGGGGGGAAAAAACCCCAAACCTTTAAAAAATTAAATTTATTAGAAATTACAGGTAATAACTTCCTGCAAATCAATCATTTCTTATGAAAAGAAGAATAATGTATTATTAAAAAAAAGCAGATGCGCTGAATAACATACGTGTTAAAGGTATCTTTCAGGTTCAGAAGTTATCTAGAAGTCTACATAGTACTGTGAAGTTTGTTCATCTTCCTGAACTAATTAATAAGAAAATCAGTAAGTTTTTACTCTCTTTAAAAATGTTGACCTCTTGATTCACCTGGATATGCAATGGGACCATAATACATTTTGTGAACTAGAAGGAGGCTTTCCAACACCAACACTTGTGGTGTTGGTTTTGCAATATGAGAGGTGTTGTCACATTTTGACACAACTTAAAGATGCAACAGATGCAACTCTACAGATTATACTGGTTTTCACTTTAGTTGGTTTGAAAAAAAAAAGCTAATTTTTTTGAGTCATTGATTATTAAAATATCAATATGAATAACAAATTTCACTATGATGGACACATGATTATTTAGATAAAAGCCCAAATTCTGAATTACAAGAAAACCATCTCCACAAACTTTTTTATATCTCATTGGCTTTACAAAGAACAAACCGCTCTGTAATATTTAACTGGGAGTCTTCAGACGTAGTCCTGTAATGGAATGATCACCAGGAAAAGACTATGAAAGAGAATCTGACTAGGAAAGAAAACTGGTCTTTATATAAGAAACAGAGCAAATGATTAAGGAATTAATCAAATAGCAGAGTATAGTGAAATAATAATTAAACACAAGCTCCCTGGCCCTACTCCCCAGCCTTTTCTTACTCATAAAATTAGAAACTTGGTTAGATTAGGACATACTTATTTAGTTCTTTCCTTGCATTTCCTTTACAAGTTATTACTGCCTGTAACATAATGCCCTTGTAGGTGCCTCTTGTCTTTTTCCTGTGAGATACAGAGAGAAGCAGCAGGCTAGGCAACAATAGGATATTTCAATTACTACTCTCTATACACAGTATCTAGCAATAATAGAATATTATTATGCTCTTCTTTCTATCTATTTTAAGAATGGATAAAATCAGCATCTCTACAGAGGGTTTCCAAGCAGGCAGCATTTTTTTCAGAGTAAAGTTAAGAACTACATGACCTCCTGGGGTCCTTTCTAAATCTCGACTTTTATGATTGTATCAGCCCTTTGAAGTTTTATAGATTGTGCCTTGCTCAAAGTGGAATATTCTCTCATCACCTGGACAATGCTTGGGTAATAGCTTAGGTTAAGGATACCTTTTCATATTAATATACCCAGTACCCTTCTTGACCTTTAGATACTTTGTCATTATCCAGTCTGACATGAGAAACAGTTTTACATCCTTCTGCCTCAGCAGTATGCTATTACTATGTGAAATTTCTCATAAAAATAGTTAACAGAAATTAAAGAAAATTGACAACTTGTATTTTGCTGTGATTTACAATTATCATTGCAATAATTATGTGTTTTCATGATTACGCAGAAAATTGAGGTAATAGAAACTCTCGCAGTTAAGAAAATTACTAATTATTAGTGTTTCCAGTATATGTATTTTGTTCGGGTTAACAATTAAGGGGTTTACAGTCATGTTACCAGGTAATCTTGGTTGTTTTTTATGCCTAAGGTTGTATCTATGAAACTGCAATTGTCTGTATTTGTCAACTACATTCTCCAGTAAAATTTTTAGACACACACCTGCTTCGCAAACCACCTCCAACAACTTTCAGACTACCATTGATCCACAGGCTGGAAAAAGGTTACTTTTTTTCACAGAAAAAATATATTTTCACTGTAGAAAAATATATACATCCTTATTTGAGCACGTAAATTCTTTGACTGGAAATGAACATTGTCAGTGTTGACCTAAATGTCCATATGGTTTTAAGAATTATAAGCAATAGAGTATCTAACCTAAAATGTAGGTATCCTATATGGATCTTGTACAGCACATTTCTTTAAATCATTTCGCAGGATTGTAACAGGTCAAAATTCAATTCAGACTTAAAAGAATTAGAAATAGTCACTGTTCAGTCACAGTCAATAATGACAATTTTCCATCTAACTACATCTTCATACTACCATTTAGCTTGTGGAAAAAACACTGCAGTAATTACAAAGAAATTATATAGTGTCGTGTGTGATTTCATTACTGTGTAACACAATATTTTGCCTCGTCTCTTCACTGAGATACAGGTTCTGTTTAAATAAACTGTATTAATGCCTCAAAAGGCTAGAAACATTTTGACCCACACACTGCTCTAAGTTCCTTTCCTCCATAGCACAGGAACTTGCTTGTCCCATCTTTTTACAGGCTTGTGCAAGACAGGGCTGACCAAAAAGTTAGGTACTGTGGAAAGATTATATTATTTTAGTTTCAATCTTTCTGGTGTTCAGAATAGTAAACATTAGCTAACAATGGCTTTGCAAACCGCAGAAATATCAAGTTAAGTCTCAGGCACTGTAAATGCACTGGGCATGCCTGAAAGTCACCGTCAACTTGAAATCCTTTTCAGTTTGTCAGTTCAGTTCAAGAAGCCATATTGAAATAAAAAATCTTATATTTCAATGCACTTTCTTTTACATACCTATTTGCACAGACAACAATCATTCCGATATTTTATGGTAATTTAACTATAGTGAACTTTTCTCTTTTTAATGAAATATAGGAATTATGACAATACAGATCTTCATACTGTCTAAGATGGAAATGTTATCATCAGTACTTCTCTGAGCTTTCTACCAAGTGACAAGGAATGTTGAATAATCCATCAAATCTTTTGAACTTACAGGAAGGGAGGACAGAAAGATAGCATATAGATAATAAATAAACTACGTATATGTATGCCAACAGGTCTTTTATTTTTTTTAAGAACATGAGAACAGTAGAGGATTTTGGGATCTACTTCGTGTGTTGGAGGCTGATACACTTTGTTTAGGAGATGCTTTTTTAGTTTGATGATAAATAATACAGTCTACATGTATGGAAAATTAATGTATCTGTATATCTTAGCAGATCAGATTAATCTACTTATTATTAATAGCAAGTAAATCCTCATGAATATATTACAATAGATAGTGCATTGATGGTAATTTTAATTGCAATTTTAGCATTCTGTGAAACTAAAAAAAAAATTTGGAAGTTTAAATCTGTGTCACATTATGTTTATCTCTTCTATCTGGACTTCCTCAAACTTTTTTCAAGAAAGACTCATCTTTCTTAATTACACCCTGTAACTGTTACAATCTCCTCACTCATACTCACTAATATTTTCTGTGCTGTACTCCATCCCTTCCTGTAGTTGTCAATTTCTGCAATAAGCTTTTTGGAGAAAACTGTCTGATTGTGTTTATGCACTACCCAGTAAAAAGGAAGAACTCATTCTTTCTATGTATCTTTAGGACCTGCTGTGATATATAAGAATACTAAAATGACAGATTTTTCAAAATTGAATCAGCAGTAAATAATGATAACAAGGGGGGCATGAGGGAGTTTAGCAGCCTTCTTGCAAGACTGATGACATTCATCTGCAAATAAGGAAGTCAGGCTACACTTATGAACAGGAGAACTGATTGTTTCTTGGAAATCAGTAATTCTGAAAAAAACTGGAGGTTATAGCAGACAAGCCACTGATCACAGGGTCAAGTGCACTAGTGTGGGAATCAAGGCTGAGGACATAGAACCAAGATAGTGGGTAAGAGTGAGACCACGTGTGAAACTAGCACTCAAAAGTTGTTGATAGGTTTCACACTGCAAAGAGACTGTTTGAAAGATAAAAAGTAGGCTCAACTGAGTTACTTAAGGACCTCGCTTTATATGGTGAAGGGCCTTGAGGGGAAGCCGTATGAGGAGAGGCTGAGGTCACTTGGTCTGTTCAACCTGGAAAAGAGGAGGCATAGGGGAGATTTCATAGCACTCTACAGCTTCCTCAAGAGCAGCAGTGGAGAGGCAGAAACCTACCTCTTCTCTCTGGTGACCAGCAACAGAACCCAAGAGAATGGCATGAAGCTGAGTCAGGAGAAGTTTAGGTTAGATATAAGGAAAAGGTTCTTCACCCACAGGATGATTGGTCACTGGAACAGGCTCTCTAGGGTAGTGGTCACAGCACCAAGCCTGACAGAGTTCAAGAAGCATTTGGACAATATTGTCAGGCACATGGCATGACTCTTGGAATAGTCCTGTGCAGGGCCAGGAGCTGGGCTTTGATGATCCTTCTGGGTACCCTCCAACTCAAGGTATTCTATGACTCTATGACCATCTTCAAATGTTCAAGTTCACAAAAGATCAAGATTCAAGGTTACCTGTCTGTCTGCATGCTGGACTGACAACACCAAGCACAGACAGTAAGGAGAGTAAGTCTTGAAGTTGAGACTTACTGCACCTGCACAAGAGGGTGCATGCACTTGTGAGCTGCTCTACTCCATAGTTACTTTAACCACTCCACAAAACACCAGAAAACACAGGCAACTCTGCAATGGCAGTCAGACTGCTGCTACCAAAGCCTCTGGACTGACATTGCTCAAGAAACATTCAAGACAGAGGGTGATAAGGAGAAGCACATGAACTGAATTACTTGTCTGATCAGAGTGTGACACTCCTAAATCATCTATCTACACAGCTAAATGGTCACATATTGTCTTAGATTCAGCCTTATTCAGGCAGAACTTCCCCCTAAAATTTTATTTTAACTTCAAGCATACTCTTATATAAATTAAGTGCTAATGATTGAGAATTTCTTGTCTCTGTTGTGATTATTTAGTCACAACACAAAACCTGATGGCCTCTTGACACGTAAGTGTGCATAAAAGGTAACAAGTACATGCAGATGCCCAGGGGTGGCTCTTGTCCAGTTCCACAGATGATAAATCTGCAGTATATATTCCATAATATGACAGAAAAATTTCTTGTGAATAACATGCAGTTAATCAGTTTCACCTTGGCAATCTTACAGAAAGCTCACTCTGGCCAGCCTTGCTTAGACAGAATCATAGATATCCCCTTCAGCAAATGTTAAACAAAAGGACAGAGACTGTGCAGTGCTGTTAAAGCCTGAGCTTGTACAACAGAAGTCCTGGAGTTAATGACTGACAAAGCTAAAAAGACAAGAACAGTAGAAAAACCACTTTGCTCATTTAGATTTGTCATGCCTGCATGGGTCTAGAAATTAACCTTTTTCCTTGAAAATTCATGTTTAAAAAAATAAGTGAAGAAAAATGTGCATTACTGTAAAAATCCATTCAGAAATAGAATCAAGGAAGAAAAAAAAAGAGTTCTTTATTTGGAGATCAGTGATTTTCCCACCAGTAAAACACACAGATGGGACACAACATTTAATTATAGTGTAAAACTAAATAGATCTAGTACTGGACAATAACATTGTGTTCAAAAAAAGTTATATAAGACTTTCAAAATTACAATTGTAATCCAGTTTTGTTTCAAAAGGCTTTTTAATAAATTCTGCTTCATAAGACCTCCATCTAATTCTGAGACATTAGAAGAATTAGTCCTGTCTTAAAAACTAGATGAGAAATTCAATAGCTCACAGCATTTCGCATCTTGCTTTGCAACATCTACAGATTCTTTAGCGCTGTGGAATAAAGCTCTGATTTTAAAGAAAATTTCTGAAAATACATTGCTGTATTGTGTTATCTTTGCTTTATTAATGTTGTAGGCATACCATAGAAGGCAGGGATTTCTAGGATTAATGGCATAACGTTTAAAAAACATGTCTAAGAACTCAGTTCATGCATTCACACCTTAAAAGCAGAAATAGATTATTTTTATTTTTCAGTAAGTAAAGATTAAACAGGTTCCAAAATCTGTGTATCATTTTCAAAATTATAGTCTTTGATATATGCAAACCGAATGTAGAGCAGAAGAAAGTTGATTACACAGTTATTCAACAAGGAGGGGTTCTTTTAGAAACTGTTGCAATAGATGATACATGAAACTACATAGAATCATTTAGGTTAGAAAAGACCCTTAAGATCATTGAGTCCAACTATTCACCCAACACTGCGAAGTCTACCACTAAACTGTGTCCTTAGGTACCATGACTACACATCCTATACCTCCAGGAATGGTGACTCGACCATTTGCCTGGGCAATCTGCACTGCATTTCTAGCAGACATCTGGAAGTTGAAGTCCCCCATGAGATTTCTCTCAGCTGCTTATGCAGTACTTCCTCTGCCTTTTCATCCTCATTGGGTGATCTATAACAGACTCCCACCATTCTCAGGCACATCCATGGTTTCTAACACGTCAATAACCCTTATGTCTTTGCTGCCACATGAATCTCCTTCCCCTACTTTCACAGAGATGACAGACCAAAGGACCTCGCTAGAACATGATACTTCAAACATTAGCATGCCACTGCCAGACTTGTTTCAAGAGACCCTGGTTTCCTCCCTTGAAATCTAGTTTTAAATTTTATCAATGAGCCCTGCCAACTCCATGAAAAGACGCTTTTTTCCACTTTGATACAAGCATACTCCATCTGTTGCTAACAGGCCTGGTGTTGTGTAGACTGCTTCTTGACCAAAAAATCCAAAATTTTGCTGGTGACAGCAGGCTCAGAGAGGTGTTGGTCTGCTGGCTCTTCCTGTTTCTTCCCTCATCATTCCCTGTAACTGGAAAGACAAAGGAAAACACACACTCACAAATACCATTTCCCCATGTTATTGCTCACAAAGACTTGTGTAGCTATTTTGAGAATCACTAAGCTGGATCATTACTGAGATAGTGTCTCAGGGTCTGACCTAAAACGTGTAAGAACAACATGAACAAATTTCAAAGGCGACAAGTGCCTGATATAGATAAAAGAACTTAAATGATAAATCATATCTGGAAATCTTTATCTGAAACATGTGGTGTTTGAATCTTGATGTGCAAACAAATGGAAAAGGCATGTTGGGGAGTAAGGGCATACAAGTGTGTAACAAAATAAACTGCAAGATCCAATGGCTGAACCCAGGTACATTAAGAACAAAAGCCATCATTAGAAGACTAATCTTTTAAATTAAGTAATTAATTTTTTATTTTTGAGCAATATCTTAGGTTTCCTTCTGGGTGAATTTCTTATGTCTTTTAAAATATTTTCTAGAAGATATAGGCAGGTTACACGTAGGAGTATTTTTGGTGAGAGACTATATGATCTAAAGGGCCTGGCCCTGAATATAATGAGTTCATAAAAAGTGATTAAAAATAAGTATTAAAAATAAAATTTGATTCACAAATATCAAAATATTTGTGTCAAAAGCACCCTAAGAACACAATTATGATGCAGTTTTCAGCCATGAAAGAATTCATGTAGCTTGAGCATGCTCATTTGAAATTCTGACATGAATGAGTATAGTCTAATAGGTTTTCCTACAATTAACAGCAAATTCTGAATGAAATATGACATAATCTGGAGCAGTATTACCTTCCATTGCAATTTTCACAGATCTCAGGCATCTAAAATCACCATTTTGGTTAAAATAGCACAATATTCTTATCTTAATTTACTTGTAAGTATACTCACAGGACTGTTTTCTTTATCCAACTCATACATTGACGTTTGACTGCACTGTTAAGTTTTACATGTTTCTTCCCTTCTAATAAGCTGTTCCTCAACTTGATGGGGAAAGGCAAATGAGGAAAGAAAGCTATATTACACTTGAATATGATATATGATATTTAAATCATCTCTACATACCAAATACTTTTAAACTATATAAGTTTTAGATTTTTTTTTTTTTTAATCTTCTAGAGTTATTACTCTGCTCTCTGTAAGCTTCTTTTTACTAAATTAAGAGGGAAGTGGTGCAGATATGCCTATAAAGGCATCTAGGTGCATAGACCATCAGGAATTAAGTTAAAATCTATCAGTATTTGACTGTATCTCACTAGCATGAAGCAGGAGAAGAAAAAAGGCAACATAAGGAGTAAAACCAGTTTCCTTTTACCACTTCACAGGGATTTGATGAACTTGACGTTTCCCAGAACAGGGCAAAGACATCAAATAGTAATATCAGAACACAAATATTCAAGGGACTCGAAGGAACAAAACATACTTGGACTCAAAAGAAAAGGTACAACTTGTTATTGGTTAACCAAGGGACTTGCTCCATACAGGAGGAAAAAAATAAACCAGAAAACCAAGAAAACAAAACAAAGTGAAAAAAACCCAAAACCAACCAACCAAAACCAACCAAACAAAAAAACTGGTCTCCAGAAGAGACTGAAAGATTTGGAGCAAAATGTGAAGTACAGAGAATTACAAGAAGAGAAGACTCCATGGCCTACAGAGTGGTCTAGTATGATATGCTTTCTCAGCAGAAATATGTCTATAGGCATTCTGTTCTTTCAGTTCTCCTTCTCTCCCATCCCCAAAATGGTGACTGAATTTCAAACCTTTACAAGGTATACCAAACCCAGACATAAACTATAACATAAATTTGACATAAACCAAACCTGGACTGTCCATCTGATATGGAGAGTTTTGTATTAGTCACAGGATAAGCATCACAACAATTCTAGTACTAGGAAGCATGCAACACGGTGGATCTAGAGATACAAGGCTAGAGACAGTACTGGAATTCCGCTCTGACACACTCAACTTTGGCACATATGCAACAGCTTAAAAAAAAAACCCAGACTTTTTGAAGGCTCTTGCAAGAGAAAGCTTTTCCAGTATTAAAAGAAAAAAAACCCCACCAGTTTTCTTTAATAATGTATAATGAAATATGAAATTTGCACAAAATATGTCTCACTACTAAGCTCCAAATCTATGAGAGAAAATTAAGCAGCAAATGTTGTGTTAAGATCAAGTTTCTGTGTTAAGACTAAATCTAATGAAATATTCATTTTAATACATTTGTCAGTATTAAAGGAACTTTCTTAGTCTACAATCAGGTCTAAAATCAGAATAATACAATTTCTTCCTACTACTATTTTAATACCAATATATTATTCTATGTAGCAACTCTAGGTTTACATACAAATATCCATGATGGATGCTTCAATACATTTTCCTCTTCTTATTTTCATCTACTGCTATGAAAACTGGGGTTAATATACTCTGATGTCCCATCTCCCTAAAGTCATTATAAGCAGTAGAATTTAATACATGTTCTTGACTCCAAGGCAAATTTATTTTATTTTTCCAACCTTTCAAAATTACACCTTACAAAATAGGAAAAGGGAATCCCTGACAATATACAAACAGGCACAGATATGGTTGCATTAACGGCTAAACATTGAGGAAACCAATCCTGGCTTAGATTTTAATACAGAGTTACTCTTTTTACTTCAATTGATTCACTTCCGTATGACTAAAACAGAGTATGGTTCAGAGAAAAGCTTATCAGGTTTGCTAGTCATTACCTTTAATCATCACCTTTCTAATTCTCATTTAGTAAATAACCTTTATAATTCCTTTCTTGCTTTCATTGGTTATTTGAATTTAAGAATAATTTGTCCAGCAACTGTCAATAATACTTTTCTTCTAGATGGTTATAGAGTACTAGTTTATGGTAAATTTAAGAACAAATATCAATTATACTGAGTAGAGAGCCAGTTATTCTGCTGAGATGATGAGTACAGACTACAATTGCTATTACAGGTAGTGAAACAGCAGTGGCTCTAGGCATTGCATGATAGTTTTCAGTATATTTCAATACCCAATTGAAAACCAATGCTCTTAGGCCTTTACAGTTATTATTTTTTGATAATAACAAATGCTTCTCATGGCAAAGAATGGTCATGGTAGCACAGACATGAGAATGACTAAATTTAATGTACAATGATCTTGAGGCTGGTAATGCTCTCTCTCTGCAGTGCCAGACCACGCAACAGTGGGAGGGAGGAAAAGAGGAAGGGACAGGCTGATGTGAACTCAGCTCTTGACCCCTAAAAAGAATAACACTGACTGGGTGAGCTTCCTTCTCTGTGTACTTTTGATCTAAAGCCAAATCAAAGGAAGATTATCTTACCTGGCTTTGAACTGAAACAGCAGAGGAACAGCACCAGTCCACAGACAGCATTAATGTTTGTTGGTACAGAACTATAAGCAGAATCACCTCTCAGCTCAGGCAGTAGACAGCTTTCACAATCCCCTTTTTTTTATGTTGCTGGAAGTCCTGTGAGACTCAGGGACATAACGGAGAAGTCACAGTGATCTGAGCATCTAAGCATGTTACCTGAACAAACAGGCAGGGATTCCCAGCATCAGCATGGGCTCCAGCCACAATCTGACCTTTCCATACAGTCACTCTGCACAATTTATTGGTGAGGAAACTGCTGTGTCCCACCAGTTTGATTACTGCTCTGATATATAACATGAACAAGAGCATTAAAAAAAAAACCCATAAAACCTAAAATACGTTATTTCAATAAACAACATTTGCTTGGGTTTATGATGTCTTTCTCTCTCTTACATTTAGTTGTCCATAATCAAGACATAGTATGTGAATAATTTTTATCCCAATCGGGTTCATACTGAATATGTTACCAGAGCTGTTTGGCTAAGTTTTCTAATTGGAAAATATAGACATACTGAACGTCAAGCTACCTTTCCTCAGGTAACCTCCTACAGCCAAAGCTTGTTAGTTCTTGTCAATTGGCTTTGGAAAGATACTTCTTCCCGGACTTTCCCTTTCTTTTATATTCAACAATGACCAAACTACTAATATCACATTATTAATGGATTAGTACACTGACTTTCTCCGGTTCAGATCTGATTTGTAATTTCTAAAAAAGAATATTACTGCAGAAATTTTAAATTCAGTTAGTAATTGAAGATACTGAAATAATTTTAAAAGGAAAGATAATTTTTCAGCACATTTTAAACACTTTCTTAGTCTACATGAAGGGAAAAGAAAGACCAGAAGGAAAGTGACAGCAAAATAGAATATACACAACTCATCAAAATCCAGAACACAAGACCAAAGTATAGGTGATTAAATGCTAATTAGACAATTAAAATAATTTTAGATATAAACAACAGATTGCATTACTGGAAGCAGCTAGGAAGATTTTTGTCTCCTCAGCAGTTCCAGAGCTACAACTGGAAAACAAAAAAACCCAGAGGCAGTAATAGCTGGAATAGAAACCATCCTTCTGTAATGAATCTGAGAAAGAGGACAAAGAAGGACAGGAAATTCTCTGTTCTGCACTTTTTTCACCCAGTCTTAGTACTTTCAAACCCTGGAGTCAGCACCTGTCTCCCAGTGAAACTCCTGAACCTCGAGAGAGCGCCATGAAGTTGGCCTTGTTCCTCACATATTAGGAGGGGGGGTGGGAGCAGGGAGGCATGTTAAAGGGCAGGAAAAGACCTGGAAAAGAGATTAGTTGATGTTTACTAGAGGAATTCATGTTTACTATATTCCTTTCTACAGAGTTTTAGATGCCATAATAAGGGCAGATTTGAGGAAACTACAGATGGGTTTGGACCATGAATAGGTCCAAAGGCTTATTCAATCAAAATTTTTAAATTCAACCCTAAATCCTCTTCAGTACCTTTTCAAGTTTTCATCTGTCTTACTTTGGCTTCCCAGGCACTTACCGAGGATACAAGTAAATGGTGTGTGCATGTCTAATGAGCCTAGTGAGTTTTCTGAAGCAAAGAAAAGATCTTGGAGACAGGAATACAGAAGAACAAGGGAGAAGTCTGAAGGAGTCTGGATAATAAATAATTAAGAACTGGGATAGGAAGGGCAGGGTAGATAATGAAAAGAAGAGAAATTCCTACAGACCTCTTAATTCTACAGTGGTGAGTATCTGCAGCAAGCATCAACAGCACCATACAGCCTTGGATGTAAATTTATACTTATTACGGTAAAGTAAACCTGGTGACACTCCTGGTATACTTATCACTTCTCATCCTTCATTTTTCTGCCAGTATCACAAGACAAGTTTTTTTTTCTAACTTTGCTATACTTATAGATTGCTGTATCATTGGTGGTTTTATATTGTTCTAAAAACATTTTTGAATGTTTGAACTTGAATGGAGACGTGTGGTATTTCAGGACATAAGTTAGTGGTGAACTTGACAGTGCTGGGTTTATGGTTAGACTTGATCATCTTAAGGGTCTTTCTCAGTCTAAACAGTTCTACAATTCTATGATTTTCTGTCAGAAAAGTTGTGAATCAGTCAGAATGATCTTTACTCAAAATATGACAGGCTTATCTTCATGCCATCAAGCTGTATTTGTGAAACAACAAATTTCAGTCTTTTTCAGCTTACAGACCTCTAAATATTTCCCAAGACAGCTGTGAAATCTAATTCTGCAAATTTAATATAAAGACAATTTTGAATATGTCCTACAGATTTCCACATGCCAAAGCTGAAAAAATTGGAATCTTCAAACTTACCCTTTAGCAAAGTAGACAATAAATCTGATCACCAAAGGGTGCATCAGTGAATTTTGGTACAAGACTTCCATTGTTACAGAAGCTACTGCCACTTCCATATCTAGTCCAGAACATGCTTTTTCAGGCATCTCTTTCACAGAAATGTTATAGGCAGTGAAAAGAAATGTAAAAACAAGGAAGTGTATAAGCCTCCTAATACAACAATCACTACTTACATATAATTTTGCCACCATAATTACTTGTTGAAACTGAATTGAACTATCTCAGAAAATCATGGAATGGTTTGGGTTGAAAGGAACCTTAAGGATCACCTAGTTCTAACTCCCCTGCCATAGGGACCATAGGGACAGACACCTCCCCTACACTAGGTTGCTCAAAACCCCATCCAACCTGGTCTTGCCCGCGTACAAGAGTAAGGCATCCACAACTTCTCTGGGCAACCTGTTCCAGCATATTGTCACCCTCATAGTGAGGATTTCCTTCCTAATACCTAGTCTAAACTCACCATCTTTCAGTTTAAAGCCGTTCCCCCTGTTGCTTCCACTGCAGACCCTTGTAAAAAGTCTGTCTCCAGCTCTCTCATAGGCTTACTTCAGGTATCGGAAGGCTGAACAGCCCAAACTCTATCAGCTCGTCTTCTCCACAAAAAAACCAAACAAAAGCAAAAAATCAACCAAAAAAAACCCCTAAAACAACGACAAAAAAATCCCAAAAACATGGAATAATTTGCTAAACAGCTTAGACGTTTATAGTTCTTTTTAAAAAAAGCAAATTCTTCAACTTGAAGGACTGCTGAAAGGATCACCAGATGGTGCTTTGTACAATTAAGATGGATATGGCAAATATCCAAAATGGCTTCCAGTTTACAGTGAGGTCCTTAAATTTGTACTTTCTGTTATTGGCAGAGCATATAATCAATGTCACCTAGCTGACTGGACAACCACCTGAAATACTTGTCTGTCATGTTAGCGTGCACAGAATCTGTGCCTGACTTACAAACAGTTCTTTCAAAACTCAGGGAATGAGAAACCAACAACAACAAAAAGCAGGACTATTTTTTACAGAAGTTAACAGAAAACACGGACTGGAAAGCTTCCTGCTGTGCCCCAAAGGCCAGCTCACTTAATCTTTGTTGTGCTCTGGGCTTTTCCCTTTAGGAGAGTCTAAAAGAAGGTAGCTGTGCCCAGAAACCCACTGTGTCCAAGAAGGAAATTACTCATGCTGCATACTGTAGGACTTCAGACATACGGCGTGACCTCCTGAACAGAATTAGGAAACAATAGCTGAGATCTCAACAAATAAACTACCGAATTTCCCGTGGAACTTATGCCTTTGAACAGGGCAATATTATGATGAAGAAATTGTAAAATATAACCTACGCACTAGACAACACAGTCTGTGTGCATTCAACATTATGCCTGCCTGGTTTTGATGACAGAAATTGTCTTTCTCTCTTTAGCTCAGAAGAATCAAACCAGACAGAATAGAAATAGAACTTTATTCCTTCCTTCAAATCAATTTAAAAGTCAATTAAGTTCAAAGCAATAGATTCAAGATCCCCCCATGGAAATCATTTTAAGGCAGGGTTGGCAGTGTTGAGTGAATTCGTAGCACAGGAGAGATCAATAACTGAATGAGGTGACAATCTGTGAATGCAACAGGAAAAAAAATTAAGAAAGATGAAACTAAAGCCAGTGGGTACTCAGATGAATGGAAAGACAGTCTGCAGAAAGATGGGTCTGTATGTATGTGGAGGCCCTCACACTAAGTCACATGAGTGTCACTGGAGCTAAAAGGATTCCCTTGTGTTAACCATTGTCACACTGAGAAATTATGTGCACACAGACATGCAAGCAGAGGACAACTGGATGTGGCAGCTCAAGAAGTATGAAAGCTATCATTAATGTGTCCACTACACATTAGTGTGTCTTGCAGTGGCGCAAACAGAATTAAATCTTAGGTAATCATACCAATCATAGGTCTGTTATCTATTTCTCCTTAACATTTTACTTTTTTGGGCTATGTTTGATGTCAGTATAGAGCTTTAAAGGTCCTTGCTAGCATCAGGGCTAAAATAAATACAGAAAAGAGGTAGTTAAGCAGAAGCCCCAAAGGAAAGCACAGGTCATAGCCTAAGCCCAACAAAATTGTTTGACAATAAAGAATTTTTACATAAGATAGAAACATTAAAGCTGGGGTTTAAGTTTTTCCAGTTATAAACTATGTACATGCTAAATTAATATGAAAAAATATATCTTTCATTTAATTTCAAAAAACATGCAGACACCTGCACCATCATTTCTCAAAAAATTAGAAGTCACAAAATCTACAAAACCTACAGATACAGTGCTATTTTGCACTTTGAGTGACTAATTGTGTTCAATATATCCTAAAAACATATATAATATACATCTAACTAAAGAAATAATACAGACATACTTGCAGATGGTAAACACCTTCAGATTTATAGGAACTGTGTTACATTTTTGCTCGTATACTTCACATGTCTTTACTTCTCACATTAATTATAAGCTTGTTTGAAAATGACAAAAACATTAACACGGGATGACAATAAACTTCACAGCCCATGTTTAATTGCATCATAAAACTGAACATGTAAAAAAGTTGAAGAATTTTCACAATAAATCTTAGAATTATAGTTCTGAATCTTACTTTAATGAACATAATTAAATCCAGTAGCTCCTTTTAGAAATACTATACTTCAGCTGAAAAAAGAAGCTTAAACTGAAGTTTGGAAATACTACTACTGTCTGAAGTTCAGAAGTACTACATCTACATTAAAACCAAATGAAAGTAAAGATGTATCCCATTTCAGAAGTATCATCGGCTTGTGTTCCTGGCCACATTCCAGTTTGGAGTTTATGTTCTTTCTGTATGTCTTTCAATATACCTAAAAAAACTTTAAGGCATATGTGTCACTCATATTTATAGCTGAAGTACATGTCTTGTACTGTCTCTCTGTACAGGCATACATCGCATCTTCATGGGGTTTTTTTCCGCCCTGTTTATGTAGGACAGATATTTGATAGATTATAATAATCTGTACAACACAAATTCCACATGCATATACATACATTTGCCTTTACACAGACTTCATGCTTTTTTTTTCCTTACCAGAAAGTACAAGTAAATTAAGTGTTTTCTCTGCTCCATAACTTTTCCTTATCTGATCCTTAGGCCATGGTACACCTTGTACTAACACTGCAACAACTGTTCTTGTGCTAGGCTGGCTTCCCACTTTGAAGGTTCAGAAAGCCCAGGACAAGCTGTTGCCTAATTCCAGTGTATTCCAGCACATGATGCTTCTCCTACAGCAGCCTCTGGTTAACACACCATCATATAATCTACCATAATCTACCTATCATGTGGCCTATAATGGGGAAGAAGAGAGGTCTGTAGTTTACATTTTCCCATATAATATATTCAGTTTAAATGAGGTAACATCAAAAAATGCAGTGTGGGGGCAGAAGACGTGATACCCTTGAAATCATGTGATGCTCCCTAACAATTAAATATTATGAAGTGATGAATAATTAAAGTTCATGATTTTTGCTCAAGTTGTTCATGTTCCGTACATAACTGAGTTCTCTGTGCTCTGTTAGGTCTCCATTATGGACTGCTGTCCTTGGTGAATTAATAAGAGCACTGTAAAATGATTTTAGTTCTTTCAGATCATCAAATAAGGCATAATACAAATAGTACACTACTAAAATGAATTCACAGATGAATGGGCAAATAAATATGTCAATAAAAATCAATAGAAGTCAATAAAAATGTTTTAGTCAAATTGCTGTTTGTGTCACCACAATCAACAAACAAATAACCTGACTCCACAGCCTGAATAACATATCATGAAAACACATGCTTAAAACTAATTATACGAAAACAAATTCAACAGCCCCACATATGGGTTATGTAAAAAATAATCACAAGATTAGAATACTTTAACAGTTAATGATCACAACCTTTGAAGAGTTTTGGTGACTTTAGCTTTATATACTGCCTATGCTATTTTCTTAATTTTTATGTAGGTTTGTTGTTTTTTTTTTCCCAGAATGGAAAGTATTATCTGCATGTGACTTGCAGACTTTATTTCAAAAAGGCACATAAGCAACAGGAAGTTATCTTTTATATTCCTCTTCTCTTACAGAGAAGAGCAACGAAGCTGGTGAAGGGACCTGAGCATAAGTCCTATGAGGAGAGATTGAGGGTGTTGGGGTTGTTTAGTCTGGAGAAGAGGAAGCTCAGGGGTGACCTCATCACTCTCTACAGCTACCTGAGAGGATGTTGTAGCCAGGTGGGGGTCGGTCTCTTCTCCCAGGCAATCAGCAGTAAGACAAGAGGGCACGGGCTTAAGCTCTGCCAGGGGAGGTTTAGGTTGGATATTAGAAAGAAATTCTTTACAGAGAGAGTGATCAGGCACTGGAATGGGCTTCTCAGAGAGGTGGTGGATTCACTGTCCCTGGAGTTTTTTAAGATGAGGCTGGATGTGGCACTGAGTGCCATGATCTAGGAATCACAGTGGTAGTGGATCAAGGGTTGGACCTGATGATCTCAGAGGTCTCTTCCAACGGAGTTAATTCTATGATTCTATGATTTGGGTTCCTGCATGTGCAATAGGGTTATTTTTTGGATTCTACCCTAGAGTAATATATATTGAATTACTGTTGTCCTTCAGTTGTAGAACTTTGAATAGATACCAAATATTGAATTCTTAAACATAAGACCTGATACTGAACTAGTAGAAGGCCTAGTCAGAAGTTTCTGCTCTAACTGAACTAACCTCTCCAAAGATTTGCAGCCAACTTTAGAAAACATTCCTGGATGGTTCTGAATTTCATTTTTACTATCTTTGATTGTAGCAGTTATTTTATTTAACTAGCATCTATCTTAAGCAGTTTAAAAAGTCAGGAAAATCACCAAAATACTGGACTAACTTTGAATTTCATTTTTTTCATGCCTTGTCCACCACTACCAGAAAGTATTTCACAGGCACAGATTAGATTAGAAATGAGACAACAATAAACTTCTACCTTGGGAGGCCAGATACCTGTCTGTCATCTGAACTTTGAACCATCCTTTGAACTCTGCTATTCCTTACTCACATTTACGTTAAACATGTTATTTAAACATTCTACACAATTCCCAGCATTGCGGTGCTCTGTAAATAAAATGAGTATACCATTTATGATAACAGTAAAAAGAAGGTTAATATATTTAATTTGCCCATTAATGACTGTATTATTTAGTCAAATAAACCATATCCTGCTTCCAGTTCAGTTAACACATTTTTCTGTTGATTAGAAAGATGTGTCACGTGTTTTCAGAGACTTAAAAGAACATTTGTCAGGTTACCCTTCCACCTGCAATAGTGCAAGTTATTTCTTACTACACTAGTCTAAAACATACATAAGAAGAATGAATCATACTTAGTGATTTTTCAACTATTACAACACTGCCACTAGCAACCTAACAGGTCAAAATCGGTGGCAGTCAATTCTGTCTACGGAGTTAAATATGGACAAAGCCTAACTCAGCCACATACTCAACAGTCTAACTCAGCTACATTAACAGTTATTCACAGGTCAATCAGCTGTTTTTGTCATGGTTGAACTCAAAGCCACATCACAATTTATCAGAAGAGGCAAAGCACAATACAGCTATCCTAAAGATAAGATGTTAGTGGGAAAAGGAGAAGGAGGAAGAGTCAAAATGTGAGTCCTGGAAAATCAGTTTCTGGAAATCCTGTTCCTACCTACTGGTCCTGAATAGACAACTATGACTGGGGTATGTCTCACCTTCTTGGTCAAACAATATCCACTGCTCCCACAGCTCTCAAAAAGAAAGTTATCTTTCCAAGGCTCTGGCATAGAAAAAGCAAGCAAAACTGTTTTGCTGCTGTAAGAATCTGCCCATGTCAATCATTCTAACAGATTGCTCTAGTCAGATTAGCGTATCTACCAAACTGGACACAAAGATTATCATCATGCATGCTGGAGCTCTAGACTTGTATTGATTCATTAGCTGCAAATGACTACCCTGCCTAGCTGGATTCCAGATTTTAACTGGATTAGATTTGTTTTTTACATACTTCATGTGAGGACTATAAAAAAAACCAACCAGCAAAAATTGGCTGCAAGTAAACCCATTATTAAATTTACACATCATTATTGTCGGGGCTTGGAAATTGTTAACTCTGTGTTTTAATATTTGTGTATTATATGTACTATGTTTTACTCCTCATGTAAATCTTGTGGTCTCATTGGTTGTCTCACCTGTCCATCCCTGGTTCCTGGGTTCCCATGGTTACTCTACCGTCTCCTCTCACTGGCTGGCCAAGTGGTAAAACCCGTCCCTCCCGGCAGCCTTATAAGCTGCGGGAAAATTGAATAAACCTCTCTTCGCTGCTGGACTCCCTGTGTGCTGCTTGCCCTTTGTTTGCCGGCATCGGGGCCTCCACTGCCTGTCTCTGCCCTCCAGAGATGGATAACTCATGCTATCACTACAGGAAATCTGCATTGACTGGCATACGCTTGTCCTTCAGATTGTCATATATTAAAAACAACCTGCAGACACGTGAAGAGTTAAAACAGAAATTGTCCTTGTATGCACAGCATGCACCACCACATACTTTTATATTCCAGTCTGCAGCAGGGACAAAAGAAAGCAGTTATTCTTAAACCATAAGTAATGGTTATGAAGTAGGATGCAGAGTGATTAATCAAACTTGCCACAGCTCTCTATGATTTGGGCCCTATACTCAAAAGAAATCTCCATCTGTCTCACTCTAACCTTTCCCATGCATACAGAATGATCTAGGCAGAGTTGTAGCTGCAGTCTCCAGGCACAAGGCTGAGTTTAAACTTAATATTATGAGAAAACACTTAAATGGAATTTGCCAAGTACTACCAAAACTATTTTGCAGATAGGAAGTGTATGTGATTTTACTTTAGCTGAATTTGCAGTTTTTCAATGTGTTCTCACAAACGTTCAAGTAGCTGAATATGGACTGCAGACTAGTCAATAAATGCTTATCCTGAATCATGCTGGATAATGGATTTAAAACTGTATTTATCTTTGAAGGTTACTGATTCTATTTTAAACCTCAAGAAGGCTTGAAAAGCCTTTTTGCCTCACTCTATCCCTTAGGTCTAATTAAAAAAAACTACCACTTACAATGTTGCCTAACCAGTGGTTTTATATAAGTATTTTCAGAAATCAGATTTGTCCAAAGAAAGAACAGAAAGATTAAAATATGGCATCAATTTTCAAGCAACCTTTTATTTTCTGATACTTTGACATTTTTAAAATTTACATTTAGCCCACATTCAGAATTTACTAGCAGAAAGTATTTAGAGACATAGGTGATTTTAAGCCATTATCTGTGGTTGTATTTTGCAAGCTATTTTGTACTTAAGTCTGTGAAATGAACTAATGTATGTGAAATTTACTTACAGTTGCCTATTTGTACAAGATATGAAGGGCAGATCATTCCTCAAAGTTGTGGCTCTTGGCCTGTATCTCGATCTTATTTGCCATTTTTAAAAAGTTAGCAAATCTCTAAATTTTATAGTAGTGAGGAAAAGCTGGACAATTACCTGTTCAGTCTTTCATCAACAATAAAACAACACAAAATAAAACTTTTTTTTCCCCGAGTTTTTCTAAACTGCAAAATGGCCTCATGACTTTCAGCAGGATGACAAGTGATCATCTGGCGAGATACCAAGCTGGCAAGTAGAAATTCACACCCCTTGGCCAAGAACATGGCTGGCTCCTGCTCAGCTCGCCTGGTGCCTAGCTCTCAACTTCCTGACAGCTTCCACAATTATCCCTGTGGCCAAATGTTTTATCCTGTTGCTGGCTGCTTGATTTGCTGCTGATCTGCACTCTGTCAGACTGGCTGGTAGAGTGGCTTGAGCTTGCTCTCCAGCTCCCCACATGCGCAGGGACACATCTGGTGTTTAGGATCTCCAATGGAGAGATGGGCCAAAATGGACCGTTAGCCTTTGCCAGAGTATCCAGACTGCTGACATTTAATTCCAATGCAAAGACTCCACAAACCAAAGACTCCACAACTCAGGATCGCCTATAAAAGAGCAATTCCCTTTTTTCCTCTCATCATCTCTGACTGAAGATAAACAACACAGAAACAGACTGCAGTGCTTTGTCCATTTTCAGTAGTATCCTAGTTTATGTGAATTTCAGTAATACCTTCTTTGGAATAAGATGACATTAGGAAGAAATACAGGTGTAAGAAAATTATTTATGAAGCTCCATATTCTATGCCTATTTGTGGGGATGCAATGTGCAAAACACATGATAAATAGTAATGAATAACCTGTAATTGTACTCTTCTACTTCAATGAAAAGAAAAAGGGAGAAAAAAAAAGAAAATTAAAACACTTAGCTATCAAAAAATCTCAGACTAAACCTGCATGGAGAGACAGTGAAATATAATAAGGGGTTCTGATGTTTGTGTGGAAAGTCTTTTTTCAAATCGAGTCCTCAGAATCTTAACTGTCCACAGAATCTTAAAGGCATACAAACGCAACTTTCAGTGGTCTTTGTCAATATATATATACAGTATGTATGTGATTTAAAAAGATATTCAACCATACTTGTAAGTGTAAGTATTTAACTCACAGCATTGAAATATAGATTTTTTGGAGATTCTGGGGTTGGCCTAGTTATTTCAGTACTCATAATCCATACTACCAATGGCATTAAATAATCTTACAGTTTATTCAAAAGCCTAGATCAAACTGGATCCCCAAAACGGACCCATTATTAATGCTGAGACTAATAAAAACTATGAGGAATGCTGCAGCTTTATTAGTCATACTCTTCCTCGGATGAGTTTAGAAATTGTTAAGAACATGAACTACAGATGAAACCTTCATACTTTACATACTCCCTTTTAGCAAAACTGCCACAGATTTATTTCATTATTGACTTTGAACACTGGAGTCAGAAATGTTTGGGGTTGACCCAGTTCCTTTATGAGCCCTCATACATCTTAGCCCTAGAGAAAGGAAAAAAGAAAAAGGATGAAGGAGGCTGCCAGAGAAAGCCCAATTCATGTTCAGATCTTATTTCTATCATTCACGGGATTGGATGAAACAGAATTGGGTGAGACATAATCACACAATGACACCTTCTACATTTATTAAGCAATGCTGGGAAATAAATATATTAAGTAACAAGGCATATTTCTATTTACTAAGCTATGGAATATGGAACAATTCTACCACAGAGAAAACTGTCATTTTTAATAAATAAAACCAATTTTTTTAAATAGAATAAGTTTTTTCATGGAAGAGTTAAAAATTTTTAATCTTAGGAAGGTGAACATTGTGTATTCTGAGATGTGAATAATATATAACAGTACTCAGGCTCATCTCTTCATTTTGCCTTGGAAATCTTCTATATGAAGTAACAGCCACCTTCTTAGTTGAAAATGGGTGTGTGCCATAACTTTCAATTTTTAGGTGAAACTGACATTTGAATTCATAACAAGATTGCACAGTATAACAATCTGACACACTGAAATGATAAAATGCCAACTCTCAGCTGCAGAAATGAAGAAGGAAAAAATTATGCTGAGCTACAAAAATGTTGTTAGTTTATATAGCAGTTCTTCCCTCTCCGTCCCCCCTGACTTCACTCCTCCCCAAAAAATAAATCAATGATTTTTATTCTGCAGATATTCAGCAATAGCATCAGGAATGTTATTACAGGTACCTGAGAGGTTATTTTACAGTTGTTTCTGGGTAAGGAATAAAATGCTTGCTTGATGAATTGAAATTTTTAACCTGTTGTTCTCTGCGTTTTTTTATTCCTACCTTTTAATCTAGTAGCTCTCTTATTTTCCAAGCACAGAACGATTTTCAAACACCCATCCTTCTTGGTAGATCAACACACGAACTGAGACTGACAATTTGCAGATTTTTCTTTTAAACTTCATGATCCAGCTAGACCAGTTCATATGGCAATATGAATCATAAAGTTTGGGAATCACTGTGTGGGAAAACAGAATTTAGAAGTAAAGGGAAAAGCCCAGTGTGAATTCAGGCTAATATTATAATGGAAAAACAGAAGTAGGACAATATTAATGGTAGCTTCACAGTGTAATTTTTTTTTTTTTTCCAACTTCCATTAAGCCTCACTTAAAATCTGTTATCTTTAGCAGTGAAAGATTAGAACTGGCACACATTAGCAATCTTGACGCACCATGCAAGAAGCTAGTACAAGATATCAGTACATGGCAGATACCAACTATTTACAGAATGCCTTACTTTCATGTTCAGTGTAAAAATCTCATTTTTTGTCCAACTTCAGCAAACGTGTTTGATAATTCTGGTAGTTACTTCTTTGTTCAAAGATGGGACTAAAACAACAACACTGCATGACATTTCTGCAAAGTCATATATATTTTCATTTTTTTTCCTTGGGGGGGAAAAAACCACAATACCTTAATAAATTTGATGCATACTCTTGACAAAGAATGTTTTATACACCAAACAGCTGTCCCAGCACTTTCTCACAGTAAAATTGCAGTGCCATGGAAAACTAAGCTCTCAAAGAAAAAGAGTTAGGGGCAAAGGGTTATGTATACAGCTTCCTTCCTTCCATTTTCCTGTAGTTGCAAACAAGGAAGTGATCGGAGCTTGTCCAAACAAGGCTACACTAAAAACAGTGGATCTTGCATGCTTTGTGGATCCATGGAATTGCATGGTTTGCCTCTCTATGGAGCAATATTGGTCCAAAAAGTACTCTAGAAAAGAACAACAAAAAAGTAAAACTGATGGTATTTACTTGCTTCAGTTGAATCTGTAACTCAAGTGACCAGTAGAACAGAGTTTTTCTGTTTAATATGCTATCTTGCAAATCTCTGCATATTATCATCTTTATACAGGCTGTAGCACCAGATATGTGATACATATGTGACAGGAGAGGTTTAGGTTAGATATTAAGAAAAGATTTGACACCCAGAGGGGGGTTGGACAGTGGAACACGCTCCCCAGTAAAGGGATCACCACACCAAGTCTGCCAGAGTTCAAGTGTTTGGACTATACTCTCAGAAACATGGTGTGATTCTTGGGGAAGTCCTATGAGGGTCAGGAATTGAACTTCAATGACCCTTGTGGGTTCCTTCCAACTCAGGTCAGTATGAGGGGAAAAAAGAAGGGAAAGCCTACTCCATGATGAGATCTTTTCTTCAATTTACCCTTGTTCAAATCAGTCAGTGTTCTATTTTTTGATAACATGTTTTGGAAAACTTTGAATCTTTTACTGATTTTCCAAATTGTTTTCAATTCTATTGATACATTTCATTCATATTGGTTAGTCACCTTTCAGACAGAATCATTTCAATTTCTGAAGCTATGAGAGATTTTAAGAAAGTATGGATTTTTAAATATACATACATACATATATACACATATAAAGATATATTTATATGTATATAAGTATAAAGAAAAAAATACAAAAGCCTACATGAGAATCAGGGATTTCAGTTTTCCATATGTTAATATTAGCCCAAAGAAATTCTACACTTTTTCGTATTTTCGTTTTTGTTTCATTTTAGAAGTGTAAACTATATTTGAAATTGAAGAATTTCTCCTAAAATAGAAAATGCAGTTCTATTCTGTTATAAATCATTATCCTACTTACATGTTTTGTGCCTTTGTGATCAACAATAAGTCATTCATTGTCCTTGCCTTGCTTATTGCACTCTGTGATGGTACATTTGCAACTAAAATTCCATTCACAGGACATAAGGTATCATATTCTCAACCCAAACCTAAAATAAAGGGAGGTAATTCTTCCCCTCTGTTCCACTCTGGTGAGACCCCACCTAGAGTACTGTATTCATTTCTTGAGCCTCCTCATAAGAAGGATATGGACCTGTTGGAGTGGGTTCAGATGATCAGAGGTCTGGAGAATCTCTGCTATGAGAGAGTTTGGGCTTTTCAGGTTGGAGGAGAGAAGGCACTGGGGGTACCGTATTGCAGCCTTCCTGTACCTAAAGAGGCTGGAGGGGGACTTTTTACAAGTGATAGGACAAAGGGAATGGCTTTAAACTGAGAGTCAATTTAGATTAGATATTAGGAAGAAATTCTTTGCTGGGAGGGTGGTGATACACTGGAACTGGTTGCCCAGTAGATGCTCACCTCTGGAAGTGTTGAAGGCCAGCTTGGGTGGACCTTTGAGCAGCCTGGTGTAGTAGTAGATATGTCCCTGCCCATGGCAGAAAGGTTAGAACTAGCTGTCTTTTAATGCCCCTTCTGACGCAAACCATTCTATGATTCTATGATCTTTAAATTAAGACATCAGTCATTATAGCTTTTTTTTTTTTTTTACAAGCATTAGCCAGAAATATCAGCAAGCCTGCAGCAAGCGCGGGTAGAGGCCTTCGAAATCTTTGTTCGCAAAGCCAAACCATGATATCCAGAAATGTATGCATTGCTATTCACATTTCCTAAGGACATTATTATTCAAGTTATTAGGAACTAAGCTTCTATTGTTCTAATAAATAAACAAAGTGCTGCATCTGAATTCTCACACATACTACAGTCAAAATGACAATACATAGAATGAAAATACAGCCAATATTCTGAGTATCTTGGAAGTTATAGTTACTTTTTTCCTAGCTTGAGGGCAAGATTATCTAACTTGTCACAGCCATTTAGAGAGTTCATCTATTCAGAGGTATAATGCTCTGAGAGCATGTATTGTAATTTTCTTTTATATTTTGCCAAAGATTAGCTTATGACCTCCTAGAAAATTCTGCTTTTCCTCCTTACATTCAGATTAATTTTGAATTTTCTTCTTTGTCCTCCCTCCAATAGGTAGCTATCTTGGCTGATATGCTTTGTACAGTAGGACAATCTAGGGTAGTTATAGTTCAGAAGAAAGGTAATTGAATTCTAACGAGCAAGTGGGATCAGCAGAGGTCATTTCAGGTGATAAAATATAAGACTTGTTCACTTTCAAACTAGCAATGATGAAGTTAAAATGAACTATTTGAGTTCCAAATTTCTATGAACATTAGAAAAAGATTGAACTCATGCTGCTTAGACAGCTGTATTACAACAGCTAGCAAGGATCATCATTACCCATGATAATATCATATGCTTATATACAGATGTTTCCTATGCTACTATGAAACACAGTATGTGGAACAACATGAGCTCCAATTTTGACAATCTTTATTTCTATTGTTAATTATTTTAAGTATACTTCTGCAAGTACAGAAACACTGTTGAGTATTTAAATGTGTGCACACTCAGAGACACAAAACTAATGCTTTTTCTTGTGTTCAGTCTATGATGCTTAGGATATACTGCATAAGGATGCCCCATTTAGACAAAAAACCTGAGCTTATTTGGCAGTGAATTTCTTTTGATAGTAGTGTGACCTTGTCTGTCTTCCCAGCTTTGTCATCTTCTCCCTACTTCTGCCCTTCTTCTGACACCTCAAGGAAGTCAAAAGAAAACTATTTATTCTCCTTCTCCCATCCACTGAATTTTCTGTCATCTTAGTGAGCTAAACTGGCATGCATATTCAGTACTCCAGGAGCGCAAAGATGCCACAAAAAAACCCCTGGAAAGGCAGGAGACTATTGGGTCAGGGTCAAGAAGGGAAGGGCAGGGTGCCTTTTAACACTGGCTCAACACCCTACATACATACATATAAAAGCTATCCAGATATTATCCAAACAAAGACAATGGAAATTGCAACTATTTGATGTATCTAAAATTAAGTCAATCTCACAAGATAACTACCTGTGGTTTTAGGCAGCTATGACTAACGCCTTCTTATCTACATTCCAATTGTTTTAAAGTACTGATAAAACAGTCTGGTGCACTGCTGTTTCCTACAACAAAGACTATCATGCTTTCTATCTCTAAAGAAAGAGAAAGGGATACACTCAAACAAGCTTTTAAGCAGAATTCATTATGGCACTCAAAATGACCTTTGAAAATCATTAGTGAACAAGTTATCAACACTTGAAGTTTCATTCCTCTCACCTCATCTGGCATGTCTTTTTTTCTTTTCTTTTTTTTTTTTGGTACAAATAACTTTGTTAATTATCATTAAAAGCATTTACTCTGAAGTGTAAAATGCTATACAGCTGACTAGGAGGCATCTCAGTCAAGTGTGTCTTTTTCCTTCCCATTCTGAGACCCAGACATCTGCAGTATTATCCTACATCCTGAATATGTCAGTATAATACACATAAATGAAGAAATGTTCTCCCATTAGCATTGATTAGGATGTTTCATAGCATCTAGTATCAATATACTATCCCAGATATTAATTTTCCTACATTACACAGCTAGGACTGGTGATGTTAATTGTTTATATACTAAGACAAAGAAATACATTGGCCATTGAGAATGGTTATGCTGAGGCTTCTTAGCTTTATTATAGAGCCTGTAAATCTTCTAACTCTAAATGCACACAATACCACAGAAATATTTCAGACGAGATCCTCTGCAGCAGTAAATCAATAGAGCTCTACTGAAATCAATGGAGCTGGCGTGATTTACAGTAGCTCAAGATCTGCCCTTTCGATTGCACCCAGTGATATAAGAGACTCAAGAGGGTTATTACAGTAATATTCAGGAATATATTTTCCAGTAAATTACAGTTCTTTAAAGATGGACCAAGGAAACATGAATAGGAATTGCACTATGACACTGTTGCAGCAGAGAATTAGCAGCGGGGCAAGCAGTTGTTCACTCAGACCCCAGCTGTCTGTAGGTAAGCACCTAACCTAACTTGGCTCTTTGTTCCTGCTACATTAAGAGACCTCCATTTCCCCTGTTCTACCTACTCATATGAACATACATAAATACTTTCGGGAATCAATTTTCCCTCATTGCAAACAAATACTGCTGGTTTATAGCAGACATGCAACTCCCAGGCAACAGAGGGGTCCCATCACCAGCCAAATTGCTGAGCTTCCTCTGTCTCTGTCCTCTCCAGAGGAAAAAAATAAAAGGGCTGCTATGATCTTTCCTCAAGGATCTCTGCAGATGAATTTAATCCTCTGCTCTGATTACCAGTGCAGAGAATCCTTAACTTCATCGTGTCAAGTGCCTCTTTTTATCAAGTTCAACCAGGAAAAAAAAAACCCCAAAAAAATCCCACCACAGTTAATTTTGCAACACTGTGAGCACATGTGATGTCATACCTCTCTATTTTATATACTTTAAAACCTTATAAATAAGAGGTTTTAAGATGACCTCTGGTAATTTGATCAACTACAAGAAAAACATGGCCTGGTGAGCAAAACAGGCATAAATTTACTTAAAAACATTTGGCAAAATTACTGCAGTAACACATTTGGCTTCTATGTGCCTTTAAGAAATAAAGCTATATTAAGAATGAACAAGAGAGCCTTGAGTATATGTTACAGTGCCACGTCTTAACTGTATTCACCAGTGGATTTGGTTTGCCTGGGCATGTAAGTTATGTTGGTCTAATAGATAAAGAAGCAACTAGCTATTCTCTATTATTTCTTACACTGATTCAAAATCAAAATCCCTGCTATATTCTTCAGTGGTGTTGGCAAAAATTCACACGTGTTCCTTTTAAAGCAGAGGAGAGTGGAACATTAAAGAATACTTAATTAACATATTGCTAATTGCAAAGATGTAGTCTTTTTTTGGACAGAGATATGTAAACATATTTATTAATAAATTCAAAAGTTCAGGTAAATTATTTGCAATAAACTGTATAATTCAAGTGCTTCTAGTATAAGACTGTACTTAAAAATCTGCCCTAATAGACTTTCTTTAAAACAGGACCTCTGTAAGATTGCTAAAGCTGTACTTCATTACTTCTCATTGTGCATAAAAAACCACATTTACTCAGTGGGAGGTTTTTCTATTTAAATCCACAGATTTAGACTTATTGAAGGAAGAAAGCAGAAAACTGTTTAGACTGGAGAAAAAGGGGGAAAAAATCAGTATTTTCCAGACAGGACATAATTTTCTTAATTCCAGTCAGCCCAAGAATTACTGTAAATTCAATTTTTTTCCTAATATGTCTTAAGGTGTGTTAACTCCATTCTAGAAACTAATTTTAAAAATTAAGGATACTTTTGTGTCTTTATAGGAGTTATAACAGCAAGAATCTATTACAGAGTAAGCCAGATTCTAAAAGCCTTGGCATCTATTTTTGGCACAAATACTGTCTTTACCTTAATATATACAAACACTGGTATATATTTAACTATAAAGTCAGCTACAGGACACATTCATATAATATTAAATAACTTCATGATATTGTGACATGTTGACCACAGTCAGCAACTAGCCACCCTACGACCACATGCTCACTACTATCCCGCTTGCTCCATCAGGACAGGGGAGAGAACAGGATGAGAAAGAGCAGAAAATCTTGTGGGGCAAAAAAAAAAAGTAGTTTATAAGTGTTGGAAGAATGATGGGTGAGTTTACAAAGGCAAAACCCTTCGTGCAAGCAGACTGATACTCAGCCAATGTCCAAGCAACTGACATTGTGGAAGACAAAAACCCAATCCTCCTTACCCTGATTTATTGCTGGGCATGATGTTATATGGTACGGAATATTCCTCTGGACAATTTGTTCCCCATTCATCTTCTTTCCCTTCCCCCATCCCAATGTGAGTGAGCTTTGTAATCTCTCAGTGTGTACTTTTCTATTGTCTTTAGGCCCACATATGAACATTCTGGTCTGTTCCTGTTAGGATTGAGGAAAAACATACAACTGGTTCACTCTCTCTTCTGTCAACCATCCAGAAGGCATGTTTAGGAGTATACAGTGGAGTTTTCTCTCTGCTTTTGCTCTTTGGCAGCCCAGGGCACCCACCAGTTGCAGACACTAGCTTTCTGAATAATAGTATTATCATAGGCTTAAGGGTGTTTTTTGTTTTTTCCTAGCATATGTGGTCTTTGGAATATGCTTGTTCTTTGCTTCCTGGAACAGCCACTATTGCTGCAGATAAAATTTAGTATACCACTAGAAACACTGAACTTATATTATGCAGTTTTTCATGAAGTCAAGATTTTAACTTAAAGAAAATATATGTATTTCTTTATGAAGTGTAACATTTTGCATCTAGGAGACTCACTAGCAAAGACTGCAATACTGTTAATTGCATGCTATCAATGGGAGGCTGGCTTTCATAGCTGTATTCACACTAATAGAGATTCAAAATCACATTGTTGTGTGAGGGTTTGCAACACTCTTCTGCATTTCTAAATGCTATAATTCTTTAGAATAATTTCACAGGACCACCAAATATGTGTCAGACAGGAGTTTTTTTTAATAGACAACATACAAATATTAGAATCATTGTCACACTCAGTTTAATAACTGAGTGTAAGATGGGACATGATTTCTTATATATGTAAGATGACTACAGCATAAACGGGNACTCACTAGCAAAGACTGCAATACTGTTAATTGCATGCTATCAATGGGAGGCTGGCTTTCATAGCTGTATTCACACTAATAGAGATTCAAAATCACATCCCCTTTCTGATTTTCTGAAAGCGCTGTTGCCTACTTTTACTAGTAATCTTACATATATAAGTACATCTGCAAAGAATCCAAGTGGTTCTGAGTTTTCACCCATCTCTGTTTGCTCTTTGAGTCATTCAGTCTTCTGGTTTCTGAAAACATATTTTTCCAGCATCATAATCATTATCTTTCATACTGATAAGATTCTCTACATTTTTTCCCAGACCCCAGTCCTGAGGAATTTTCATGGATCAGGACAAAAAGCACACATGCTGTCAGAGTTTACTCATCCCAGACAAGTATTCTAAACCAATATATTCGGTCAACACTTTCTACTTCCACTTGATGTACTTAAGATGCTCCTACTTGTTTTACAGACAACTATCAATATTGCAGACTCTTCTGTCAGTCTTTCTTGTTGAAATAGCATACACATCTCTGAAGTGATGGGAATACTGCTTTCCAAAGTTGAACATACGAATGTAAATTCATACATCTTAGCGGAAATTTAATTCTTCCACCAGGCAGTACCGTATTCTGCAAATGCTCAATGAGTAACTTCTTTCATTGCCATATATTTTAAAATTTTTATAGTAAAAATAAAACAAAAAACCAAGTTACCAACAAGAACATGCGATTATCCTATTCTTCAATCTTCACCACCAGCACCCCTCCAAAAAATAAAAAATAATTAAAAAAAAGACCAATACCTTAAAAACACCTTGAAAACTTGTGAGTTTAACCACAAGGTCTTTGTCTCATCCTCATTCACTATGGCCCACAGAAGCTTTATATGTCTCTACAGCTGAGAGTATTTCAGAGACCCATACATCTTTATATGCTAATCCACAGATCTTTGTGCACTAGCAAAGCAAATAGCTAATTTTGTTAGTTAACATCAAAAAAACATAAGATGTATTAGATCAGACAGAGGTCTAGCTGGCTTGGTATTCCGTCTCAAGCATGGTCACAAACAGAGGTTAAAACAGCAAAAAACAGAACCAGTGAAGGACATTTTGCCATTTACGTCTATGCCCTGCCAAATATTTTCCATACAGTGCACTTATATGTTGGGGGTTAGAAACTCTACACTTATACAGTAGGATGCATATTTACTACTTCTATAAAATTCATATTATCAATTCATATTTAGTATCCTAAATCCACTTAGTATCCTTAAATGGATTTACCTCTCATGCTTTTGTCCAGTAACCTCTGGGTCTAGGTAATCTTTCACCGTCTACAACACCCTTTGGCAACAAACTTCACAGCTCTAACACCCACTGTGTGAAGAACCACCTCCTCTGTTTTGTCTGAATCGNAAAAAAAAAGTAGTTTATAAGTGTTGGAAGAATGATGGGTGAGTTTACAAAGGCAAAACCCTTCGTGCAAGCAGACTGATACTCAGCCAATGTCCAAGCAATTGACGTTGTGGAAGACAAAATCCCAATCCTCCTTACCCTGATTGGCTGGGCATGATGTTATATGGTACGGAATATTCCTCTGGACAATTTGTTCCCCATTCATCTTCTTTCCCTTCCCCCATCCCAATGTGAGTGAGCTTTGTAATCTCTCAGTGTGTACTTTTCTATTGTCTTTAGGCCCACATATGAACATTCTGGTCTGTTCCTGTTAGGATTGAGGAAAAACATACAACTGGTTCACTCTCTCTTCTGTCAACCATCCAGAAGGCATGTTTAGGAGCATACAGTGGAGTTTTCTCTCTGCTTTTGCTCTTTGGCAGCCCAGGGCACCCACCAGTTGCAGACACTAGCTTTCTGAATGATAGTATTATCACAGGCTTAAGGGTGTTTTTTGTTTTTTTCTTAGCATATGTGGTCTTTGGAATATGCTTGTTCTTTGCTTCCTGGAACAGCCACTATTGCTGCAGATAAAATTTAGTATACCACTAGAAACACTGAACTTATATTATGCAGTTTTTCATGAAATCAAGATTTTAACTTAAAGAAAATATATGTATTTCTTTATGAAGTGTAACATTTTGCATCTAGGAGACTCACTAGCAAAGACTGCAATACTGTTAATTGCATGCTGTCAATGGGAGGCTGGCTTTCATAGCTGTATTCACACTAATAGAGATTCAAAATCACATTGTTGTGTGAGGGTTTGCAACACTCTTCTGCATTTCTAAATGCTATAATTCTTTAGAATAATTTCACAGGACCACCAAATATGTGTCAGACAGGAGTTTTTTTTAATAGACAACATACAAATATTAGAATCATTGTCACACTCAGTTTAATAACTGAGTGTAAGATGGGACATGATTTCTTATATATGTAAGATGACTACAGCATAAACGGGAAAAAGAAGTTTTTAAAAGAAACTTAAAACATATCCTGTTTTTTTATTATTATTATTTCTCTTTCCTTGGTTGATTTTGTTTGAAATCAATATAGAACTGAAATGTCTGTTTTGAGATTGTTTTTTTTCTTTAGCAAGGGCTCAGTTTCATATAAACAGGTTTTTATACTTTGATGTTGGAATACCACTTATAATTATACCAAGGCTTTTTTTTAAGTCTGAACTAAGATTTACATGTTTTGCTATGTACGTGCAGTTAGGGTACTTTATTATTATCTATCAACTCATCTGATACCAAGAATCCATTCATTTATCCTTTGTTAGTGAAGCAGTTTGAATTTGTTTTATGAGAAATTCATGTAAAGGAAAGTATAAAATAACTGTTCCATTTCTGAGCCTTAGATTCCTGCCCCATACTGTGGTATCTGCATTGCCTGTGAGCAAGCACCAGCAGTAGGAAATGCTGAGAAGATAAAAATAAAGATTCAGATCTTGTTTCCAGATGTATCATACATGTACAACACTTACTGTGTCTTATATCAAAGACTTATTGCTTAGATGTCCACTGTAAGAATATGCAGTTCCTACATATCACTTGCAGTCACACAAACACCTTGTGGATCAGCTAATGGTACAAACAACATCCATCCAACTGTTTCTACTATCTTAATGTCACATTAAGTTCATGAGAATCCTGGGTTCATCTACACAACAGGAGTTTCAAATCTATATAACTGAGTCCCTTCAGTTTTATGAAACTTCTGAAAATGGTACAAACTGCTGAACAAACACACGCATCATAAAATCTATGTCACAGCTTTTTTGAAGGAATTAAAATAAATATTTTATAAAATGCATCCAGGGGATATGCTGAATCTACAAATAAAATTGCAGCTCAGATTTTGGGGCATAAAAAATTATATTACAGGAAAGAATTTAGTCCCTTAGAAAACAAGATCTAAAAACTGTCCAGCTACAATGAAACAGTACATTATTTGTCCCTAATGCATTTATTATAAAATAAACCTACTCAGTTTTGAGAATATAGCTGTATAATTAACCATGAAAGAAAACTAGAAAACTTAGCTCATGAAACCTCACTTTCAGGTTCTGACTGCTACAAGTCCAAGAACACTATACGTGAAATATTTGATTGTCCACCTATGTTGAACCCAACTACTGTAATACTTGAAATATAACTGTACATTTCTTTCCAGAAGTGAAACTTTCATCATTCCCTTCAATTATCAACTGTAATAACTTTGCAGACTATGATGCTCCCCTCTAATAAACAGCAGGTTTTACCACACCTTTAAAGTTGATCCTTTCAGAGAATAACACTATCAAAATTGAGTTTACCAGTAACATATCTACCTTAGAGTGAATCAGAAGTAGAAGATATCTTTGGAGATCAACTCCCTCAAAGTGAAATAATTAGAAATGAGTCAAGATATTCTGAAAATGCTCAATGAGTAACTTCTTTCATTGCCATATATTTTAAAATTTTTATAGTAAAAATAAAACAAAAAACCAAGTTACCAACAAGAACATGCGATTATCCTATTCTTCAATCTTCACCACCAGCACCCCTCCAAAAAATAAAAAATAATTAAAAAAAAGACCAATACCTTAAAAACACCTTGAAAACTTGTGAGTTTAACCACAAGGTCTTTGTCTCATCCTCATTCACTATGGCCCACAGAAGCTTTATATGTCTCTACAGCTGAGAGTATTTCAGAGACCCATACATCTTTATATGCTAATCCACAGATCTTTGTGCACTAGCAAAGCAAATAGCTAATTTTGTTAGTTAACATCAAAAAAACATAAGATGTATTAGATCAGACAGAGGTCTAGCTGGCTTGGTATTCCGTCTCAAGCATGGTCACAAACAGAGGTTAAAACAGCAAAAAACAGAACCAGTGAAGGACATTTTGCCATTTACGTCTATGCCCTGCCAAATATTTTCCATACAGTGCACTTATATGTTGGGGGTTAGAAACTCTACACTTATACAGTAGGATGCATATTTACTACTTCTATAAAATTCATATTATCAATTCATATTTAGTATCCTAAATCCACTTAGTATCCTTAAATGGATTTACCTCTCATGCTTTTGTCCAGTAACCTCTGGGTCTAGGTAATCTTTCACCGTCTACAACACCCTTTGGCAACAAACTTCACAGCTCTAACACCCACTGTGTGAAGAACCACCTCCTCTGTTTTGTCTGAATCGAACTCATCCTAGTTCTATTTGAGTACCCAAAAATAAAACTATTTTTGAAAGTTATTGGAGAATCTACATAGACCTACCTTGAAATCAATATAACTGCAGTAAGGAAGAAAAGAAAGCAGAAAAATGCAAGGAAGGTTGAAACTTGTCTCTCTATTTTTTTAGTCTTGGTGATACACATTGCAAGTTCAGGAAACCAGAGAACTGCTGTAATTCATGTAGGTCCAGCATCTCAAAGGAGAACTGTTTCAGTACTTCTTGGACACATCAAGGGTCACTCACTCACTTCATTTGCTTTGTGTTATGAGTCTAGCCACTAGGTGATTTTTCATTATGTACCTATCCAGATTCTATTCCTTGTCTATTCTACGGGAAATGTCCCATTAATTCTTCCTAAAATGATCCATGTTCCTTCTAAAAGTTTACCAACCTTATTATCCTTATGTTGCTGTTATGATTTCCTCTTAAAGTTCATGATAGACACATTCTAGACAAGATTCTGCTCCTCTTCATTTCTTCTCATTCATGATAAATGTATTGAAAAGTTTGGGATAGAAAATTCTGCTGATAACAGTAGTACCATAGGACTTCTTTCACTTCTGATCATATCACTTAATCAGCTAGTAAAGAGATCACACTAATCTCTTCTTTCTGCCTGGAGTTTTCCATTGTTGTGTGAGGGTTTGCAACACTCTTCTGCATTTCTAAATGCTATAATTCTTTAGAATAATTTCACAGGACCATCAAATATGTTTCAGACAGGAGTTTTTTTAATAGACAACATACAAATATTAGAATCATTGTCATGCTCAGTTTAATAGCTGAGTGTAAGATGGGACATGATTTCTTATATATGTAAGATGACTACAGCATAAACGGGAAAAATAAGTTTTAAAAGAAACTTAAAACATATCCTGGGGTTTTTTTATTATTATTTCTCTTTCCTTGGTTGATTTTGTTTGAAATCAATATAGAAATGAAATGTCTGTTTTGAGATTGTTTTTTTTCTTTAGCAAGGGCTCAGTTTCATATAAACAGGTTTTTATACTTTGATGTTGGAATACCACTTATAATTATACCAAGGCTTTTTTTTAAGTCTGAACTAAGATTTACATGTTTTGCTATGTACGTGCAGTTAGGGTACTTTATTATTATCTATCAACTCATCTGATACCAAGAATCCATTCATTTATCCTTTGTTAGTGAAGCAGTTTGAATTTGTTTTATGAGAAATTCATGTAAAGGAAAATATAAAATAACTGTTCCATTTCTGAGCCTTAGATTCCTGCCCCATACTGTGGTATCTGCATTGCCTGTGAGCAAGCACCAGCAGTAGGAAATGCTGAGAAGATAAAAATAAAGATTCAGATCTTGTTTCCAGATGTATCATACATGTACAACACTTACTGTGCCTTATATCAAAGACTTATTGCTTAGATGTCCACTGTAGGAATATGCAGTTCCTACATATCACTTGCAGTCACACAAACACCTTGTGGATCAGCTAATGGTACAAACAACATCCATCCAACTGTTTCTACTATCTTAATGTCACATTAAGTTCATGAGAATCCTGGGTTCATCTACACAACAGGAGTTTCAAATCTATATAACTGAGTCCCTTCAGTTTTATGAAACTTCTGAAAATGGTACAAACTGCTGAACAAACACACGCATCATAAAATCTATGTCACAGTTTTTTTGAAGGAATTAAAATAAATATTTTATAAAATGCATCCAGGGGATATGCTGAATCTACAAATAAAATTGCAGCTCAGATTTTGGGGCATAAAAAATTATATTACAGGAAAGAATTTAGTCCCTTAGAAAACAAGATCTAAAAACTGTCCAGCTACAATGAAACAGTACATTATTTGTCCCTAATGCATTTATTATAAAATAAACCTACTCAGTTTTGAGAATATAGCTGTATAATTAACCATGAAAGAAAACTAGAAAACTTAGCTCATGAAACCTCACTTTCAGGTTCTGACTGCTACAAGTCCAAGAACACTATACGTGAAATATTTGATTGTCCACCTATGTTGAACCCAACTACTGTAATACTTGAAATATAACTGTACATTTCTTTCCAGAAGTGAAACTTTCATCATTCCCTTCAATTATCAACTGTAATAACTTTGCAGACTATGATGCTCCCCTCTAATAAACAGCAGGTTTTACCACACCTTTAAAGTTGATCCTTTCAGAGAATAACACTATCAAAATTGAGTTTACCAGTAACATATCTACCTTAGAGTGAATCAGAAGTAGAAGATATCTTTGGAGATCAACTCCCTCAAAGTGAAATAATTAGAAATGAGTCAAGATATTTTGAAATCAGACTACATTTATAAAACAACCTGTCACCTTTCTTCTTCCTCATAGCCATATAAAAAAAATCAGTAGAAAACCAGCAAGTTTTATGTTTCTCCATAGTAAAAATATTTATCATGAGTGTAGTGCCAGACTTTATTTGGTTAGCTAGCAAAAGAATAAAAACATTGACACAAAAAAAATCTTGTGAAGGCTATAAAATATAGGAACATAATTCTGTCTCTGAAGGTACATTTACATTGATCCTGCAGTGGCAAACTTTGGTCTGACACAACCTGCAATACTTAGAATATCCACTTAGAGCTCTTTAAGTCACTGATAACCTACAGTGAAATAAAGTTTGATAGAATACTGAACGTATTCCCAATCAAGAAACTCCTTTCCTGGTTTATGATACGAAATGTCTTCTTTTGGAACCTCCTTCTTGCACAAAAGCCTGCAGAGTGTCTGCTTTGTTCTCATAGATCCTGATGTTATCCAACCTGAGATTTCGTGGTTTGAAAGGAAAGCAGGTAGATATTGCTCTCTTTCCTCTCCATTTCATATCAGACTAAGCTTATTCTTTCAAAGCATTTTTTGCTTTAAAGCAAGAGATGATAGCATGATGAAAAGGACTGAGATTCAAGTCTCTCAATAACTCTTGAATGAATAAAGGGAAGGAAGGGGCAAAGGGGAAATCTGTACCCCAAAATACCCCAGGGAAAGTTACTGAACTTACTTCTTTGTCTTACTGAATCTATTTTTAATTTGACCCTAAACTTATGAAGGCGTTAATGGCAGAACTGGTGCAGGCATCCCTAAACAGAGCTTCAGATGTCAGCCTCTATTGCCCTTTCAGGATGTTCTTTTCTCAAAAAGCTTCAGGATTTTGACACATATGTCATGTAAGAGCTTATACAGCAAATCCCTCCTCCAGCCCTGACAAGACTGGAAAAGGTCAACTTATTATATGCTTGGTGGAATAAGAGGAAATAAGTGAAGCCTCTCCTTTCTCAGTAATATTGTTTGAGAGCATTGGAGGACTCCTTCATAATATTTTTCTTCTTGCCCTTTGAACCTTTGCCATGGGGATCCTCTTGGATCTGGGTGCTTGTTTCTTTTTTCTTTATTAGATCTTTTCATCTATGAACTAAAAAATGCTTCTCCCAGTCATTCTTTCATCTCTTTCAGGAGAATGAGAGAGGCATTCTCTACAGAAGCAATAAGTCTTTTTCCCTTTTTATTTTTCAGACAAAAGACAAAGTAGCAATGACACCTATATACACAAGCAGCAACCATTACTCTATGTGAGTGTGTGTATGTATATGTACATATACAGAGGTCATCTCTATGCTTAGATTACCTAAAACACCCTGCTTTGTCCATATCAAAGAAAAATTAATTTTCTTCCTATTCATTACTTCACAATTGAACCTAAACAAAAGCATAACTGAATTATAATAACACAATACAATCAGAATAATGATCACAATGTTATACTTGTTTTGTGGCAATTTGAGTTCTTTCACACAAGCAATATCTTAGACTAGGAATGCATTCTTATCAGGATGTCTGGTGGGCTTTCTTTTTGAAGGAACCTGGTCTGAAGGGCAGGAGGGGCAAGGAGGCTGGTACTATTTACTGCATGCAGTCACAGGCACATTCTTTTGTTTTTCAGCATGTTTTTCAATAGCATTCCCATCAATGTTGGAGAAGCCACGTTTGAAATTTGTATCAACCATTCTGAAAGTGCTTGCTATTTTATTGCAGGGGGTCTGAGAGAACATGCTCAAAAAAAATGTTCTTTTTTTTCAGACAACTTCAAAACAAAATTTGACAGGTACTATTGAAAAGCAGTGATTTTTAGAACAAATGCTAAAATCAATTCTTCTACCTCCATCCTATTAGATTTTCCTCAAGTCACTGACTATAACTAGAAAGATGGCAGTGGTCAACATATGGAACATCTCATTTACTGAAACTGAGCTGCATGCACTGCTTGATCAATGGGCAGCTGTGTAAGACAAAAATATAGTGAGAACAAGTGTAAGATTGTCTATTTTCTCTGTAAATGATGGACAAAAATGGACATGGGGAAAATGAATCCATATAACCTAGAAGAATGAGCATCACAGTACCTCTTGATAACTCTATTAATTTCATCTAGAAATATAAATTTTCAGAACAGAATTTAAACAGCCAAAAGTATCTAAAAGAATAACAAAGCCGTGCTCAAAAGCCATACACCATTGACCTGATTCTAACAGTGCTGTACAGTGTTATATGAAATATCCCAGTTCAAGTTCCCTAAGCACTTCCAAGTTCTTTTGTTGTAATGAAAATGGTGGGTTATTTAAAATGTGGAGGAGAAAAGTCATTCTCAACCAGTGTAAAATTCTTCATTTCTTTGTTATACACAAAGGAAATGAATAAATCACACTATCTAACTATCTCCCAACCACCTTCAAACAGGATTTTTTCAACTGTTGTTTCAATTTTTCCCTTTTGTAAACTTGAAAGCTGTATATGTGCTGGCATCATCACAGAACTGCTCTGGCAAGACAATACAGAAGTGCTATTTTCTTACAAAAACTAGTTATAGAAAGTCATACAGAAGATAGGATTTGCAGCTGCTTGTACATACAGCTAATGACGTATATACAATGGAAAAAATCCTGATAGTTTCTGCTCCTGCTCGAAGATGCACGCTGCCTGCTCACCACCAAGCATTCAGCAGAGATATTTCAGAGATATTAGAGCGATGTCACACAATTTCACCTAATCATTGTGCAATGACTGTATCTAAAATAATCTAACATACCGTTCTACATAGTAAAAAAAAAAAAATAATAGTGGAAACAAAACCAAATAAAATTACTGTAAAAATGGCATGCACTTGAAATTAACTTTAAGCTAATTATTTGTCATCATATAATTCTGACATATATTTTTGCAGAAAATGAATCTTTATCTCTCTATTAAATCAACTACTTTCTATCAGTTAATTTTGATATCCATTCCCTGTAGAAAATATGTTACTATGTCAAAAAATCCATTTTATCTGTAATAAGCACTATTGTTAACTTTAATTGAATAAATTTGAACAAAATTATTTTGAAATGAAATAACTTTTTTCCTGATAATATTTTTATATATTCCTTTAAAATTTATTCAAAAATGTTGAAAAGTTACTTTGAAAAAAGCTCAGATTAGCCTTTACCATGTTACCAAATCAGAAGCTTTCTGGTTCAACTTTATCTACCCCAAATTAAGCTTTTATCACTGAAGTCTAGGCCACCCTTAAACAGGCAAAGTACTTTAAGGCTTAAACCTGTGTCCCCTCCTATTTTCACTTCCACAGACAAAATCTCAAGGGGTCACTGTATCAATCTTTTGGCTCTGAAAATCTGAAACCAGACTCAAGCCCAGTTACCAAAGGTAATAGATATGTAAACACATCAGGTTGCCCATGTCCCAGACAAAGATATATATATTTTACAAAAAAAATTATCATCTATCTCTTTTAAGAGCTTTTTCCTCTTGATTGTGGAACACATAGTCTTAGCATTTCTGGCTTTGACCTCTTTTCTATTACTATTATTAAATTTAGTTTTAATCCCCAAATCCTTTCTTTACATTCTTAACAGTAATTCTAAACACTGACAATGTATCAGTAACCAAAATATTTCCAATGAAAAAATAAATGTATGAAACAAGCAATTTGTTTGAATTATTTTTTTCTCCACAATCTCAAAAATATCTGAAACACAGAAAGCCGGCAATATAACAGGAGAGACAGATTTTGAAGATTAACATTTATAGTTTTCTATCTCATTTCCCTTGTCACCAGTTTCAGATGATGTCTCCCTTTTGGCTACTCAGACTAACTGAAACCAAGATATCCAAGCAGTACCAGGTTACTAGTGCAAGTATTCTCCTCTATCCTGACAGTTCTAGGTAGTGATAAGCAGACCAATCTTATCAATATCTCCAAGGCTGGTGCCAGCAGCAGAATTTTAGTGTGTTCAATCCTGGGATGGTCTGTGTGGTACCAGGACTGCTAGGACCCGATGAAGTTCACCATTCTCAACTGGAGAAAAGTATTTTTTCTTAGAGGCTAGCAGGGCGTTTGAAAGAACTTTAAACTAGGTTTGAAGGGGGTGTAAGGGGATAAATTCAGGTTTTACTAGTAATACCCTATGGGACAGCAAGTCAATGTTTGAGGCATGGTGTATAGGGCAAACTTTCATTCTGCTCCATATTGTACTGAGTACACTGGAGTGGATTTGAAAAGTGTACACTAATGCAAATAGTATGAGGAATAAACAAGAGGAACTAGAAATTTTGGCTCAGTCCCAGCCACATGGTATCATTGGTATCAGTGAGATTTGGTGGGAAGAGTCCTGTGAATGGAGTATTATGTGAATGGTTACAGGTTCTTCAGGAAAGATAGTCAGGGCAGATGAGGTGAAAAGGTGGTGTAAGGAGGGGTTGACTCTACAGGCCTTGCATTTGGGGATAGTTGGTAGCTCCTAGGTAAGGATTATGGGAAAAACTACTAAAGTGGGAAATCACCATGTGCATGAATATTAACAAAAAAACAAATACCAGATTCTGTGCCTGGTGGACAGCATAAAGCTGGAAATTGATTTAATTCATTACCAATGAAAATCAGAGCAGGGTAACAAGAAGTAAAGCAAAGCTTAAAAATACTCTCCCCTCACCCATCCCTCTTTAATGGTTTCTGTGTCCTCCCTGCCAGGAGCACAGGAAGACAGGGAGTGGGAGTTGCAGTCAGTTAATCACACGTTGTTTCTGCCACTGTTCAGGGAGAGGAGATCTTCCCTTGTTGAAGTGTGGGGTCACAACCTCCTTCAGGCACCCACCTGTTCTAGTACTTCTGTCCTTCAACGGCCACAGGTGGATTTCTGGACCCCTGTTGGCATCCATGGGCTGCAGAGGCACAGGTGCCTCACCATGGTCTGCACCATGGACTGCAGGGGAATCTCAACTCTGGAGCCTGGAGCAGTTTCTCACAGAAGCACACCTGGAACTTCCCCTACCGCCTGCTACTAAAACCTGACCGTGCAAACCCAACACAGACTGCCATTTACTCTGTCTTTAGAAAAGTCTGTGACACAGTCTGAGACAAATTTCCCAAGGAAGTGGCAATGGCTCCAAGCCTGTCAGAGTTCTAGAAGTATTTGGACAATGCAGTAAGATATATGGTTTAACTTTTAGATTGCCCCGTGTGAAGTCAGGAGTTGGACTTGATCATCCTCATAAGTCCCTTTTGACTCAGGATGTTCTGTACTTCTATTCTGTATCTCCTTCTATTCTATTCTGTACCTCCTTTTTGCATTTTTGTCCCTCTTTTTGCTGTTCATTCGATGGCATTAAACATCACTTCAGGAACCCTGAGGAAGACTAAAATAATGAACAGATCTATCTGAACTACACAAAACAAAAAGATTATATGCAATTCACCTTGAAAGTAGAAGCCATTTTTATTCTTTTTCATGGCTATTTAAAAAGTTTTTTTAAAAAAGAAAGCTGCTGAAGTAATATTTTCACCTTTATACCTCGTCCTAAAGAAAGCACTATGGTTGAAAAATCATTAAAAATTCTATTTTTCACTTTCATTGTGAAATTAAGAGAGCTTTTGCATTTTGAACTCTACCCACACACTGTAGCAGCAGTTCCCTGGATTGTTCTGAGTCTTAAATAGGTGTGCTTCGGATAAAGTAGAAGGAAAAAAACCTTCAATAGATCCCACGCTAATGACATTCTAAACTTTTAAGAAGTTTTCTTTCCATATTTATTGAAGCCAGGCATTTAATTTTGTACTCATGGGTCCCAATGTATTCACAGTTTCCTACGGGAGATTTAGATATTTCTTTGCTTGGACAATTGTGACTGTAATTATCTATTATCCCAGCACTCTGAATCATTTTGTGAGCACATATTATTAATTGGTGGCAGTGCTCAAATGTTATCAGACATTGGCAAAGAACAATCTCTGGGCCTAGCTTTTCTTCATATATGCCGGTATACGAATCAATAATAGCTCTTCAGAACTAAAAAAGTCTACCTCAGAGTGGGATTGGAGTAATGAGGGAAAAATCAGGCTCTCCAGTTTAAAATTGTCTTATTATAAAAACTAGTTGGCACTTAAAAGTCAACTTTCATTTTATTTTATTTTTGACCTCATCTGTTGAAACTGTGGGTTTGCTGAGGGTGAATATAGTCATAGTCCTTGCAAGAGGGATGTTGTGGAGTCAGTGCAAAAAATGTGCTACATTGGATGGTATGGTATTTACCCTGTCACCAAGTCCAGCTGGAAAGTCACTAGAACTTCTTTGCCTATTGTGGCTTCATTTCTAAAATATTTCATGTCTATCTTAGTTAAACTCTCTGAAATCTTCCAAAACTGAGGTGAGGCACAGCATTCAGGAAGTCTTGTCTTTATCCTTGCACGTTATACCTGTGCCCTTTTGGCTAAGCAGGCTGTTTCTTTAGGGAAGGGGCACTTCCCTCAGAGTTTGGTCATTGACATAAGCAAACATGCATGGTTTCTGGTAATGCTGAGCAACTATCCTCCTAAATTTATCAAAGTCCCTTCAGATCATTGCAGACTGGTTAATAAGACTGAGAGTAGGGTAGGTTGCCTCTTCCTTCCAATCTTTACTTCATCTCTCTCGCAGGTCACTCACTCCTGCTCTATAAAGGATATTTCTTTAGAAATAAATAATTTTCCACTGCACAATGAATTAAATATAAACTCAATAAAATACATTAGAGCTTATCTTTATGTCTAAGACTGAGTTAATGTAAGCATATGTACATTGTTTAAACCTCTTCCATTTTTCACTGCCAATGAATCACTGATCCTTCAGGACCTTTCCGCTGTATTTACTTGATGACTGCAGAATTTCAGGTGCTTAGAGTAATGTAGAGAAAGAGAACTTGTACATATTTATGATATATTCTTTTCAACTTAAAAATGTGGCATCTTGAAAATGCAGTGGAAACTTAAACTTTAGATTTATGATGGTAAAACTATTCTCATTTTGTGTTCTACATTAATTGAATTCAGTACTGTATTTCCAAGTTTGGACATAAAGAAATTGTACCTAAGTATGAAACACAGTAATTGCATAAGTAGAAGTTTAGTACAGCAAATTAATGTGAAAATATTCTCATTGTTTCATCTGATTTTGGCCCCTTTTAACTGCTACCAGTTAAGACAGATCACAGTCATTCATCAGAAGTGTAAATAAGGATCTTATTGAAAAATATTAAGACACCATTTCCTGTGTTGCTTTCTGAAATCCAAAGGTATCAAAAACCCACTTGCTATGTGCTTGATCTCATTATGAAACTGTACATTAAAATGAATTGCAAAAGTCCATACAATTCTGTTTTCCATAGTGTAAATTCATTAAAGTCTGGAATTAGGTTGTGTAAAATATAAAATACTGTGACTCTGAATTAACCTATGAGAAAGACAAATGTTGCAAAGGAGATGAAATAAAAAATTGACTTTGCAGCTCAATTAAACTCCATATCATGTAAGTATGACCATTCTTCCAGGACTGTAGAAAACAACTATGAAAACTCGAGAGAGATTAGAAGGGTAATAAACAGTACTAGGAGAAAATTACAAGTATCTCTGTGTAGACTAAGTAAATACTACATTAGGTGGTATTTGTAAAGCTTACATTTTCAGGGATCAGACAAGATTGCTTCTTTAAAAGATGTTCAAAGATACCTGACCTTCCTCCCTGAATCTTGGATTTGGCTCAAAATCTAGTTTAAGAGGTAAGTACTAATGAGACCATACTGTATTTGAATTCAACTTCATTATAAAACTTCCCCTCTATCTTCCCTTATGAAAAGGGCTCTATTCAGCCTTTATATAGCTGTAAGATTTACGGGGATGGGGGTGGAGGGGTGCAGGAAACAACAGCAAAAAACACAGTAACAGCTTCTGGTGGTATGAAAAGTGTTTGGAAAAATATATGTTACCTGTAAAAAACCTTCATCTCAAAAAAGCATAGTAATTAAAGAATAGAAGAAAATAGTTGAAAAGCAGAAATTGTATGTGATTATATTAAAGTTTTTTTAAAAAACTTCAGGCTTTATTTAGCTAAAACGTAGAAAGACAATAAAGAAAATCACAAACATTTACTGAAGTAACTTTTCAGAGTTATAAACATTTTCATGGCAACATCGGAATAAATCAGTAGTGTGCGGGCACACAACACCTTTTAACAAAGGAACTTGTTGCAGGAAATAGTGAGGACTAAGTCTATAAATAGGTTCAAAGCACATTAATCATATACCAGAAGACATATCCCCTGGGAGTGTTAAGTACAGTAACCCAGGGAACCTCTAGATTAAATCACTGCCTGCCAGGACCTTGAAAAGTGTGCCAAGAGATGTTCATGTACTAAGGATACATCTACACCTGCTAGTAGACACTGACAGAGACAGCATATTGGCCCAAATGAATCTTTGCTGTGACTCAGGGCAGAACTTCACTGAATAGTAAAATGTAAATCAGATTTACATGTCAGAATTCATTCCAGGTTTTATGTTTTATGTTTTTCATGTAGCAAATAAGGAAAAATTAAAACATTGCATTTAACAGCCAATCCTGACGGAAGAGGGATTTTTAGGGGTTAGAGTGCACTTAACTCTTTCAAATACCTTTTGAACAAGTGAGTTTAGTACATTTTGAATGCATCCACATTTGGAAAACAAAACCATAGAATGGACAAAATTCCTGTTGGTTATTTGGAATCCTAGAGAGCCACACAAGTGAGGTAGATGGGCTCATAATGAAAAGACAGGCAGTTAGAAGAGCCATCATCTAAGAGATGATGAGAGCATTCACAGAGCACTTTTTTCTTTTTCCCTGATTTTTTCACTAAAACAGCTTGTTGAACAGTTAGAAGGCAGATTCAATGATACATAAAGAGTACAAAGGAAATATCTTTTGCCTTCTTCAGTCATTGTGCATTTATGTTTACCCTTAACTTATGAAACACAGGAAAGAGTTTGTAAGGTGATAAAATAACTAACAAGAACAAAATATTGTGCACTGAATATAACCACATTGGATCTCTCTATCCTAGTACTTCACTAAATATTGTGCCTTCCAGCTGCTCTTTAGACCAAGTCTAGTAGGTGAGTCTAGCTATAAATAGTTATCTAACTTTCACTGAAGGAGTCAATTGATAAAGTTCCCTAAACTCATTCATGTAAAATGCCAAAGGAAAAAAAAAAGCTATTAAAAGAAAAAAGCTTGAGGAAATGGATTTTTCTCCTGAACTCAGAGCAGGATACAGGGAGCTTGGCCCCTTCATATTAGTCTTTGTGGCAAGTACAGCCACTTCAGTAATAAATAACATTGACATTGTGCCTTTCAGTATGAAAAAGGGTTATTAGCATATGATGAAACACAGTCAAGCTAGAACAGGATAATAAGTAATTTAAAATTTAAGGCACTTTCTCAGTTTGTGCATACATTTGCAAAGAGGAAACGTGCTAGCTTAAACTTCAGCAGTAGAGGTTTAATTTAAAGCAGTCCACTTCATAAATTTATGGGCATACATTATCTTATTACTATTCTAGGGTATTTATATGGTCAAGTATACCATCTTAGCAGCTGCCTCTTTAAATGCTGAATTAAGCCATAATCTATCATATACTAAGGTTCAAAGGACACTAAAACTTGGCTCCAGGCTTCTCAATTTATTATACTGAATTTGTATTACAGAAAATTAATACTGGCTACAAAATATACCAAGTTCATAAACTAGACAGAATTACACATAAAACACATGGAAAATTCATACACACACAACATTAAGAGACAAAGAATCGTATTAGTCATGGTCATACTATGGGCAAGATTGATCTGTTCGATTGACGCAAACAAGAATGATGCAAATGGTTTCTGAAGTATCACCCACATGGCAGGAAGAAATTACTTTTCAAGACTTTGGGTTTCTCTTTGGAAGGGGGGTACTCTGCTTTAGTCACAGAGTTGTATAGAACTGTCCAGTGTAAAGGATTTGTAGAACCAAGAAAGACTTTACAAAAGCAAAAGGAATGCTGAAAAATTTCTCTCCACTAGTAATCAATGGGAAATTTTTATTAATGCACTCATTCCCTTAAATAACCTGGGGGGAATATGCCCCCTGCTCTTGACCCCCCTGCCTTGGGGTCCCCAGAGCCCAGCAAAGACACACACAGAGACCACAGGAGAGGAGACGAGCGAGAGAGAGATTTATTGTCAGGCTAGGAACTCTCAGGGGAATCTAAAAACTGACCAATAGAAAATCTCTGAAGGTTCACAAAACTCACCAATAGAAGGGAAGGCTTAACCTTAGAAAAGGGTTAATGAGACCAATAAGAAAACTGCTCTTTATCTTCCCAAGGACATTCTTTCATACAGATAACTGTTGTCCAGGGGGATTTTGGGAAGAAGAAACAGTAAGTTGGCAAGAAATAACAAAAAGCCATTTTGAAACCTGTTTAAACAACAGTAAAAACTTCAGTTTTCACGTTTGTGCTGTTTTCTTCACCTCCTTCACCAGTCTATTTCTGAAAAGACCTTTTCCATCCTAAGTAGAGTGAGTTCAATGCCACACTTAAACACTACATAGCATCAAAAAAAAAAGTAATCTTAGGACTGCTAAATTATCTTAACTAATAAAAGATTGTGTTTTAATTGTATATACACTGTAGTAGAAAATATTAATAACTGAATGATTACTTTGAATGACCTTGAATCTGACAAAAACTGTGACCATTTAAAAAATATTATAAGATGCAGAATTTAAATATATCTTTGCAAACTGCTTCAGCTTTCCATGTTCATTAATATCATACTAGGAAAAAAACTTTACATTCTTTTTCTTTCAAAAGTTACATGTTAGAATCATGTCCTCCAGCTGGTGAACATCTGTTATGGTTGTGTGCGTTCATCTTGGGGGACACAGAGTGCTCAGCATTTCATTCTGGGAATTATATTTTGCAATCCTTACCAATATTACTGGTGACACTGAAAATAGCTGCTGCAGGTCATACAGTTGGGTAGTTTAAAGGGGCTCTCATTTTCAACTGTCTAACATTTTTATTTTTTATATCAACAGATATGAAAAGAGATAGTATCTCAGGGCATGTATATAAAAAAAGAGTCAGCTAACAAGGCTAATAAACACACTTCTAGGTCATCAAAATGCCAAACCAATCTTTCTTTATTCACAGTTTCCTTGCACGGCAAAACAAACTTGATGCTTACTTGAAAAATTGCTAGATTTGGGACAAAATGAAGTGGTGTCAGATTTTCAAAACCACAGATGACATGTAAATTAAGAGAAATTCCGATAGAGAGGAGACGAGTCTCATGGAGCTAAAAGTTCATACAGCCTGTTTTTTTCATGCAGGGAGAAACTGAAGGAACTTCCATTTATAGACAGAAAAAACAAAGCCATGTGCAACAGCATTCAATAGCTAGACCTTGGTGCTGGGCCTAGAAACTCTCCATGAATTTTCACTTAGAATTCTGATTATTGTTCCTATCTGCATGCTTGTGCAAAACTGTAAAGTACAGATGAATTGTGCCTCTGAAATAAGCAAGACATTTTCAAGTGTCACATTTTAGCTTAGGCAGAGGGAAAATCTTGGAGGTTACTAGAAAAGAAAAAGACAATGCTTAAGTTGGCTTGAGAGTGCTCATTTCAATAAAAATTGAGCAAAAGATGTTTTTTCTTATTAAAAACAACATCAATAAAAAGAAAAACCCCTAAAGAACTGCAAACATATGTCTGGTAGTATAAATAAGATTCATTCAGAATTCTGGGTAACTCTGTAAAAAAAAAATAAAAGAAGAAAGATCAAATAAATCAAATAATGCTGATTGGGGAGCTTAAAAGAGGCAGAGAAGATCCATAAAATGTAGCTACTTCTATCCAAAATCAAGAGTCCTCTTCTTTAGAAGGTGTCTAGGAAGCTCAGGAAAGGTGATTTTGTTTTGATTTTTTTGCTTGCTTGCTTCCTTGTTTTTTGCCCATCAGTGCTTTTCTCATTAGGTTTTTTTTATCCTTTGGGTATCACTCATGAAGTCACTAGTACTCCTGCTTGCTGTGCAATCAGGAGAACAAAAGCATAGGTTACATGGATGGTCTCAGCAGTTCAAACCTTTAGCCACTCCTTTTTCTTTCTGATATATTCCATGTACTCTGGCCAGAAAAATATTTTTCTCAGTAAGCCTTCTGTCACTATTGTCCTGAAGACTTAAACAAAATTCTGCAGCCTAAGAGGTGCAGACTTGCCAGCTAATTTTTAAATTAAGCCTGTTAAGCAGTTTCCACTCTGTATCATTTCTATGGAGTATCCCAAATTCCACTTACACTAATGAAGGTTTCTACTGACAGCTATACTGTCATTCAAGATTTACAACAATATCAATGAAGTCAGAAGGCGAAGGTGTGCCACTGTATTTCAAGTTTCTATTCTAAAACACAATACAACTTAATTGTGATTACAGGACATTCATTTAAATGATAATTTTACAGAAGACTATGACTTTTCACATGGATCTTCGTTGAACTCTTTTGACTTGCTTAGGGCGAGTGATGTGTTTTCAAAATCCCTTCAAATAACTCCAATAAAAGTACAATTTCATTTTAGTAATGCCTGTGTAGTGATGTTGGAATTCTTTCCTTAAGAAATATTTAAACAATATCTGCAAATCTGCACTTATTTTCATACAAATTAGGAATATATCTGACCCAGACCTCATTGAAATCAATGTGGATCATCCTATCTACTTCAACTGCAACCACGCACAATTTTTCCATGAAACAACTGCTATTAGTACAACACAATAAAGGCAGAAATAGGAGAGATCTAAAAACATTTTTTCAAGGAATTCTGTTCCTTGCTGTGATCTCACCATAGCCAAGATGGGACAAAAATAGCTCTGTGGTTATCCTCTTCATTAACTCAGGGGCAAAAAATAGCCTGTAACAATGGCATGAAATTTACCTTGGTACAAAGTGATTAAATTTTTCTATATTACTATAATATGTATAGTGTCTTTATTTTTTTTCCCCAGAAATAAGTGAATGGAAGAAGGATCCCACATAACTTCAGTTATGCAGAATTTCAGTACCTAACCTGGTTTACACAACTGATCATCAAAAGTGCCTCACTTTAGGGAGAGAAGAAATATATATCTACACAAGGACATTTGTCACACTGTACCCCATTAACAAAACAGTATTCTACACACCTAAGCTTAATTTAAACACTTAAGGTAAGTGTCTACAACTGATTTATGCAAGATGTGCTTTTCTTAAAGACAAAAATCAGAAAAAGCTTTTTTTAAGTAGTGGTACATCGGACGTTTCAGAAGTCTGCTCTGGGGTAAGGCAAATCATAGCTTGTTTGTTATTGACTAGATCAGTGGTCATTAACTATGGAAAGAGTTCAGGATAAATAGGTCCAATAGATACAGGAACATTTAGTCACAGGAATCCCACCTCACACTTATATACCTCAATGTAGTAAAGATCTGGCTTTTCCTAAATGTTTCAAGTTTATAAATCAGCTCAACTATAATAACCACCAGTGAGTCCTAGATTGCTTTAAAATATGTAATCTTGAAAATCAATATGCTTATTATTTTGTGCTGGGTAAGTCAGCTGCATTTTTTTCTATCTAGTAGTTCTGTTGGTTTTTGTAGGGATTAAGGGGATGAATTGCCCCCCGCCGCCCATCTCTCGAGGACAGAGACATGCGGCGGAAGGCCCCGATGCTGGCAGACGAAGGGCAGGCAGCACGCAGGGAGTCCAGCAGCGAAGAGAGCTTTATTCAATTTTCCCGCAGTTTATAAGGCTGCCGGGAGGGACGGGTTTTCCGCTCGGCCAGCCAATGAGAGGAGACAATAGAGTAACCATGGGAACCCAGGAACCAGGGATGGACAGGTGAGACAACCAATGAGACAACAGGATTTACATACATGAGGAGCAAAACATAGTACATATAATACTCAAATACCAAAACACAAAGTTAACATTTTCTAACCCCCAACAGGTTTTATGTTAAAATGAGCAATTACAGCAAAGATTTCAACACAGATTCAACTCGATGTGCAAATAAAGACAAGACACTCAATAGATTATCTGGTCTTTTCGCAGATTTTTACTAATTGACCCAAAATTACTCCACGTATACAATCTAACAATGATCCTACTACAACATAATGTAAACCTAGGGTGGCTGAGAGATATGGAAGAAAAAGAGAAACATAAGATATACAGGCAAGTACTAAAAGTACTTCTTTGTTTTAGACACAGAAAGTTATAAACACTGAAAGTCTTGAAAAATCAAACACAAATTCATTTCAGGTTAATAACATCAGTGTATATCGTTGAAAAATTCAGCCCAGTGTTATAAAAAAGCAAGATATACTACCTTGTATATATTAGCTGTGGTTTCTAAAAAATCTAGAAATTTATGTTTCATTATTTTAATTTATAGGAAATTTAAAACAGGAAATATAGCCTATAGAATTCAGTCTTTTCCATACATTTTATTTTGCTGCAGTTAAAACTGGGCCAGATATTCAGCTAGTGTTCACTGGCAGACTATAAAAAATAGTTTAAAACCTTACTGATTTATACCTCCTGAAAAATATGACAAATTATTTGTTCAGAGCAAAAACATAGCGATTCCTACTGATACATCCTTGCCCTGTTATAAAATCAATTGTTTATTGTTATCACATGATAATAAATCAAGATTTTTAAAAATATTGCCTTATATCAACTTCAAAACTAGATACATCTTAAGTTATTAATTAACAATTTAGCAACAGAGAAAGACAGTACAGCTGGATAAAAACATTATATCATTTGAGCCTGACAGCTCTATACTTTTGAGACCTAGGCAACATATGAGGTTAATCTGCCTGAAAGCCTGTATAAAGGCTTTGATAACATAGTATTGTCAGCTTTCTATAATGTCTTTTTTTTAGGATAGTTTATAAATTATTTCATTCAGCTAAGGAGAGATAAATCACCAATTTGTAATAGCAGAGAATGATCACGACTCCCTGGTAATAGCTGGGAGTTGTGAGCTAGGGAGCTTAGCGTTTCATGCCTAAAGAAGTTATACAGGATCAGCATTTGAAATCTATCTACATAACTATGGACTCTCTTTGAAAACACAGGAGTAATACTTTACACAACCTCTTTTGAGGTTGTTTTTTTTTTTGCTCTCCAGAGAGTTCTTTAGATTTTCAGATTCATGATTATGAATAGTATAATACCAAGTTTCTCATGGAACCTTCCCATTTTTTTATGTTACCATTGTTTGATAGTGTAGCTCATTGAGTTTCAAAATGATGCTATTATTCTGGTATTTAATACCTGAATAGATTTTATTTTTTGCCCAAAAACACACACACACACACAAAAAAGTATCTGAAATTAGTGCATTAGAGGTGTTTGGTATATGTTGTGCATGAACAATAAGTAGATACCAAAGCTGAATAAATCCCTTTTTACTTATTTTTACTCATCACAATGATGACATTTTCAAAACCACTTCAGGCTGACAGCATAGCAATAACAAAGCTATGAAGTAAGAAAACAACAGCAAGGTTTCCAGGTCTCAGACACATCACAGGATATTCGCACATGCAGGCTGATCTGCCTTTATGACTCCTTGCATGGACTGACAGGCATGCTGCTGGCCTGTGTTTTCACTCCTGACATCCCCAAAATGCCAGAGAGCTCAGATCTTGCTTTTTCCGTTTTGATTTTGACAGACAAAAATCATCTAGAAGGAGAATGTGTATGCAGTCATAGCTGGGACAGTAGTTGAGAAATGCTTAATATCAGCCCAGACTTCTCTGCCCAGCAAACTGGCCCACTTCTTCCACTGGTCACTCTTACCTGTGTGTATCTTTTACTGTCAACAGGGTACATTTGTCCCAGTTCTCCATCGAGCTCTGACTCTTACTCAGAGTGTACTCTGAGCAGAAAAGTACATGTATTTTTCTCCTGGAGCCTGCCAAGGACATTTTGTCTTCTCTTGATGCTAAGCCATTTCCCCAACCATTCCCATTTTGTACCCCATATTACTCACCTAGAACCAAATCACCACCCTCAAATGTTTATGACTGGACGTCTCCCAGATATCTCAATATGTGCCTAAAACATTTACATACACATCCTGAAAAGATCAGTGTAGTTTTGGCTCCTCCCTGTTGTCTCCGCTAACTCATTCTAACAAGCAGTAACCATCTATTATCATTAGTTATTCAAATGTTCTCTTTAAACCATACATTTTAATTTGCATGCCCCTCAGATAGCCCTCAAACACTTCTAATGTATTACTTAGTTCATATCCGTCCACTCTGCATAATTCATTATCCTTCCCTTAGTATTGTTTAATATGTAGTGTATTTCACATTAGCATAGCACTAGTCAAGTCCAAATATAATGGTTGTATATTAGTATTTAGCTAGATTTTATATTTTCACATCTCTTACTTAAAATGTTGAAAAGATTAAAGTTTTAATGTACACACATAAATCATGTCAATTCCCAATGCTTGACTCTAAGAGATCTCTTTCACAGACTCAAGTTCTTCTTGTAAATCATTTCACCAGGGTGTTAAAGAAAGGAATGATGACATGCCCTTTGCAATTGGGCCAAGACTCGTTCTCTCAAAAGTTGTGTGTATCCAGTCTAGGGAAAGATGGGGGCAGGGAGATGGACAGAAATGCAGTCAATTCTAGTTAATAGATCTGGGCTGAGTTAACAGCACATGATGAGACTGTTCAATCTGAGGAAGAGGAGATGTGGTCCAACTGGCACATGACATCTGATTCTCAGAAAATTGGCACTCTTTTCATTGCCAAGGTTGGGTAACTTTAAGATTAAGCTGGTAACAGCACGTTATTTATAATTTAACTAACCTATGTAGGTGTCAGTTTTTCTAAATTATCTGTATACATTACAATAGCAAGTGCATAAAACAATTCCCACCAGAATGATATACAGTCTACAAAAGAAATTAACCAACAATATTTGCTGACTTTTTGTGAGATAAAAGAACAGACAGAACTGTCAAACTTCACTTTATTTGGAGACAGCAGTTCAAATAGGTGTGAAGGGGAAACATTTTAACTTGAATTAATTTGCGATCAGGGGATTTGATTTAGGTTTTGCAGCTGTAAAGAGGAGATCAGGAATAGTGTGACTCTACCAGAATTGGGCTGGATTACCAATATGTACAATAGAATGGTTTCACTGACTAGGTACTGTATCCAAACTTCCTTCAGTCTGTGTAATCTCACATTAGTCTTATTTCTACTGCAGATAAAGTTAGCTTTTAGTTACAGTCAGAAATCTGGAATAACTCCATTACTTACTTATATTCTGTTGGGAGTATAATAACAGAATTTCAACTGCTTCCTTTACAACAGAATAAATTCAGATGTTTGTCTCTGATTTTAGGTTTTTTGACCCACCTAAATGTTATGTTTTCCTTAAATGTATGACTATAGGTGGAGTCTGGTGAGTTTTATTTTTTTTAATAAATAAATTTATTTATGTTCTTATATTTTAGCAAATGGCAAACTACAGANGGGATTTGATTTAGGTTTTGCAGCTGTAAAGAGGAGATCAGGAATAGTGTGACTCTACCAGAATTGGACTGGATTACCAATATGTACAATAGAATGGTTTCACTGACTAGGTACTGTATCCAAACTTCCTTCAGTCTGTGTAATCTCACATTAGTCTTATTTCTACTGCAGATAAAGTTAGCTTTTAGTTACAGTCAGAAATCTGGAATAACTCCATTACTTACTTATATTCTGTTGGGAGTATAATAACAGAATTTCAACTGCTTCCTTTACAACAGAATAAATTCAGATGTTTGTCTCTGATTTTAGTTTTTTTCACCCACCTAAATGTTATGTTTTCCTTAAATGTATGACTATAGGTGGAGTCTGGTGAGTTTTATTTTTTTTAATAAATAAATTTATTTATGTTCTTATATTTTAGCAAATGGCAAACTACAGAAGACATAAATTTCCTTTAAAAGCATTGAACAGGAGGAAATTGATTTCAGTGGTCTTTGGTAGATAACTAAATCTTCTTGGGGTTATGCTCTTCTTGAAAGGGGTTGGGAGAGTGGAAGGAGGTTGGTTTTTTTTGGCTACATCTCGTAAGTGCAGCCCTCAAATTAATGTGACTGTACATACTGTATAGAAATCTGTGACTGAGCAAAGCATCTTCGCAGTGTGGTGATGCTCTACAGAGAGGTCGACTGGATGGCTCAACACCAGCTCAAGGACTTATAAAGTAGCATGAGGTGACTGTGCTGTGTAGATATGCTAGAATACTTTTCCTAGGGAAAAAGCAACAAACATTTCCAAAGTAAAAAGGAAAACAAACAATTTAGCTTTTAAAAAATACAGAGAATCATCAGTAATGAACACCTTCAAGGTAAAATTAAGTATACAGTGTAAATGGAAAGCAGGTTGCTTTTTATAGGCTTTGTTTTCATTTTAAGTGGTTTCAAAAAACTGCAATTCTATTGATTTTACCACTATATAAAGGAATAAACAAGTTTTTCAGCAGATAGATTGTGTTTAACAAAATTCTTATAGCTGAATAATGCTGAACTTTGGGAAGTTTAATTCTCCAGTTACCTCCTGGCGACCCCTCTGGACCTTTGGAATACTACTTAGATTCCATTTCTATATAAGATTAATCATAATTATATGTTTCTAATGAAAATACACAGAGAAATAAAGATGACAAGGGAGAAGAGAATGCCACTCTGGGACATTTCTCAAAAGGAGACTACAGTATTTCTGTAAATGATAACACAGTGAAGGTGAGATCCATATAGGTAAACAAGAGAAGGTAAGTGTGGTCAAAGATGAAACAGGAAAGATATCTTGCTGGAAAAATTCCTAAGTTATCTTTAACTTGGTCCAGGATAACGAGGGAAACATAGCAGGAAGACTAATTTTTTTTTATTATTATTGTAAATAATGAAAATATTCTAGGAGTAAGGTCTTGTGAGAAGATGCCTTTGAAGAAAAAGTAAGTCAAGAACATGTTGAGGTCAAATTATATTTCTCTAACATTTAAAAAAGACTGACTTCCCCATGTAGACAAGTGCTAATAACAGTTGGCAGCAATCAGTAAACAATAGTACACTTATTTCTTTTTCTTTTAACATGTGGAGCAGGGTGCATATTACAAAATAAGCTACATTTAAGCAATTGAGCTGTTCCAAATTCATAACGAAACCCCCATGCATTGCAAAAAAAAGACATACCTTCCCAAGATCAAGCAAAGAAATAACTGCGCATTATAACAAAACCATTTTGCATGGTTTTAACATCTTAACTTCGTAACTCCCTTGTGGTAAAAGAATAGAACTCTTCCTTTCACAGACAGACAAGGGAGGAACAAAGTTGGCCAACTTCAAAACAGGACTTTGGAGGAATTTCAGCAAAGTATCTAATAACGAAACTGTGAAAAGCCTTCCACAATTATGGCAAGTCCCCTGGCACGTGATGTCTGAACTGCTGCTTCTTTCTGAACGTATCATTGACAAGCTGCATTGAGATCTACCTGGACACATCAGAGGGGCTGAGCTCTATAACACTCCTACCTTGTGCCTGTCCCACTAAACTCCACAGCAAAACAGCTGGATAAAATACCTTCACTGGAGTAAGAAGTCTCTTCAGAAGACAGTTCTGGACTGTGCACTGTTGCTGCTTTTTTTTTCCCCGCAAACATGACAGCATGCTTATGTGATGGGGTAGAGTATCTGGAGAAGAATAAAGAGGAGGTTTGCAAAGCAAAGGATTAATGAGTCACCCAAAGGTGAAAAAGCTCTGGAGGAGTGTGAAGAAAGCCAGATAGCTCAAGAAAGGGAAAGTCAGAGTCTGAGAACTGATAGAAAGAGAAAGCACTCCTTGCATTCCACTCTGCATAGGCTTGCTAGTCAGAAGAGGTGGGCTGGAGAGGAAGGGTAGTATAGATAAGGCATGGCAGCTAGCTTTACTACTACAAGTCAGATAAGCTTCATTAGTACTGCATTCAGACAGGCTTAATTAGCTGTTCTAAGCATGCTGACTCCATTATTTATTTCTGTATGGAACATCAGGCATAGTAGTTTGTTTACATGGGGAGCATTTGGCCAGTTAGGGGAATAAACCGAGTCTTGCACATCCTGGATCGGCATCATAAGCACTGACACATCCTGAAATGAAGCCCAACTCTCCTCATGTCACTGAACAAGCCTTTTTTTGTTTTGTTTTAATCTTCTACACTAGCAAATGGGGCAAATACTAATGCTACCCTGTTTGTGCCAGCTGAAAGCAGATCTGTAAGATAAATTAAACACAGAAAATCAGTTCAAAGCTCAACGTGTCTCCAGATATTATAGCAAATCCACGTAAGCACAAGATTATAAAAAATCATGTTATCAACATCATCAGGTATCTACAGCAATATTCATCACCGATCATCTGACTTCTGGTTCAAAAATACAGCGAGCTTGTTCCTTCTCACTATGCAACTCCATTATAGCTTCTTCTCTGCTCACTCTTCACTTTCACCAGCAGATCATTCTCACTTGAGTTGTTTAATGAAATTATTTTCTTGGTGGTGCTCTGACATGCCAGACTGTCAAGACATTGCTATGATAAGCTCCTGTAATGGATACCATGACTGTGTGAACACAACACACTGTGCCCAAACAGAACCTATTGCTTGAGCCTTAAATTCCCTTTAAGTTTTAATTGTAGAAGACCCAAGCCCAAAGATTTGTTCCACTCAGTTGCAGAAGGCACCAGTCTTTCACTACCCAGAGCACACTACCACAGTGGGGAGAATTAGTGTTTAGCTAGTTCATTTATCCAAACAGATTTTGACTGTAGAAGATACTGTCAATATATCAATTACATTAGAGACTGTTTTGCATGTTAAATATTGCCAAGTACCAAATAATTTTCTTTTAAATTTCATGCAGTCTCCAGTCTTAAAAATGTGTCAGTGTCACACCTGTGACCCTGATCCCACTAAGAGCCACTGTAAACCCTACTTTCCTTACAGTTTAGTAATCAGTGGGGCAGCTGAACTGTTGCACTATAATCAAACCTGGTTATACTCAGCATATTATATTCTCTTTACCCATCATTCCTTGGCAAACTCACCACACTGCCCATTTCTCCTTCAGTCAGTGATTTCCCAAGACCAATTACTGTCTGGCATTATGTTCTACCACAAAGGTGGAGTGAGTTCAGCACACAGAAGGGTAGCTGAAGAGTTGTGCTTCACCATCTTGTGTTCAGACACAGAGCTTGTCCCATGCACTTTGATTTAAATTATTGCTCAAATAGTGTAGATTAAGCACCTGATATTTCCTGGTTAGTAAAGGAAATGCCTCCAAGATGTGCTCCTTCCAAAGACACCTGTCATGAAGATTCTCTGTTCTCTTATTAATTTCTCCTTTAAAGTATAGAGGGGAACAGTGGCAGCAAATTTGTCTCATTTGTGTTTCCAGCTCTAAGACATGTAGATATACACCAACACAATGAAACACAACTTTTTTGTTATTCTCCTGTTGTGGTGCTTAGGGCATCTTTATTTTTGTGTGTGCCTTCAATTCCTCATTTCACTGAGGAAACGTACTAAATTATCTGCTAAATGATTCCTCCTTCAGTAACTGCAAGTGCACAAACTAGACATGAGGACAAATATCTGAAAAACTCTCTTGCAAATAAAGATAAATATATGTTTTACAGAAATTAGCCTGGTTCAGTCTGTAAAACTGTACAGTATTTCTGATGGTCCAGCCTTCCAATTTTTCATGGTTAAATTTTGGTTTTGTCACTGTTTATTTTTTCTTTGTTGTTCTTGTTTCTTGTTTATGTGTTGGGTTTCTGGGGGGCCATAGGTCTGGCATTTTAACATTTCCTGAACATATAATCTACTTTTTCAGAATGCTTTAAAACTAAATTCACAATCATTTATCATTAAACATGCAAAACAGCAACAAACATTTTTTGATCATATAAAAAAAAGTGTCTGCTCATCTAAAGAAATTTGACCTTTGATGTTTTCCTGCTGCCAATGAAATGAACAAAACCCAAAAAATTTCATATGAATGTCATCATAAAATGAGCTATTCTAGTCAATCTCAGCCCATTTTCTTCCAGACTTGGATAAACACAAAAATATGTTCAAATTTCCTCAACATTTCACATTTTATACATAGAGAAGTTCTGCAAGTTTATACACTGTATAAACTGTACACATGCGGTACGCTTTATTTTTATGTTCAGCTTCACTCACTTGTATTTTATGCCAAATCCTCTTCTTGTTTTAAATGTACATGTTAGCTTATGTGTGAACCTCAAGTGAGTCTCGCAAACCTGGTAAGTTATCACAAAACTTCAGTCTATCTCTTGTTCCATCTTAATCTAACTCAAATCTTTTGGACTTTTTTTTCCCCCAACACAGGAAAGATCAATTAAAACTAATTATATCTGCAAAATAAAGTAGAAAAAATAATATACGTGAATGCTAAAATGATCTTTTTTTGATAACCGTATGTAAAGACTAATTTTTCTGAGTCATATTTGATTGTATGAAAGACTTTCCTATAAAAAAAGAGGGTTTTTTTTTTTTTAGTAAATACAGTCTAGACTAAAATGTGAATGAAGATTTTGGTGGGTTTTTTTTCTATCTGTTTCATAGGTTATCACTCCGTCTTCTCCTTCAATGTGCATTCATGTGTGGACATGAGCTATTTACAGTCAAAAGGGGAGTGTATGCCTTTCAAATTTCAGCAGGCTGTCATTCTTCCAACACATTACAGAATACAGTGAAATTCAATAAAATTCAGTGAATCTTGACCTGGCACACTTATCTCAGCCTTACTTTTGCCTCTGAGAAAACAAAAGAAAAAAAATCTTGTAGTCACACTGGATTTTGGGATTAATTTTTCTTTCCTCCCCCATCTATTTGAGTCTATTGGGATAGTGGAACCAGAATCTGCAGGGGTTTTTTTATTAGTAGTAGTATTTTTGTTGTTGCTGTTGTTATTACTTCCAGAGACTTTGATGGCAACTGAAATTTCTCTGGAAGCTTTAAGGTCTTGCTAATACAGTGGCGTCTTTGCTGAAAACATAATGTGCCTAATAAATGTCGTCTCCAGTCTGGATTCCTTCAACAATTTTCTTGCCTCAATTTTCTTTCATGTGCCCATCCTCCTTCTAATATGAAGGCAACAGCATCTTACAAAAGTTTTTCAAATAAATGAAGTTAAAATTGTCTGTGAATTCTACCTTTTTACTACTTTCACCCATGCCCTCGTAACCTTATTGAACCATTTATCTGAAAAGCTTTCTTAAGGCCCTTACCTTTTCAGCTAAATGCCACACACCAAATAAGTGTACTGTTTGTGCCCTTAGGAGCTATACTTGTGTACCATTTTTCTCCTGGTCTTCAATGAAAGGAGACTGTAGAGAGATAGCAAGAAAAGATTGCTTTTTTAACTTTTCTTTCTTTATCTCTTTTATCTGTCCATCCCTCCTTTCTTTATGCCTTGTGTCTTCTGTCACAGTCTGACCCTGGGAAGATACCAATGATGATAAAACTTTTTGTTTAGAGATAAGAACTAGTATTTTATATATAGCCTCAAACTGGTCAGATGAACAACAGTTTTCTCTGTGCTCCATGAGGCAAAGTTAAAGTGGTTTGCTAGTGAAGTCTGTGGTTTACTTTTACATCTAACAAGGGCTATAAGACAAGAATCATGAGCTAGTCTAAACATTTGGCTTTAACGCCTTCTAATGTGGAAAACTCCTAACACTTCAAAATGACAGTTTCTCCCTTAAAAGAAAATGAGCAACAACTGGGTTGATATCCTAAAATTTGAAATAACTGCAGAGATTCTAACCTAAAAACCCATTGCAGAAACGGTAGGAGATAATACAGTTTCAGTACATCAAAACTACAAGACACAGTTATTCTGAGGTACTACATATATTTTAGCCAGAAATTCTCTGGCAGTCATTTACAAGTGTGCCAGTGAATGTGAAATCAACATCGGAAATAAAAGAAATTAGAAAAAAATTGCTGTCTCAAGTACAAATTGTACAGTGATGTTAGCTTACTTATAAACTTGGTTTACTACATAAGCTCTGGAGACCATGAATTCCCTGACTCTCTTGGAACACGTGCATGTGTGCACACATTTCCTTTTCACTGTCTTTCTCACCACTTTGAAGCTTCTTAGCAAATTACAATCAAAACAGATAAGCAGATGAAGTCTCAAAGATGTCAACTTCCCTCGAGTTTGACAAAAGAAGGCAAGAAAACTGCTAACTGGAGGAAAAGCTGAAGGCCACCATGGAAAGACACTACATGAATGTCTCAATAGCAGCAACATCTCTGTCAGTGCTCTCCCTTTATGGGATATCAGAAAATCCAACCATATGAGGCTCAGAGATAAGGAGTAACCAGCCTTCATTAGCTTTGGGTCTAATACTACTTCCTTTATGTGTTATAACAGTAAGTATGTGTGTCTTCAAATATCACTGGAATATAAGCATTCTTTATGCTAAGAGCTATACAAACACACCAAAAAGTACTTTTCCTTCCCTAGAGAGATTGCCATTTCCCTCACTGAGATGAGGGAAACACTATAAATACTCAAAATCAACCCACACACCCTGGAGAGTTACTCTGAAAGGTGCACCTTTCACAAAGATATTACACTGGTCATTTGGGTAAGAATAGTGCTCAGATCCCCAGAGGTGCACAGTTAACAGGAGGCTGCTTTAATCCCCTCCTGGCTACGCTCAGTAACTGCTAATGCAGTGGAGTTAGCTGAAGTCTGATAAGCTTAGTAGCTGATATGGTGCCTGCACCTTATCAATAAGTATTTTTGATAACTCTAAGCCACCAGAACCCCCAGGAGAGAGGGTATCAGTAACAGCCATACCATGATATTTTTTTTCCGCTTTCATTTCATGACTAGAAGCGAAGACAGTCAAAGTGATTGCAATGAAACTATACACTGTAACTACATAATTATTTTGGAGGTTTTTGTAATTGAAGTTTTTTCAGACTTTATTAACTTAACTGTAGTCTATAAAAAGGGAATAAAAATAACACAACCACACACTGTAGAAATCACAGATTACAGCAAAACCTAGGTTTTTATGTATCTAAAGTTTTTGTTTCTCTTTTACTAGATAAATCACACAGGCATTGCATTTTCTATTTGTTTTTTACAGCATTTACACTTTTTTTTACCCTGTTATTTATGGAATATAGGAAGCATTTATGATTTTCGTTTCTATAAAAATTTTCAATTAAATTTTGTGGATATACGGATAGGAAAATTCAACCTAGTTCTAGATCGTCAGTTGACGTAAACAGATACAGCTCTATCTAAACCATGTAATGTAACTTAAGGTAATTTCTAATACGTGAATTTTCTCTGTAATACATAATTCTTTTATTTAAATGGATTAAGTACTCCATGTAAAGTGGTAAAAGCTTATTAATACCATGTCTATGCAGAACTGAGAGTAGCTCTACATTAGAGGAACTTGCACCAGCAAAAATCTTTCTGCTTAGGGATGATTGTTTAAATTATTACTATATACATATAGCCATGATTAAATTAAATATACTGAGAGAAATTGTTGTCTTGCTGGATTTAGTGGAAGTTTCTTCAACTGACTTTGATAGTTCAAAACTTGATCTTTAGTTAAGGATGATCATGTGTCAGTACATCTGGATTTACAGTCACAATATAAAGAAAATATTGCAAATTGATACAAATGTCTTATGACCTAATTATTACTTATCTATCTAATAGAATATGTATGTATGTGTTACATTAAGAATTAACTGATTACTGACCTACAACCTTTACTATGCTTTGAAGCAAGCTAATTAGTTTTAGACATATTAACCTGTGCTAGAAGGTTAAATTGTTGGCTATGTGTTTTAGAGTTATTGGCATTTCATTCATATTCACCACAGAAAAATAAAGCAAAAAAATGTTGCTTTCAATTAAGCCAATTCATCATAATTATTTCCTGATTGACAAGATGCCTGATTACAACTTATACTGCATCTCGCTAATTTATGAAAGTTCTCTTAAAAGTGATTTATTTTACCTTCCAGTGTATAAGTATAGGTAGATGATGCTAACCGTCTACAGCTTTCTTCTGCCAGTGAAGTCCTAATTGGCATTGAAATCCTTTTTTGTTATTTGACAGTGTGGGGTTTTTGTTTGGTCGGATGGGGTTTTTTTCACTCTGTTTTGTGGTATTTTTCTTTGTTTTTCTCCACAAATTTTTTTTTTTGTTTTCCTCAGCAGGCAGTCAATGGAACACAAGAATACCAGAAAATTGGGTCATTAATAAAAAAAAAAAGAATACTTTTTTCACAAAAAGCACTATTTGCATTACATATTTTTTTCAGAATCTAAGAATTCCTTACATTTGAAGATAAGACAAGAGGTTTTGACCTATTCAATTCCAGTCTTTTTGATTCAAATTCCAAAAATTACTGCCAAGGTATTATTTATAACATCGTTTCATAAATAAGGATATAATAATAATATAATTTCATAATTCATAAATGCTCTCATCTGGACAGTAATACCAAGAAAACAAAGTCACTGAGAACAGCGGAAATAAGAAAATGAACCCTCCACCTCCGTTCTCCAAGTGCAATTTTATGTTCTCTTGCATGTCCATTTGATATGGATCAACATTAGTGTATGCAGTACACAGTCACTCCAGTGACACCATGATTTTAACCTCAGGCTCCAGTTCAGAAAAGTATTCAACTGTTTTGAGTCTCACCCAAAATTGATGTTGGATTATTCACATGCCTAAAAAGCATATGTTGAAGCTTCTGCCTGGATCAGCTACAGAGTTTATACTCGCCTAGGGGTTGTAAAGAGAAAGGTAAAGAGAAAGTAGGTAAAAATATCAACCATTGGAGCACTGCTGCTCCAATAAGCAGATAAGATAAGATCTGATAAGATCATACCTTAGGAGGCTTTAACCTTGGTAAATTGAGCCACCTGAGACAAAATTTTCCATACCAAGCTGCCTGCCTTAATTTCCTCTCCTGTCACGTCATACGCACATAATGGTTATAACTCAAGATGAAACAGTAAAAAAGTGCTGATTTCTCCCCCTGTCTCAATGCCTTGATTTCCATGTAAAGGAAAAGGATAATCAAAAGGAACAGGAACAGAAGAGACATCAATATCAAAGAGTCCTTTAGACTCCAGTTTCCCTATAAAACACCACGGCACATTGCAGAAGATAGTCCAGGTGAAAACGTATTTATCTTGTTCTATCCAGCTCTCAAAATGCGAGCTAAGTTTGCTAAGAGTGGTAACTTTACGCTCCCCAAAGGAGACTTAATTTTAGTGTGGACACTTCTCCTCTCAAAGAGGCACATGATAAATCCTACAAAAGTCTGTTGCAGTTACCAACCATTGAAAATTTTTATTTCCACATGCATAGTGCAGTATTTTGACTCTGTACTAGGACACTAAGTCAGTCACAGCTCTAAAGTAAGCCTATGTAGGGCTTCTTTTTACAGGTTTTTCCTCATGTGCAACCCAAAAATCCAGATTTCATTAAGATGTAAACCATAATTCTGGCACACTTACATTTTAAATACAGAGACTTTAAAGTAACAGGATGAGAGAGAATATGAGGAAGTAAGGCAGGTTCAGAAACAGTTCTCCCTGGGGCCAACACGTCCTTGCAGTTGAGTACTTCCTGCTAAGCTTTGCTTCAGTAAAAACTGTGATTTACAGAAGAGCAAACAACATTGTTCATTTTCTGGGAAGCAGCCAAGAATGTTGCAGGCAGAAAAGCTCCCAGGGTGCCACAAGAGTAGCAGGTAGAAAAGATACAGAGGGGAATCTCTGCACAGAGGCAGAAGCACAGGGCCAGACAACAGAAAAAGATGGACAGGAAGCTCCCTAGAAGCCAGAGGATGCCATGTAATTTCCTTGCCACCAGGCATTTTGGGACAACATGGTCACTCTTCTCTTAAAGTTATATAAATACAGTAGTGAAAATACAAAGAAAAAAAATAGTACCCGTTACAGGCTCCCTGGAAAACTGGCAACAGTATGCATTGACCATGGTGCTTCATAAGATTTGGTTAAAGAGACATTTTTGCCCAGAATCAATCTCTGCCAAGGAGGGGTGAATATAGTATAGGCTCAAAACTGGAAAAAAAGATGCTCTCTACCCCAGCAGTAACATAACAACTGCATTAGGATAGTGAGAGAACAACATGGGTGGAAATTGTGAGGAAACAGACAGGAAAAAAGTTGAGATAATCATAATAGACAAGATGATGACAATACTGTATAGGAAAGCTCTATGCAGAGCAGATGGGTATTTGGTGTGGGGACTGGGGACACTGTTCCCACCACTGAGCAGTAGACGAGAGCTAGCAATGGAGAAACATTTTACTATCAAAAAGCTTTTCCCAAGGAACAGGAAGTATGACGTGAGACTCTCAACTCCCAGTATTCCTATTTCAACTTACCTCGTAAAATGTATGCTTTGTCTGACTAGGTAAATAGCCCCCCTTTACAGAAGATGATGACTTATTACAGCTATCTGCTATATTTACTCTGTTAACTCAACTGGCAGATATCCAAACATGCAACAAATTGGAAGACTGACATTGAGTATGCCATGGAGCATTTTCAGAATTTCACTTGTTTGAAAATTATATTCTAACTGTACCATTTGTTTTTATTGAAGAAAATGGAAACCAAAGAACAAGATCAATGTAAAATTATACATTAAAGATGTGTTTGCCTGACAACAGTATAAAAGAAAGGGAAGGTCAGAAAAAAAAAATGTGGCCTACATATAGCTCTAGCTCAGTTTTCTTAACATTTTACAAAAATGTTCAAAAGGAGACAATCATGTTAATGAATTCAGAGCATGTGAAAAACACAGTTTGAAAAATGTGAGTGGGTAAGACATTATAGTAATATGTCACATTTTCTTCAAAGGCAAATCTCATTTTATAGGCAAATACAAATTCAGTGTTTTGCCAGGAAAACATTAACATAAATATTTTTTTTCCTGTATTGAAAACATTAACCAAAGTAAAAGAAGAAAGTACTACGAAACAATGCAGTTTAAATTAAGTTTAGATTTGGGTTTACTGATAAAATCCCAAAATCAATTAAAAGAAAGCTCAAAATCAGAATTCAAAACTGTAATAACTGTAACACATATGCAATATTGATAAAATGGATAGCTTTAAGATAGTTTGTATAAATAATTCAGATTTGACCCCAGAAAATTTTTTGTGCCAAACACCTGAGATAAAACTCATGTTTGTTTAAAACCATGTATATTTAAAAAATAAAAATTAAAAAGCTTCATCATTTTATAATTTTTAAAGACAAAATTTATTTCTTAAGAAAAAATCATAATAATATTTTGTAAGAAAGTGTCAGTGTTCACAAAATGCAGAGCAATCTTCCTGCTAAAACCCTTCCCAGGACTCCAGACATCTCAGAGGTCTTTTTGTTGCTTACTATGCTCACTTTTTAAATAGAAAATTCAGTCAGAAATCTACTTAGTTTCATGCCTTACACAAGCTTAGAAGAAATACATCTGATACAAAAGCTAGAACTCAAGAACTACCTTGATGGTTAACTTTTTTCCTTTTTTTGTTGGTTTTTTTTTTTTTCATAGCTGTTTGCATGAAGAGGTCAAGGGTTTTTCAATGGACAAAGTAAAACTGTGTAACTGCTTTCATTTACCAGTAGTACCAAGAAATAGGGTGTGCAACTTTTGTGCACAGACTAAGCATTATTCAATTTTTAATGTCTGGACAGTTTTAAAGCACATTTGGGTTCACAATACACAATAAAAGCAAAAACCTATCAATTTCCCCTTATTCTTTTATAAAATGACACTTAGGACTTCTATGTGTCTTTATGTAAGACAAAACTTATAATTTGTGAGAATGGGAACTTGAAAAGACAACAAATTTACTTCAAAATTGTATAATTTTACTGTTAACAGACAATAAAAGAAGATGGGTAAGCCCAACATAAAATTACATCCTTTTATAAACTCGTGACTATTCCTGAAAAAATAGTAATCTACAAAATCAAAAAGAGTAACAGCAAAAAAAGAGAACAACGAATATAAATATCCTCTAAAGTAAACTGACTTCCTGCTGAAAGGAAAAGCCAGGATTCCTCTTTCCTCTGTCCAACAGCTCTTCTCCATCACGTGTGCAGATACCAACTCATTCTGAGAGCTGCAGTCTTTCTGTCTTGTGCAGCAATGAAGGTGTCAAGACTGTCTTTTGTGGGTCTGGGACCTTTCTTACTGCAGGCTGAGCGGGCACCAACCAGGTGGCATTGACATTCAAACTCTCAAGTGCTGTAGAGCCACAGGGGACAGGACAAGTGCAATCAGGTAAACCATTATGTCCTGAGCTAGCACTAGAAGAGTTGAGAGCTGGTGACTCTGTAGTAAAACTAAAAACGTAACTGAAGGAAGAGTGACAAATTTAAGATGACATGAGTGGGGAAAAAGATTATATCCAATAAGGTTGCTCTCTTCCCCACTTTCATATCTCAAAAAGATCAGGAAGAGAAGAGAAAAAAAGTACTTCGTAAGAGTTATAAGATATTTTTACAAGGATATATCACTCACTGTAAGAAAACCTGGTACTGTTGTTCCCCTTCCTATTCAAGGCTCAATTTAAATGCATTCAAATTTCTAGCCTCACTTGAAATGCAGTAGAGACTTATTATTGTCCTACACCATGACATTGCAAAATATGCCAGCCTCCTAGGGAGGCCTACCTATCTCACTGTGAGGTTGTATTTAATTTACTGCCCCTTATCAGCCACAAATCTCATTTGTCACCATACCTCTTGAAGTTCCTGCCTTCCACTGAGATTGCTCCACTTTCCCACAGTCTGCATTTTCAAGAGGTGAATCTTATTTTGTTGTTTTCCTGCCTACCTGTCTAATCTCTCCAAATCCTTTTTATTATGTTTTGTCTTTAGTGTTATTTTCAGTGGCTCTTGACTTAGTACCATTCAGGCATTCCATTAAAAATCTGCTCTTTTTCCAATTGTTCAAAAAGTTATTAAATAATACTTATTAACATGAGGTTTTGTAGAAGTTAACATCATTTCCAACAACCTTTCTCTTGCCTTTTGGTACCAGCATGCAAAACTTAGAAAACTCTCCTAGTTAAGTCACGATCATTTGAAACAGAAATACCATCAAAATAGTAATATCTATTGAAAACAAAACAAACAAACAAAAACCCAACAATCCAAACAAACAAAAATAAAGAGAAAAGGTTTTATAAAGCATTGGAGGAAAAAAAAATCAAAGTATTTTGTCTTTAATTAAAAAGCTGCTACTCTTATCTAAGAAGCTAAATAAGCAGTGAGTCTATACCTCAACTTGAGAGGAGGGATTTTATGCAAATAACTATAATTGTATCAGAGCCATATACCTACTGTATTCACTGCTATAGAACAAAAGCTCAATTCTTCCCTTATCTCTCTCACTCAGGGAGAAACTGCTACTTTCTATTCATACAAAAAATTCTAGGTATTACATTTGAACTTAGATGCAAGCCAGGTGCTGTGAAGCCCTTCCCATGCAAAACCTGCAGAAGCCCAAAGGGTTTCTGACAAGATGCTTGCATTGGAGGTTCCCAACACCTAGTCACTAGTCACATACTAGTGACTAAACTACCTGCCACCATACATTCTTCCTCTCACACACACACAAGTTTAAGTCAGTTGTGAAGCTTTCTATCACACAACTTCTGGGTATGTCTTAGTTAAGGGACTGCAATGGTATGGTGTTTCCATATCATCATATATCCAGGAGTGTCTCTACTATACCAGCTAGCTTAAAGGGGGCACAGATATGTGTTAGTTCCCCTGATAAAACTACAGCTGATATAACTTGAAGCAAATGGTTGCTTAAGCTTCAGTTTTCTTAGAAAACTGACAATCACTATCTCAAAATTGATGCTGTAACATTACTCTACATGAGCCAAACATACTATTTCAGTAAGGTTTTTTTCTGGTTATGAGTTATCACTCTTCCATTTATTGTTGTTTTACTCTTCACAGAAGGGATTACAACTTGCATCTCGGTTTGTGATATCATTGAAATGTGATGATGTAAGGATTTATCCCACTTGTACCACACTTTAATGATAGCCCTAAATGCTGCCCTCTGCAATCCATCTCTGTCAGATATAACTGACAAGTTAGGAACAGAGCAGCAGCCCTAGTGCTGCATGAGACAGCCTTTTCAAAGCATTAGGGAAAAATAGCAATTATTGTGAACTAGACACTCAAATTCCACCAAAAAAAGTTCACATTGAGGTTTTTTTGTTTGGTTGGCTGTTTGGGTTTACTTTTTTTTTTCTTTTCTTTATACTCAAGCAGTAGCTTAGGAAAAACAAATGCATGAAACCCAAAAACAAAATATCCCAAACCCATCTGTTTTCAATATGAGTTTTGAATATTTACACATAGTCTTCACTTCCGAATGCAAGCTTTTGGTTCATACTTATTTTTTTAAAGCCTGACCATAAACATGCATTCAAGAAGAGAAATGCTGGAGAACCTTCTCTCCGGGCTCACATCATCCCAGACACTGTGAAAAAATGTCAACTGAAATGGGAATTACTGCATGAATCCAAAATATGGTGATCAAGCTGTAAATAAGCATTTAAATAGCCATAATGATAGCACCACTAGCTTTTATCTTTCGAATTTACCCTTTTTTTTTTTCATTGTTTTGAGTAACAACAGAAATCTTATATTTACTTCTTTTAGGGTTGTGAATGCTCATTCAAAACAGACAACTACTCTTAATTACAATAAGAAGGAAAGGGGAAGATGGACCAGCATTTCTGGCTTGGAGACTGAGTACAGTATTAGGTACACAGTGTCACCTAGAGGCCAAAAAGCTCTTCATAATGAGCTTTGCAGCGAGGGGCTCAGTTTTTTACCTCTCTCTAATAACCAACAATTACATCTCCTTGGCTGGTGACATAAATTATCTCTACAAAAATCTTGAACTGGACACCCACTGTGGTCATTCTGAAAGTCTACATCAACACCTAGAGATGAGTGCAGGGGTGAGTCACTATAAGACACACGTGCGCGAATGGACCGTATGTGACCAAGTTTCTAGGGATAACGCCAACCTCATGAACTCTCTTCTCCTTATATTTCCACAAATAGTTTTCAGCTCAGGGAGCAGCCACTGTTTGTGACCATGAATTGGCAAAGATGATTTCATTTGAATACATTTGTACTGAGTCCATACATGGACCACTACAATTTAAATTGTAAATTCATGCCATCTTTTCCATTTTTCTAGGAACATCATATAAAACCTACTTTCAGTAAATAAGACCACATCAATCTAAAATAAATACTCCATCATTATTATTATGGATGATGCAAGAAAAAAAAAAACACACTTCTTTTTGAAAACATCTAGAATCTGTTCTAATGGAGGAATCTGATCTAACAAGAAGAGAACATTAAATATTTGTGTCACCCCCAGTATCAGTACATGAGAACGTCTAGAAAAAGTTGAGTTTTCCATCTGTGTGTAAGGTGGTATATTTCTCACGTTTGTGTGCTATATTCAATAGTTTTCAGAAGAAAGATACCTACTTTAACACACAAACCAAAAGGACAACCTATCTGACAACTGTCTAATATGCAGTTAGGTGCAGCGCTTGCTGCATATTGAGTCTAGATGGATTAGTATCACGTAAAGAGAAAGAAACATTGGCAAAAAGGAAATCATGCACACAGAAATATTTCAGGCTTAGTACAGTCTTTGGATAGTCGGGTTTCTGCTGGGAAAAAAAAAAAACAAAAAAACAACAAAACCCAAATTAACAATAAAACCCAACAAACCAGTTTGAAGTATGTTATAAAAGGGTGTGCAGAGGGGTAGTACTGGTAGTACTGACTCCATTAGACCGACAGAGAGAGAGAGAGAGAGAAAAAAAAGTGGTCTAGCACTACACTGAATCAGAAAAATCTCTTAATGCACCTGTACACCCTTGGGAAGAAAGAGGGGGAAGTGAGTCAGGCATATTTTTTTTCCTTCTTAGCACTGAATAATCACAGCTGCCTGCACCCTTAAGATACAGTTCACCTGTAATGAATGAATGAAGTCTGGTACAGCTTTTTCCAGGAACATTGTGGTCCAATTCACATTTCTGAGAGATTTTATCTAGTGACAAAAGAATACAGTTAATCTGGGAATTCAGGAGCCTGTGAGAGTAAGACTTTCTCTGTTCTCAGTTGCATCAATGTAGTCCCTTTAAGCTTTTAGTTAAAGCATAGTTCAGTTTCTACTTCATTCTGAAATGAGTATTGCCAACCCTACACCTTCTTGTAACTTGTTTGAAATTTATTTATACTCCTTTTTTATTCTTAATAGCATCTGTAATATTTGAAAGTGTCGCAATTAAACTTACACAAGTCTTTTTCTGCCTGCTATCCAAAACACACGGAAAGAAAAAAACAAAAAAAGAAGAAAAAAAAAGAAAAAAGAAAAATCAGGAGAGAAAGAAATTGCAAGTCATGTATCTGCTATTTACCCCTCAATTTATAGTACACTTAACATGGTATATGTAAGAATTCTTTGTGCTGGAAGAGGAAAACTCCTGCTTGTTTGTCTGCTAATTCTGTAATTCAAAAACTAAGTCCACTCTTGATATAAACTTTATTAATATTGACTATATACCCTTTTTTTTATGCTTCAAAAAATTTCATCTATAGTAGAAAAATAATCTGAACCCTAAAAACATTTTGAAGTAATGAGACTTACTGGAAAGAACAGGAATATATACCCTGTCTTAAAGCATGGAAACAAGAAACAATCAATACATTAGTCTTCCCCCACATCTCCAGAAGAACAATGAATTTTAATGTAAAATGTAAAATTTAAGAACTAAAGTGCTAAATAGAATTATTTATAGGGATAAAGACTGCACAGCCAGCACTTCACTGAAAACCCACAGCTCCAAAGAGTGCAATGGGTCTTAAGAAAAGAAAGTGAATTTGTTCTATATAAAAGATCATATTTTTTATTGCAGAGAGGATTTCTTCTGTTCTTAAATTTGATACCTTTAGAGTCCCACTTCACAAATTCCAAGTACAAACTTCATAGCCCAGTAGTTTACTAAAACTGTAGCTCTCTCACATTAAAATGAGATGTGACATTAAACAAACTAGAGTAGTTTTCCAGTTTGTTAGTATTTATACATTTATTTTAAAATTATGTTTTGAATGACTCCTATGCATTGAATAGCACTGCTGAAGAACAGCAGTAACACAGTAGTTAAAGTAAGTCACATAGGAAAAGTGTCTTGACAAGTAGTTTTAGGTCTTTTCCCACAGAAATAGACTTCTTACCGATTATTTATCAATCAAATCCAAAGAGGATCCATGACACACAGAATGAGAGGTTTTCACAGGCAGCAAGATTTGCATTTTTGTGTTTTATTAAATGTATGAAGTTTTGCCAATAGCTTCTTCTATAACTCTAGACATAAAATGTTCCTGAGAATTCAGCTTGCATGCATATGAGAAATACAATGATTACATAGTTTTTCAGCATCTTTTTAAGCAACATTCGGAAAAGAAAAACAAAAGCTATTTAAAGCATAGAGATGAAATCAGGGCGTGCACAGCAAAAATTCTTTTATGTCCCAAAAGAGCAATTCAGAGAGATGATTAATGGTTGCATGTAAAGGTCATTGAGGAAACATTACTAGAAAACATTTTCATTCCAAATAGATCTATTTGCCAGCTCTCCAAGCAGACTATTATATGCTGCAGGTAATTGAAAGTAAAATAATAAGATTCACACAATGTCTGATATTTCTATTTTATACCTTAGCACTTATGTCTTTCCAATACCCATAACATTATGTCTACAGTATATAATCAACCACTGCCATTCTCACTTGGTCATCCAGGTACTTTAAAAATCATTCATCACATTTTGAATAATTTATGGTTTCAGAGTAGAATTCTAATCAGACTTAGCTTCTGCAGTTCATAGACCAGGATATTTATTTCAACTGTAGAACAAGTCCAGTTTACATTTAAGACACAAATCTATAATTACAGAGATTATGTCAGTTCTGATGCCTCTGCTCTAGGGATATAATAACACAGCACAGATCAGAGGAAGACTCCTGATAGTAAAGTTTGTAAACCAAAACAGGGAGCAAAACAGCAGCTGGAAATTGAATGATTTCAGATTAGTTTCCAAATAATGGAAAGAAACAGTTACCTGAAGAAAATAGAAGCCGGTTCACAGACTGGATGGATTGTAATTACATTAAAAAAATCCGCTACACCCATTGATGGACAAAAACACCCACAGACATCCCCCCTCACTATTCCAATGCTACGTTCTTACATTGAAGTAATGGGATGCTGGTCCAAAATTATCTATTTAGAATTCAAAGTAACTGTTTTTTGGCTGGCTAAACAAAATGTTTTTTTGAGATAACTTTGATCAGTGACTTTTGTTAAATACTTTTCCTACCATGTCAGGTAGTCATGCTTTAGCCCCAGCCAGCAACCAAGCACCATGCAGTCACTCACTCACTCCCCCATCAGTAGGATTATGGAGAGAATTGAGAATTGGAAAGATGAAAACTGGAAAGTTCGTGGGTTGTGAAAGAGACAGTTTAAGAGGGAAAGCAAAAGCTATGCACATAAGCAAAGCAAAACAAGGAATTTATTCACTGCTTCCCATGAGCAGGCAAGTGTGTCAGAAACGAGAACAGAAAGGATGCCAAGTGTGGACAACGCGTTGTATATGTCAGTGTGAACCACAGCACTTCTCTCTAAACTTTGTCAGACTCAAGAAAGTGTCACTCTTTCCTTATTTGTTGCTTGACATATTCTTGCTGTCAATGCATATCTTGCTCTCCAGAGAGGTAAAATGGTTTCTTATAGCATTTCACCAACTTTTACAGCTGCTTTCTAAGTATTTTATCTGTGGGGTCTACCATAATTCTTTAATATGATTTTCCTTTTCATTTCACGTGCACAGTAATCCAGAATAAAAATATTATAGCTCTACACAATTCCATGGACCTAAAATTCATTCGGTTCTTCTCTAGGTGGACATCTACTTATTTTCCAAAATATCCAGGATGCTGAAGCAATAAAAAAGAAAAGATTCTGTAAATGACACTTTGTCAGTCTCTAATGAGTTTTATATACTCAGCTGCATTGGTTTTGTAAGTTTTTTGTGGTTTTTTTTTAAATAAATTGATACATAGTAAATGCTGAATTGTTCTATAGTTAACTTGATTTTGCAGAATTGAATTCTACTATAACTACTTTATCATATGTTTTATTTAGAAGATAGTTTGAATACATTTATCAAGCTTTTTTCCCACAGTTGAATTAAGAATGGTAATTTAAAATAAAGCATTGACTTCATGATCTAAGGTGTTATAATAGCAAAAATATTTTCTATAAGATTTTTTTATAGTTGAATAGTCTTGAAAATCTGTTCTTCCCAATAGTACCTGTCAAGTTAGACTTCTTCAGCCTTACAGACTATATTTGAAGAGAATTAAATTGAATACTGAAAGTGATCACAACTGAAGACATCTTCTAACATGTTTTAAAAGTTTAGTGTATTTTGTTGTTACAGATTTTTTTTTACTTTTATGATTTTGAGGCATATGTAACTAAAAAACAGTGGATAATGATAATAATTTTGTTTAGTCTTTCCACAATATCTTGCAGCTCCACTTGATGTTACAGTTTCACTTGCCTGAGAAAGCTGCAGGTTGTGAAATATCACTTGCTGTGTTTCCTACTCTGTCTGTAGCCATCTAGTTGTGTAAAGACCATCTATATTCAACAAAGCACAAAAATCGATAATATGTAGTTTTGATGAAACTAGGCCCTCAGAAAACAAAATCAAAAAGAAAGCTGTACCCAGACTGTATAATATTATGTTGAAACTTTTCCTGTTTCTGTACTGGTTCTGTTGTGACAACAGACTTCAACAACAAAACAGAGACATCTTGGGGCATCAGCTCTTCAGTTTGTGCAGCTTTTTTTTTTCATTATCTGAACATCATAAGTGTTGTAAAACACCTTATACATTGGCAGTACAAACTCAGAAAATTACCTTGCTAATTCTTTTTAAATCCCCAAATGCCAGATTCCTTGAGAATTGTTTAATTTTTGTAACTAAAAAAAGAAATTTAGTCCTGAGATCTGAAGGGAAACAGACTAACTACATAGCATCTTTCTTGACTTGAGCCCCCACCATCTGATCCAGAACTTGGTCCTGGGCTCCCTAAAGAATAGATGAAGATCAGAAAGGGGAGAAACACATTGAATCAGGGCACTAGGTGAACGCTTCAGAGCTTAAAGTCTATTGCTGGGTGCCATGTGTGTGCCACAGACTCTTCAGTACAGCGCATGTTCGTTACCAGTTCATTGCTGTTAAGTTGCCCATGTGGCCACAGCCAGGCAAGGCAAGCATAAAATGATGATTGAAGGGACCTGTATCATAAAACCCAGTTCATTAACAAGGAATGTGGTTGGTAATGGACAAAGAGTGGCAGCTGCATACAAATTTGAACTCCCCCACATCTTTCCTCACCACAGCGTTTTGCAGCTCGGGACTCTGGAATCCGAGTAAGTCTTCCTCTTGCATTTAAGTCCTTTTTATTAAATATCTTGAATATACATCTTGAGTCTTTGCTCTTTGATATCTACTCTCAAGACTCTTGAACTAGAAGGTACAGTCAGCTGGGAGATGTGAAAACACCATTGCGAGTGTTTCTGGAAGCACTAAATTAGTATTTATTTAAACATATCTGCTTTCTGAAATATTGCTCTCTCTTCTTAGATACCTATCTAAATCAAAGACAAGTCCTTTTTTCCTAGAGATACTAAAACGTTTAGTTTTGTCCTTATCCTTATTTGCTGTAGAATTTACCTCCGATTTTCATTTGTCACCTACTGTCTGCATTTCCTAACTCATAATTTATAACCACTCTGTAAAACTCTCAGGTTTTTTATACCATCCTATATATTTAATATGAGAGAGACACTTTTACTCCTACTAGCATTTCCGATGAGGACACTAAGGCATTATTATGGGTGTATCAGAATGCATTCCTGACAAGCAGAAAGGCACCAATAAATTATTCAGGTCATTCTAAGTGGATGCCAATAAAATCTTCGTATACAACATATCCAACGTTTCTTTTGGATTTTAGCATTTGAGGCTTTATTCTAGTTTTAAGCATTACTTTTTTGTTACATGGATTAATTTTTTCTTCCCCTTTTCTGCATAGGTAGAGCCAGATGCATTTAGTTATCATGAAAGACAAAATAGAAATAAATAAATAAGTACATAAATAAATACAATTATTCCACTTAATTCTCTAACAATAACCAGTGAGTAGTATTCTGCACATAGCATTGCTGGGAAGCGCTTCACCTCTTCAGAATCCCAAGACATGAAGACATGAAGATGTGTTGTGTGGCCCATTAAAATCTGACTACTTTTTGTTTGCATTCTCTCTATACTTCCCATGTTTATAACTATTTAGGGCACTATGGACATCAAAGTTTGCTTTCAAGTTAGTTTACTTCACTGTGGAACACAAGACACAAATTTGCTGGTGAGTGGTTATAGCGGGTTGACCCTGGCCTGATGGTGGGCACCCACTAAAGGCTGCTCTATCACCCTTCCTCTGAAACTGGACAGAGCAGAGAGAGAGAAAAAAAAACCAAACAGCTAAGGAATTTATGAGTAGAGATAAGAGCTGGGAGAGGTCATTTACTCATTACATTCATGGGCAAAACAGAGTGGGGGATAATACTTAAGTTTATTACTAACAGGATAAGACTTAAATTTACTGCTAATAAGATAAGAGCCAAAGAGAGAGAAATAAAACAGTCTTAAAAACACCTTCTCCCCACCCCTCCCTCCTTCCATGTTCTCCCTCCTCACCCTCCCAGCGGTGCAGATGGACAGGGAAGGGGGGTTGCAGTCAATTGTTGTTTCCCATGGGGTGCAGATGGGTCTCTGCATCCCGATGGTCCTCCATGGGCTGCAAGGGGACAAGTTGCTTCACCATGATCTTCCCCATGAGCTACAGGGGGGCCACAGCTCTGAGTCCTTCCCCTGCTTCTGAGGGGTCCCTCCCATGGAAGACAGTCTTTGGTGGACCTCTCCAACATGAGTCCACCCCTCGGGCAGCAGTTCTTCCCAGTCTGCTGTCCAGTGGGTCACTCCTTCATGGGGTGCAGTCCTTCAGGGATGGAAGGGTCTGCCACAGAGCCATGAGTCCTATCTGAGAAGCAGGGGTGTCCCTCTCCACGGGCCAAGGTCTCCTGCACGACCCCACAGCAACCTGGGCCTCCCAAGGGGTAACAGCCTCCTTCATGCATCCACCTGCTCCAGTATGAGCTCCTCCATGGGCCTCAGGTGGGTCTCTGCACCCTGATGGTCCTCCATGGGCTGCAGGGGCCTCAGCTCTGAGTCCTTCCCCTGCTTCTGGGGCAGGGGTGTGACTCTGTCCCCCACTACTGCTGCACTGACCTTGGTGTCTGCGTTTTTATCCGATGTTCTCACTCCGCTCTTCCCTGGTTGGAATTTCTTCTGCACCACAGTCCTCTATTCTTAAATATGTTATCACAGAGGTGTTCCAATTACTCCCAATTGGCTGAGCCTTGGCCAGCAGCAGGAAGTTCATCCTGGAGAGGGCTGGCATTGGCTCCATAGGACAGGGGAAGCTTCCAGCAGCAGACAGAAGGCACCTTTGTAGCCCCCCCGCTGCCAAAACCCAGTGACAGAAACCCACTGCAGTGGTGAAAGTGGTGTATTTCTAAGAAAGGACAAAAGGGAATTAAATGAATTGTTCAAGGAAGCCATTATCCACACATAGGAATAGATTTTTTGTCAGAGTGGCAATAAAGAGTAAAATGTGTATGATGAGTCTAATTTATTGTATAGACATTGGCACTACACTCATGGTTTGTTTCTTGGGTTTGTAATTCTGCAACGTAACACATGAAGACATAGGCCTGGCCTAGGGCTTTGTGGAGCAGGAGTTTACAACTTGCCATCTCCAGGACTACAACAGGTCAGTGTTGCCCTCAGACTCCCTATATGCGATGCACTACCATTGCAGAAAGAAAATGTGTACTGGAAAGTTAAAAGTTCTATAATCCTCAAATGCTAACTTTCTAGGGATCTATGTTTATGTTCTGGACAAGTTTGGATATACATATCTATAAGAAAGAAAAATATATGCACGTTATCAAATCAGGTTTTAATTTCAGAAGCAAAACAAAATGAGATGACGATCAATAGTAGTCTGCTTATAGCCTCTTTTCATCCTCCAAAACCCCAATCTTTTCTCTTGTTCATTAACAAGGTTAAATTTTCAAAAGCTGCCTGTAATACTGAGTGCCATTTTGAGTGTCCAGCTTCAATGTGTGCTTTAAGACTAAATTTTTAATATTTCATAGCCTCACTCAGTGTTTTATTTTTAAGTTAAAAGAAATATATTTTAAAAAATAGCCTTAGAGCAGTTGACCAGGTATTATATGCAATGCCAAAGACCCAGAATAGTACTTATATCTCCACTGAGATAACAGAAATACAGATCATCTGATTGTAAACATCAGAAACAACACTTACATGTGATAAGATTAGACTCTAATTTTACTTTAAAACAAGTGTTGTTCTATGAACACCATTCAGACAATCATGATGAGAAAAATCATTTCACACTAGATAGAAGGGTGTTTCTAAAACATTTCCTTGGGTCCTAGTTTTCATGATTTATGATTTAAGCAAAAGTTGATGGCTTGCTACAAACAGACTCAGCCTTTGATTCATATATGTTTCTGCTTGGATTTCTTCTCTTAGTTTTAGCTTCTGTCAGACGTGCCAACCTAAACCTCCTTCTTCAAGCCCAGAGAACTTACACAATCTCAAAAACTCATGCTGAATTCTGACATTAACATACAAAATAACTGACTGTAGCCTTCTTCTAACCCCACCAATTACTGAACATTTTGGATTTTTCATTTTGTTTCTGACCACTGAAACTGGGGGGAGAGGGAGCAGGAAATCTTTCCTGCCTTTTAATACATATTTATAAATATTTTTTGTTTCCCTCAAATGGATTTCTTTCCATTGCTGAGAGAGTCTATAGCATCTATGCTGCTATGAATGCTGTGTTCTTCCCCTTATCATTTCTTGGGCAGGAAATTCTCAAAAATCAATAAAAATCTTATTGCAACAGTTCTGAGAAAAACTGCATTGTCTTAAAAAGGAAGGTATTTGTTCCTGAGATTCTTTTGCTTGTGATATTTTACTGCTCAAAACACTGTATTGACTATAAAGCGTAGGTGGTAATCCACTCGGGAACCTCCTCTGTGCCTTCACAAGAGTGCAGCATTTTCTAACTATGAAAAAGCATTATGTTTCAAACTATAGATATTGGAGAGTTTTTTGAAAACAATAATGTAAAATGGCCATTACATTTCACTGATTCTTTCTACATACATTCTTATTAAACATGTTATACCTCAAATTACCTATTTTTCATCATCATCATGACTTGGCTTCGTGAACGAAGATTTGGGAACCTATTTTTAATAAAATTAAATAAACACACCATCTAGTGGCCAGCATATAGCCCTTTCCTTATAATATTCCCTGATTATTTTGACAGGGTCTAATATGCTTTTTCTCATAAAAACAGCATATTAGGAATACTTTTCATGGAAAAAAAAATAAAATTCACAAAGCACACTACGGATACCTGTTATCCTAAAGGAAAAATGAGATAAAACATCTTTTAATATTTTCTTCGAAACTCAGAGGAATTGCAAGGTCAGAACAGATTATGTTTCTTCAACAGTCCTCTTTTGAAACTGGACCAGATGTTGCTCAGTACTCACATTATTTCCATGGGTCTTTTAAGGAGCATTCTCTCCTTACAATTTATTCAAAAGATAAGGTCAAACTTCATTTAAGGGAAAATTTTTGTATTATAATTGGACTCTAACACAGAGATGAACATATTGTATTTAAAGAACCATATGAAGAAATTGTAGATGAAAAACCCAAAACATGCAAAAATCTGAAAAGGAAGACTTGGAATATAACTTGTAAATTACAGTTTCCCCATGCAAATGAGTATTTACATGATTTTGAAAAAATTCTAATTGAAATAAATCTTTTTGTTAAAACAGAGTCAAAATGCCTTGTGTATGCAAGCATTCCTTGTTGCTAAGGAACTGGATATTTAAGAAAGCAGTAAGATTTGGCTTGGCTTTTAAAACCAATAAAGTACTGTCCTTAGCTTGACTCTAACAGCAGGTAAAGAAACTTAATTGATAACCTGTCCAGCATTTGCCTAATATACTTCAAAGTATGTAAAAACATTTTTTCTGGAATAAGAGTTCACAAGGTTACTTCTGGTCTTTCATATTTCAGTGAAGAAACAAAGCCTCATTAATATTAATTTGCTTGTTTTGCAATACAGGTTCCAATTTCCATACATTTTACTAGTGTTCTAGCTTATGTATCTCAAAGCTGAGTAGTGGAATTTTAAAACTCTTCATTTTAGAGATAGAGAGGATAGCTACATAGCACCCCAAACTATCAACAATGGAAAATCAACACTGAACCACAGGAGGTAGGGAAGACTATTGTATACTTAAGCTTAACTTCTGTGAGTCAGTCAGTGGAGAGTATCCAATGGACTTGTATAATTTTCTCCAATATCTCCTTTCATTTAAAACCAGGTGTACTTCTTTTGCTAAATAAACAGTCATATATGTTTAAGAGATGATTGCCAAGTCTTGTCCCTAATATGAGGACACTTTTACTGCATTTTGTTTCTCTGTAGTCTTATCTACAAGGAAACTATTCCTGATTATCACAAATACCTCTGTAATAAGAACATTTATATATGGATCTTCATTTTTTGTTAAAACGCCAGGAGATGTAGTTTCGAGGTGCATCTCCATATACTGTTTGTTTTATTTTTTCTCTGCTCAAAATAAAAGATTATTTTATAAGTGAACTGAAAATTCTAGCCCCTAATCTTTACTTGGGATTTATAGGGTTTCTCAGATGTGGGAAAGTTGTTTGAGAGCATTGCCTGTGTTTTCACATTAAATCTCCGACCATTTTGAGTTTTCCTGTCACTAATGCCTTTTTTTTTTTTTTCCTGAGGAGAAAAAAAAATTAAATCACCTATTTTGAGCAACATAAGCTTTAAAATTCTCTCTCCCCCCTCTCCTAAAATGCATCACATTTTTAACTTTGCATTTCTGAGATGTTATGTTACAAAGCACCATGATTCCTGAGGTGAGTGGTCAGTGTCATATTATTCTTTGCTCTTTTAAAGAACATGCCAAAAACCTCAACAAGTAGATTCAGCATGAGGACACTCAGGGTGTCCTCAGATGTCCAAAATAACAGCTTACCAATGCACATGCTAGTAGACCAGTGATCAAAGTGATCCATAAATCCCTCTTTTCCCAATTTTCAGAATTTTTTGCCATTAAAAAAGCTTTCAAGAAATCTTTTTTTCACAGCAGTACTTACACCTTCAATAGCTTGTAATGGAGGAAGGTAATGGGAACAGCATAATTGCTAGAATCAAAAAAAAGGTCTCATACTGCACTGTTCAGTCAAGTGGGTGAACAGATAGATAATGATGAATTAACTCTATCATGGTGCTGAATTCCTTTTTCCACTCTAACCAGTATTTCATAAAAGCTTGCTGTGTTTCACTACCTAGGGCCAGAAACTGCAGTATCGCAAAAAAACAACCAGCAGACTGAAACAACTGGCAGATGACAGTCACCAACAGGTAGCTCTGGAAAGTGCTCAGCTGAGAAAAAAAAGGCAGGAGAAAAGCAGGGAGCCACTGGGCTCCCTGTTCCGAGACTTGAACAGGAATATTCAGGCTGACATAGGCAACAGAATAGGAATTGTTGAATTTGACAGCTAGGAACACATGGTGCTGCATCGAGATGAGAAGTGTTAAGCTGTTGATTTTCTCCTGTTTGGGAGGGAGAGGAAGACAACAGGTTTCCAGTGTGACTTTTAAGAGACTATTTTGGGTATTGGCTAATATGCAGCAAATATTCTTTAATTCCTTTTTAAAGCCTCTAGTTGCAAGCATAATTTATGCACTAAAATGAGATATCTTTATTTATGCAGAATTAGGCTGTGTAATTCTGGTGTTTTTTTCCTTTTTTTTTTTTAAGGTAAAGAAGAAAACAAGTAATAGATAGCATTCACCATTTTAAAAGACTACGTGCAATAATGTACAGATTAACTCACTTATTTGCCTGACCAACAAAGAACAGGTGTTTTTTGCCAGCCAAGGGTACTTAAAGTATGTGGAATTTCTTCAATGCACCGAGAAAGGAACCACGGGAAAACCAATTCTTTGTAGGTATCTCGTTCACTCACACTGAGTTCAATGGTCAATGGAAATGGCAGAGAGTACTATGTCCGTCTCTGGGGTCCCCAGCATAAGAAGGACATGGACCTGTTGGAGAGAGTCTAGAGGAAAGCCACTAAGATTATCAGAAGGCTAGAGTACCTTGCCTATGAAGACAGGCTGAGACAGCTGGGTGTATTCAGCTTGGAGAAGAGAAGGCCCCAGGGAGACCTTAAAGCAGTTTTCCGGTGCCTGAAGGGAGGCTACAAGAAAGCTGGAGAGAGACTTTTCACAAGGGAAGGTAGTGATACAACAGTAGGGAATGGCTTTAAATTGAAAGAGGGAACATTTAGATTAGGTATTAGAAAGAAATTTTTTACTTTGAAGATGGTGAGACACTGGAATGGGTCACCCAGAGAAGTCATGGATGTCCCATCACTGGAAGTGTTCAAGGTCAGGTTGAATGGGGCCCTGAGCAACCTTCTTTGGCCAAAGGCGTCCCTTCCCATAGCATGGGTGGGTTGAATGTCTTTAAAGTCCCTTCCAATTCAAATAATTTTATGATTCTATGATTCCAAATACCTAAGATTATGCAGTCTGGGTTTTTTTCTAGTTAGTTGCAAAATAAAACAAAAAGGAAAGATGACCTTTTAATAATTAATGTCGTTATTTTTGCAGTTGGTGATATGAAGTGTATTGCAAGACTTTGAGGATACATACTCACCATTATTTATAATGGCAGCTTTGTTGCACAGTGCCACTACAGAAGAAAAAATTACCTTCATTGCCTTCAGCCAGTTTCTTAAAACAATGAAAGTCCAACTAACAAATAGGAGTAGCAGTTCAGCACACTCAAACCACTTTTTTGCTCTCTTTGCTGCAGACAGATACTGTGAAGAAGCTGATTGTATTTTCTCATCTGGAGCCCTGACCTTTCAAGCCTAGCTCTGATACAAGTTACTAAAAATAGAATAAAGTCTGCTTCCCACCCCTCCAGCTCCTAGCCTTCAACATCCCAGCTGGCACTGGATCTGCTTTCATTGACCCAACTCTGGATCTCTTACAGCAGGCAGGAGCAGCAGCTAACAGACTAAGGACTCAGAACAAAGTGCGATTTTGGTCATGTTTGTCTAATGGTTTGGCTCAGATGTCTGCTGAGGTTCATTCATTGGCCAAATTTCCCACGTGGAAAAACTGTGGATGTTTTCACTAATTAAAATTGAGGTTAAATTTTTTTAATGGTGGTGGGTTTTTTGTTGTTCGCTGTTTTTATGGACTACTGACACCATTAGACGTATTTACTGTGAACTTATTAAGGACCTGACAAAGCATTTACATGAATAACTGAGTTTTCCATATGCAGCAAGTAACACTTTGAACCACCAAATAGTCTGGCCCAGGGACTGACACATCGTTGATAAATAAATAACCAAATTGAGAACAAAAATCTTTAATTCTTCTTTCTTTTTTTCTATTCTAACAAGTAAAATAGCACTTTTCTCTATAAATCACGTTTAAGCACTTGTGGAACTAAAGAACACAGGTTTAAATCAGTAAGCTGTCTGTATGAGGAATTACCACAATAGTCAGTACTCGCTTCGTGAGGGCATGCAGATCGTCTTTCATGATGTTCACTATCACCATCTAGATACCCATGGGATCAGATTCTGAGCTAATATCAACGTTAAAAAACAGCTGATAACGTAGTTGTTTTCTCCTAAGGAGTTCAGTCTTGTGCTTACTAGTGATTCTGAGTTTAACTTATATAATGACTGTAAATTCTTTAAGAGTTCATAAATACAATTTCTCTCAAATGTTTGCACAAGGAAATAGCAAAAATAATTATGATCAAAAAGTAAATCCTGATGTAGCTTCATATGCAGCTCTTGAAAATGGTCGTGAAGTAGATTTAACTTCAAATTGTTAAACAAAAGGAAATTAACAAGTCTGCAAGAGTAACTAAAATGGCTCAATTATTAGTAAAACAATCAGAAGATAATCTTCCTTAACCTAACGAATTGACCAAATTGGCAAACGAGCTGCAGAACTTGTAAATTTGAACAGGTTTCAAAAATCCTCTCTTGCTTGCAGAGATCAAGATTTATTTACTTATTTTCAAATAACCTGTGGCTAGATCCAGTAATTACAGGAAGCACTCTCAAAATCATAGGGGAAAACAGACAACAAAATACTCTCAAGAAAGAAAATGAAAGCATACTTTGACTCAAAAAGTGTCTTCACAGCTCTACAATGTTAATGAACATGTTACGTTAAACTGTTAGCTGTTTGTATAATCATCCTGGAAAAAAAAATGCAACCTGGTTTCAAACATGCCGGGGACTGTCAGTACATTTCATAATTTCCAGCTCTGACCACTCACATTGGTTTTCTTTTCTCTTTGCAAATGAATAGAACTAAACACACACTTAAGATTTCAGCAGCTGAAGTAAGAGCAGCAAAAATAGATCTTGTGTTGCATTTCCTTTAAGAAGAAGCAGCTGAATGCAGGAGAGGAACTTTTCCAGACAGGACCCTGCCTCATGACTGTCTGTAAAGAACAGTGCCACCTCCACAGGTTAGAACTGAACAAAGTCCTCCCTCCAATTTTTTGTAGTTTTTTATTTTTTTTTAAACTGTTCCAGAACATTTTTCTGTATAGCTGTGCTGTAAAACAACTACAAGTTGAAAGACTCTTGTGGATACAGACACACCTGTGTTCCAATTCAAAGTGTATCCTAGAAGTGTATCCTAGGCAGACAACAAAAGTTCTGGGAAGGAGATGGTTTGGTACTACCCAGTTGTGGGTAATAGAAAATAGGTTAATAGAAAATTTGTCCAAGGCGCCAAATAGAATTTTCCTTCTCCTTACAACAGTTTGCAGAAAGGCATGAGATTGTTTATTGCTAAAATAGAAAGAAAAACTCAAGTGTAGTCTTCCATGACCCCCTCAAAATTACTTGCATGAACTTAACTATGTATCATCTTCCAATATTAGGAAAAAAAGAAAAAATCCACACAAATGGTAACTAGTTAAAAAGCTCATGTTTCCCATTCCATCAAAAACACTAGATTCATGTGTTACATGAACATCACGAGACAGGTAAGCTATAGAATAATCTCTGTGATATCAAGTAATGGGCAAGGGAGAAAAGTATATTGAAAAATAAAATGAGTGAAATCAGTGTTAAATGCTGTCCACGGAATAGGGGCGATGATGAATTGCACTTCTTTCATTACAGTTCTCCTATGATATTCAGATAGGTGATAAAATTTCCAACCCTAGTAACTGGAATTTTTGCAAGACACTAAAAGAAGATTCAGCGATATCATTTCCTCTTCTTCCTGCACTGCCATGCTCTGAGAAGAGCTCATCCCTGAAGAAGTGCAGATAATATTGTGTACAACACCATCTTTAAAAGAAATTTGTGGTCTAACCCACTTACAAAATAAGAAAAATTGGTGCACTCTCAAAGTCCTTCCCAGCCACAGGCAATATGCAAGTACTTGCCCTGCTGCCCTCGTGCTTACAGCCCTGTAACAAAAAAGAGCAGGGAAATAAAAACTCTTGTCTGTACATCTGATGTAAGAGATACATACCAACTACTCCCACTCATTTTTCATTACTGTCTAAATGCTACATTAATTATTTTTAAAATATTCTTAGGATTGAGATTTTATAATAGAACTACATAGTTACAATTAGCAATATTTTCCAGTATGTCAGAAACAGAGGAACCTCTTGAATACTATCTAACTTAAAAGCCAGACTGATTTTAGGTTGAGTCACAGGTCTATCTGCTTATGTTGCACTAAATCACAGAATCGATTAGGTTGGAAAAGACCTCTCAGATTATTGAGTCCAACCTTTGACCTAACACCACTTTGTGAACTAGACCTCATCAAAGCCTGACCTCTGAAAGCACTTCAGAGGAGTTATTTTTTTATTATTATTAGGGAAAGAGAGCACAGAAATGTATCCAGTACACACTGTAACCATTCACAATTTTTGTAGACTTGATATGCTCCCACAGAATATGGAAAATTAAGAAGTTTTCATAATGACAGGAACCAAACCAACCAAATATTTCAACTACATCTAAACATAATCTCCCCATCACTCAAAAGAGCACTACATTAACATCTGTAAAAACAACCAAAAACCTTCAAATTCCAAAAGAGCAAAGCTTTATTTAAAGGATAATGTGAAATATGATTTTTCTGAATTAAGAAATCTCAAGTGACTTGTTCAGACAGAATAAAACTACATGGAATATCACTGTCCCTCCTCTTGTCCACTGTGTCCTTGCTACTGGGTCCTTTCTTCTTGGCTTGATTTCAGATGAATCAACAACTTCAAGTTGCAGCAAATTCTACATGTTCCTTTAATGTCCCTAGAAAGGTTATTTTCCTTGATTGTGATAACTGGCTCTCCAGCTCTTAGTAGTCCTTTTTTCTCAATCTGGAAATTTCTCAGTCCACAGGTTTTCAGACCTCCCTCAGGAGACCGTTCTCCTTAACAATTACCTCCTCAGGAGAAATTCCACCTTCCTTCCATCTGTCATCTTCATGACTTTTGGGCTCTTAGAAACACAGGCGCGTGTTGGGTTCCCAACCTGACAATTAATCTCTACTTCAGGCTAAAACGGGGTTATGATCATAAAATCATAGAATCTTGAAGGTTGAAAAATACCTCTAACATCATCAAATCCATCCTTTGGCCGCATATCACCATGCCCTCTAATGCATATTGCAAATTTAAGTGAATGATACTCACCATAAGAAGTGATGTAGCTTCCTAAATACCTGAAACTCCCATTCCAAAATCAACTTTGATTGCCGTATTAATCCATTGTCTTTTAATTCATATCACTCAGGTAAAAAGCATCTTGCAAGTTGTTTTCACGACATTAGTTCTGGAAAGTCATCCTTTCAGATGTGTGAGAGAATTCCTGATAGCAACAAAAAGAAATTCCCTACTGCATTCTTTTGATTTTCAAATATATATCTATATATTGCAGTATTTGCTTTTATTAAAAGTGAGCTCAATATACTTGTTGACTAAGAGCAAATGCTAGTAACAATTAAACAAGAATATGAACTTCCCTAAGTTTGAGTTAATGGTGTTGAGTACTTCAGTGGGCTCTTTTCTTTTTTAATTGTTGAGCATATTACTTAAGTTAATTAAACAACAAAAAAAAAAAATAAAGACTTGTATGGTATCTCCTGGCCTTCCCCTGACAATATGTGCATGTCCATTAATGGTACCCTAGATAGAATTTCAAGGTGCAGATCAGTTCAGATGGCAACAGAATAAGAACTAGGAACTGATTCAAGAGATGGGTGATGGCTCAGCCCTGAGACAGCGACCTCTGTAACATATGGAATACAGTACTCTTTTTTAGGTGCTGAATAGGAGCTAAACTACAATATAAAACTGCAGGAACATATGAAGAACATAAAGCAAAGTAGATCATACATAGGTCTCCACATGTTTTTAGTTATGCAAGGGAGTTTCTGTGATGGTTTCTATGAGACCTCACCAGGAAAAGAAACAGGTGGACTATTAAAGGCAAGCATGAAACATATTACAATATAGGAAAATTGAAAAGAACATTGTGACCAAGCTAGGAGTATAAAAAGTTGCTCTACTGTTTTCATTAGTGATGGAGATCTACTGGTGTAACCATCAACCAAAGATGGGCAGCAGCATCTACAGTTTATTTAAGGTGTAGGTTATCAGGTGACCAGAGGCTTTCTTGAAGTCCTAAGTCCTCATACACCATTCATCTAGTTTTACAGAGCAGCTGCAGCAAAGTCTTGTAATAATCACTAAGGTGTCATAGCATGGTAGAGAATGAGGCCATTTGACATCCCTCACATTCTTACTGTTGGGCAGGTGGGGGAACTACTGTGTTGCAGATTGGAGAAAGCGTGGTTTGATGTGTGGGCTTTGGCACATGGTGAGCACTTTTGCAAGGAAGTATTTTACTGTAATTTAACTTTTATTGTAAGGCATGACACATTCTTTCCAGCTAATTGCTCTATTTCAGCTTTTAAAATGAACAGCTCTTTCTCTCTTATGTTTCAGCTCATATATTGTAATGATATTACTGCTACTTTTAAAGGTGACCTGGAAATGATTTTAAACAATTTGCTTCTTGTTTCTTCATTCGTTTACAATGAATAAAAAATGCCTAAAAGATTCTACATTATTTCTAAAGCATATCCCCTCCCCCTTCCCCACTCCCTCTTTCTATTTTTACTTTATATGCATCATCTCTCACACTCCAGGTTTACTCAAGTTAGAGCTGCATATGATATATCCCTAGCAGCCATTTTAAGTTGAAGAAGTAATACAGACTTTTAGGACAAGTCTCAGCTCTGTTCCACGATCTGCTATACAGATTCTTATGAGTGTTGTGCTGCTCTGGGGACCTATCTGGCCTTCATTACTTCTGCACTGGGTCTGAAACTTTGCAGTCATTCTACTCACTTATTAGACTCTTCATTTTGTGATTGATGATTTCAGTATGGATTTGCCTTAGAGAAAGGCTAAGGGGCAAGAGATACTGTCAGAAGATCTGCAAGCCTTTGCTGAAGAGTAAGCAAGTAGAGCACCCACATATTAGTGATGAGCACTCAAGACAAATAAAACTCCCCAACTCCCCACAACCAAATTTATACCGAAAGATAATACCTGTGAGCCTTATTAAGATTTTTTCTTTTAGGTAAGAGGTTTGGATTAATTTCAAAAAAGAAGTGGTGGATTTTAACTTTGGGGGGGTGGGAGGGGGGGAACAAGAGCCAACAAAAAACAAACCACCCAGAATCCATAGTTTTAAAAAGGCTGCTGTGCAAAGATGTTCTCTCACCTAGAGCCAAGTCAGAGAAGCAGCTGCATCTGGGAATGGTGAGTACTCCTTAATCTTTCATTTTATGTGCAGAATAAAGAGATCAAACCAACTTTTAAAACATCTGAGCAACAGTTTCCTTCTGCAAAGAATAGAGTTTTCTTTTTCATATCTGTTAAACTGAAACATTTACAAGATGTAGAGTCCCTACTGGGAGCATAATGTGAAAATGCACTCAGTGTGCATGTTTCTTTAGGAAGTTAAAGTGCTAACAACTTGATTAATTTAACTTCTCTTTTCCCATCAACCTTAAAAGTTAAGAACATTCTGAAATGTACAGTGAATAATCTGTATACAAAAAGGATTTCATTCTGTGCAAATCCAAATCATATGACTTTTTTTGGTAGAGAACTATGCATGTTGTAATCAAGGTCTATCAGAAGAGCACGAGGGGGACTGCAGGTGTCATTTAAAATCCTTGGGTTGCAAACGTGAAAATGCCCCTGCAGTTGCATAAAGGTGTTGAAGAAGCGAGCGGACAAACAGCTTAAATAAACCACTGGAGTTCTGAGGCAGTTGATAAATATAGTATGGTTAGCTCCATGCAACCGTAGCAAAAAACAAAAAGAAAAGTTAATTCTCAGAAGAAATTGCTGTATCTTGTTCCCAAGTGTAAAACTTATACCGTTAAATAAGCTACATCTTAATTTCAAATGAACTATTCAGAGCAGCAGAGCCCTCAAAATAAGCAAGACCCTGAGCAGTAATATTCGTTATGTAGATCAGGAGAGATAAAATTTCGATGTTTAGCTCAAGAACAGGTCCTATCGAGCTTATACTGTCATAACACAGTTTTAATTGTAAATCCTCCGCAACATCCCTCTTGACATTTTCTGAAGGAAAAGGAAGGTTTTTGACACTGTGTCCCGTAATATCCTCATGGACTCACTGCTGAAGCATAGATTAAGTAAATGTGCGGTGAGAGTCTTTTCCAAAATACAATAGTAGAAACCCACTTCCCATAGAGTGAAATCTAACAGTAAGCTATGGATCACCAAAATGTTTGATTTCTCACAAAAAAAACCCAAAACAAACAAACAAAAAAAAAGGCACCCATGATTTTTAAAGACTCTTAAAAACCGTTCACCTCTTTTAAGTGAATCAAAGGCTCACTCCAAGGAGAAAAAAATTCTTGTTCATGTTTAATTAGTTTTCCAAATGCCGTATTCAAAATCTTGATAGCCTACCATCATTGTTAAAGTCTATTCTTACCTCAAAGTATTTACAGGATTACTGGTGGTACAGATAATTTGTCATCAAAGGCATAGGATTAGACACAAAAATAAAATCCTGACAAAACATATTTCAATAGCAATACACAGGAAGACAGGTGGATAATGGAAGTTTTAAAACAATTTTTTTTAATCTTCTTCTACATAGAATGTGTTTTCTTACTGACACTGGTGATATGACTTCCAGACAGACCAGAAGTGCATTTTACAAACAGTGATTGGAAAGACAGCAAGCTTCTGTTTGCTGCAGTATTTTCATCTCTTTATTTTTGACAAGGTCAAAAAACTCCTTTAATTCGAATTTACACTTGTCTGAGGATGAAAAGTAGCTGTATGCTTCAACATAAAATAACCCACAGATGTCAGCATCAAGTAATAAACATTTGAAACTCTTCCTAATAATAACTGAATTCAGGATAGCAACTGAGCAGAAATATTTTTGTCAAACACTGTGCTTCCGAAGTGTTCTGTTAATCATTTGTAAGCAGTGAACACACTACTCACTGAAGTCTAATTCTATTGTTTGCATTTCAGATGAGCAATAATTCAAACAAACAAGAAGACATTTTAGAAAGTGTTGCAGAACAAATCTTTTGAACTATCGCTTCCAAAAACCAATAAAAATAAACCCCAACCAAATGAAACAAAAAAACACCAAAAAGCAACAAACCAACAAACTAGAAACCAATCACAAGAACAAAGACATACAAAGAAGGAGCTCCTTTTCTTAATTCCCACCCTTAGTGTCTGCCAAGAAAAGATAAAAAAATCACTGTATTATGTGGTGGATGAGACATGGAAGGCCAGGAGTTAAGTAGTTTAAATCCTTCCAAATCAGCACTTCCAAATCAGAGGTACCACAAGCACAGTTAAACTAAAGCATCAATCTTTGTACTTGCTGACAGAAATTCTCTCCTCATCACAGAAGTGCAAAATTTTTGAAGGGGTTCCCATCTGATTTCTTTAGACTCTTATCTAGGTACCTCCACTAATGTCATTTCTAAGAACAAGTAAACCATAAAGCCTCTGACAAGGCGATGTTAGATAGTCACCTAATATGTTCACATCACAAATCATCAGTACCAAATATTTTTTAGGTTTCATGTCTCTGAAAGCAACAACCACTTGGGTGACAATGCAATTAAAATTCTCTATGGACACAAAATATGTCTGCATATGCTTTATTTTCATATCTGAACTCAAACCAATGCTGCTCTATGAAAGCGCAGTAAGAACAATCTGTCTCAACCATTAAAAAGAGTATGCCTTTGGATATTGTTCTATTCCTTTCTCATATATCTGATTTAGTAAAAACCTTCACAGAACTGATATTCTTCTATTAAAATTCATCATTACTTTATGCATCTGACATCTGAAATCCCAGCAACCGTCATTTGCATGACAGAAAACTTACACTGGCAGCACTTATTTTTCAACAAGGTCAAAAATCTCCGTAAATTCTATATCAAGCCTAGCAGGTGAAGAATTGGACTGTATACTTTAATGGTAGAAAATATTTATTAGCCAAGAATAACTATTGTGTTTTACATACACAAGTGATGCAAAATACACATTGAAGGTGACACCTGAAGAAAAAGAACAACAACAGAAAACTCTTTCCTTTACTGCTTCCAGAAGACAGACTTTTCCCATGTTCTCTGAGGCTCTGTCATTGGTTTTATATTACAGTTCTGTGGGGGAAAAAAAATCCATCAAATATGATCTTTGTCTTGCCTTTAATATTACTTTAAATATTAACTGTTTTTATAACTTTAAATCAACTGACTACTTTAAATAAATCTGGATCCAGGTCTTGCGATTTTTTTTTCACTACCAAGACAGTCCTTTCAGATGAGTGTATACTATTTCCTAAGCATGTCTTTTGATGTATATTATTCTTTAGCTGTGCTATGGACTAAATCCTTAGTTTATTTTTAACTTTCCTGATAATAAATTTTTTCAAAAGGATAATAATATTATAGATATCATTCTTAGCCCATAAACCAATATTGCATTGAGAAAACCCTTAAGACAATGCTACTACTTTTAAAAAAATATCATTAACATTGTTAGGTTTTTTATTCACTTAATTGACTGAGAATAGTCTTTCAAAACTAATAATGTGTGGAAAAACATTCATGAGTTATAAAGAAGTGACATTTTCCGATATATTGGTTGCTTGCTCATCTACTTGGCTCTTTGTTAAATAGTCTCTCAATGAAAATAAAGCACAGCTCAAAATAAGTTCAAAATTGCAATTAACATAGTTGGAAATTTCAGTAGCAGAGTCTTAATTTTATTAATGAAAATTATACTTTTTATGGATGCAACTTTTTGGTGTCAATGGAGATCCAAAAGCCTATTTTCTCTGCATATAATCTTCCAATAAATGGAAAATCAACAGCCAGCTCCACATATTATCTGATCAGAGCAACAGACTTGCTCCCAGCTGAGAGGCATTTGAGATGCAAAGCTGCGTGTTTTTCTCTGAGCACGGAGAAGGGCTCCCATACATATAAGCACAGCCCCCACACCCTACAAGTCGGCTCATACAGCTCCAAGTGCCAAAATGCTTTCAATCTCAGGTTCACTGCCCCTTGGGAATCTTTCTAATTCCTCTGCTGGAAGTGACCACAAACTAAACTCACAAATGATACAGAAACCTACCTATACCATGGTTCTTCAAAGGGTGCACACACTCTAAAGTATAAACCAAACAAACCTACCATACAGGCCCACAAACTGAAAGTTCAAAGTCAAGCCCTGGATCCTGAATTAGTCAGAGCTGATAAAAAAACTGAGAAGGATTTGAAATATTTTCAGACTAAGACTTTTTTGAAAGGCCTGTTCTGCTTTTATAACACTTGTTTCCTTAACTCTTCTTTCTTTCCACTTTTCACTTTGTTGCTGAAAAGAGATGCATTCCAGAGATTGGAAAGAGAAAGAAGGAAGAATAATAGGACAAAATTATTTTTTTTTCAAATCCTATAAAGTAGAATTCAACACTAGCCTTATATGAATCTCTATAAGGTTCAAGCCTTATATGAATCTGTATAGGGTTCTTTCCCTTTTGTAGTACAATTAAAGAAGTCTTCTCTTTGATACATTCTTCTCCACGAAACAGCTTCACAAGTTTTAGACTTCTTGTTCATTTACAGTGTATAATAGTCAGATGTATGTAATGGAGAGGCTGGGAGAAGAAAATCAGAAAAGCAAAAATGCTTAAGCTCTGTAACTTTTCTATAAGAGCACTGCTAAACCAGTCTTAAATAGTATCCCAAATTCATTGATATTAATTGTTTTACTGATGCTATCTCTTATCTGCAAAAATGATGAAACCATTTTTTTCTCCCTTCTTGAAAAAAAATAATTTTTTTCCAACCTCTTGAAAGGGGATTCATAAGTGACACCTTAAATCTAGCACACAGTGAATCACAAACAGAGCTATGACTCCATAAAATACAAGTAATTCTGTATTCTACCTTTCACCTACTGTACAGCAGAGACCACAAAAGCCTACACCTAGGTTAGCCTACCACCTATTTTCAATTCGCAAATATTGCAGATCTTTGAATGCACATAGAGTGAGGTCAAAAAAAATTCTAGATTATTCATTACATTAGTAATGTATAATAAGTAACTTTTAATCAAGGAACTCATCAAGAAAGTAGGGCAAGGCCATTCTGGTCAACCTGATGCTGATTATAACATAGATGTGTTATTATGCACTTTCTCAAGAGGTTTTGTTTGGATTTGAGAGCAAAATTATTCCTAGCATCAAAACATGTGTGGCCACTTTTTCTTCTTCAAAGCTCAAGCTAGTAACCTTGATTAGAAAATGAAATGCAAATACTTCTTCTCTCTTCTGAAAAGAAAAGATGAGGGGAACAATTCCATGGTTTGTCACTGACATCAACAGGCCTACATAGAACAGTGCAATTACTGTGGATGAGGTGAGCAAGGCTAGGTACAAGTGGGGGATCTTTGTCAGGCAAAATTTCTGTTTATGTAATTTCATTCCACATATGCATAGACAACCTTTCATGTCAAAAGAGTCTCACCTCCAAAAGGACAAACTTCTAACATTCTACACAACTGCAGATAAAAATTAGATAAAATAAGATTCTGTCCTCAGGTTTCCTAAGTTTTTAGGCATCTTGCAGATATTTGCAATAAAAAAAGTTTGACATTTTAATCATATTTATTGGAATAAAATCTTCAAATCACATACTTATTTAAAAGAAAATGGATGCAATAATACTATTAAATCATCTTATTAGAGTTCTACAAAATAAATCCTTTCAACAATATCTAGGACGGTAGAAAAGGTAAGAAAATTGGAAAGGTAATAATCACTGTCTGAAACACCAACTTTAGTGCTGTTCTGGCTGTAGTTTATCAGGGTTCTGACACTGCTGTTTCCACTAGTCTAGTTGGCACTACTTGGCACTGCTTGCCTTTAGAGTTACCACTCCATCCTAATAGCCCAGCATAAATAGCGGTACAGTGGCTCCCTGACCCCTCCACCAAATGGGCTGACAGAACTGAATGTACCCACTTCCAGTGTGAAACGTGGTCACTGAACTGGCAGGAAAGAAGTATGCACTCAGGTATCCTGATGTACCAAAGCAGAGATTGGCAGTATCCCACCTGCACCCAGCTACAACCACAACAGGACACTAACCGCAGTCCTGCACAAAATAACACAACTCCCCTCCCAGCCACTCCGGCCTCTGTGGCTCCAGGTCTGGTTTCAATGTTGCACAGCTATGCAGTCTGGGTTATGATGGGTGAAAGGCTTCGGAATTGCAAGCCAGAGTGGTGAGAAAACAAATACAGTAGAGCCACAGCAAGTAAGAAAAGTCAAATTAAAGACACGTGCAAGAGTGTTAAGATGGAGGTGGTCAGTACCTCAAGGATACCACACATAAAACTAACACGAATGCGCAAAACCAACACGAATGCATACTAAGATAAAAAGTAGGTAATTGGAAATCAGCAGTGTTGTTTGACCTAGTCCAGTGATCAGTGGGCCCTCTAACTGATGACTGCCAGGTTAACCCAATTTAACAGTTGACTTAGGGAAGGGTAACCAGCATATTAGTACCTATTAGGTAGTAACTACTTGGTTACCTATTGTATCAGCTGTCAATTTCTACTTTGTATTCTTAAACTGTTTTGAAAAACTACTTTGAACACAGTAAAATCTTTTGAAGAATGCAGATAGGAAGGGAACAATAAATAAGTTGCAGTTGTTATTTGCACCTAACCATCAGTGATGCTGCCTAATGTAAACTGTGTTAATATGTCAGTGTCAATAGCACTTCACGATTTCAACGAGGCTGAAAACTCAGTTTCAATACTATGAAAAACTAGCAGCCTTGATACAGTGGTACCTTTGCTTGAAAATTTATTTTCCCTTTTCAACTGCTGGAAATGCATTCAATTTTTCGGTTACAATATACATGAGAATTCATGACAAGGCAAGAGGCTATATGCTTAGAGAATCATGAGAAAAGTCACTAACTTAAACAGGTCTTTTCACTTCCACAAGTTGTTGAATCTTTCAGACACACTGTAAGACAGGAAAAAAAATAAACTTGCCAAAACTACTCCCAGGCACTTGGCCACCTTCCCTAATATTTTTTTAATATATATTGCAGAAACATAGTCCACCATACAGAAACTTTTCCAACTATCATCAATATTTCTCATTCAGGAATCTGGGGAGTGGTGAGAACTGTAGTACAAAAGCCATTGTCACTCATTCAAAACTAGGCAAATCCATTTAAGTAAGCAGAGCATCAATGGAAACCACAGATTTGTAGACTTCCTGTTACATCTATTTAGTTAGGATTGCTGCGGACAGAAAGCTGTGCCATATGCACATCATGCAATTTGACCACTGGTCTCCAACTCCCTCACCAATACTTGAGCCTCTGCTGTTAAAAACTCTTAGTATCCACAGCAGTCAGTCTCCCTCACTTTTAAAGTGATAGCTCCTCTGACAACCTTTTGTTTCCTGAAACAAGGTACAGGGAGCCAATCTGGATAACATCACATCCATCTTCCTCTTCTCCTTCCTTTTTTTTGCTCTGTTTCCCTTTATCTCTAGTGCTGCTCTCATCTAACAGTAAAACTACAAGATGGAAGAACAAGGCAAACAACTTTTAAAGACCTTAGTTAGTGCTTTCATTCCTCGTTCTCCCCTTCCTGCCCCTTGGATATTTAAATGGTTGCACATTCTGCTTAAGTCTCTTAGCTGTTAACTCTGTCTCTCATTGTCAATAACCTTCATACCAGGAAAAAAACCCAAACGTATCTCACAGACACAAAAGACCGAAAAGAAACACTTTTGATTCCTTTTGTTCTACAATACTGCCCCTCTTTAGAGACACAAACCCTGCTTGCTCCAAATGTAAATCTTAAAAGATACCAACAGGTCATTCTTTTGACTGTCAGATAAAATATCATTAAGTACACAAAAATTATGAGGCCTGTATTCCTCCTAGCTTTTATTTCAGAGCTTTAACTGTTTTTCAGTAGACAGCAGTCTATTACAAGGAAGAACTATTAGAGTATTTTAAGTGCTACACTGTTATTCTCAATTCTTCCCCTTCTCCAAAAATCAAGTCCACAGTCTGCATAGATTTCAATTTATGAAACCCTATCTGAAGCAGCACAGTTTTAACTCTGTCAAAGTAGCCCACCATAAAGGTCAAAATCACCCGACACAAATTAGAAGATAACACATTTTCTGCTGGTCTGATGAAGAAATAATCTTTGGCAAGCAACCGGAGCACCATCTCAACTCATGTTTCCAAACAATCACAGATAATCTGAACACTTTAGGTAACAGAAGTTGTTTTCATCTGAGTTGTCAAACATGAAAACATTAGACTTACACAACTTCTAAACATGTGGAACACTAATGTAGTTATGAAGGATACAAAAGTAGATATAATGACACATGGAACAAGGATGGGATGCCTCCACATCCCTCCCTCTACACAGATTCCAAAGTAGTTATGACACATTTACATGTGTGGCATGTCACACATCAGGTATGCTAAACCATTTTAAATCCCTACCCCCTCACCCTCTCCAACACCATTTTTCTAATGATATATCCTTCCCTTTTGCTTAACCTGCCCTCTCATTTTGTATATATGGACCCAATTTCTGAATTTCTATTAAAATTTTTTTATATCAACCTTCAGCTGCTCCCCTGAGTCTCTCAGGCATAAAAATCCATACTCTCCATTACAAACCTCCCAAATGTTACACAGTTGTTCCTTGCCTGCATCCATCCATCATCCATCAATCTATCATAAATGGATCCAAGACTTTTATTCGTCATTGACCAGCAAGCTTCTTGCATCAAGGTAGAAATGTGACACTGTCCTTGTTGACATCAAGGACATTGGTCTTCATTTTCATATACCTTGTGTTGATGGAGACTGTAGAAACTGGGATTCTCTTGGACAAGCTTGTCTTCCAAACCCAGTTACTTTCAGTTGCCTTGTATGATTGGCACATCTAGCCTTCTGCAAGGAAGAGAAAGCATCTCTCTGCCAAAAATGCTGTTGTCACTGCCAAGAGGAAGTCGCAGTTTGGCTCCTGAATAGCTGGAATACACCCTTGTTCAGCCAGACATCACTCTAGCTGACATCCTCAACAAATCACAGCTTTTGGTGCTCATCTTTTACTCCCTGGTACCAAGAAGGCAAAATAAAATGGTTGCAAGAAACATGCTTTTCCTGAGGAGTATGAGCAAAAAAAGCAACAAAAACAGAAAAAGAAGAACTAGGAGACACACTGGTTTGACAATAGAAGAAGCAGAAAGGTCAAAATCTGTTTTGTCCTGAGTTGCTCATGCCACTTCAAATTATAGTCCACATTTCCTTTCCACAGAGTATCTACAAATTGCCCTCTTTTACTCTGTTGAATATGCTCCAGGATAGCTAGGAGTATTTAAAAGTAAAAACTGAAACATCAACTTGCTCTCTTCACAACATGGCAGTTATCCTCACAGACTGATAGATTGCTTAGAAATGTAGATGTTCTGTATAAGGCCAACTCATGTAAAAATTAATGAAATATGCATAACCCAAAGGGACATGTCATAACATCACCCATAATCAACAGTCAAAAGCCTAATGCATTGGTTGTAATGTTTTATGGAAGAAGGCTAATAAGATACTCAGGGAGAACTGTGTATGGTAATGTAAGAATAAGTATTTCAGTGCAATGCTCAGTGTATGAAAAAAAAATGCATGGCCTCAAAGCAGCCTTCTTGCATCCTTCTCCTTCAGGAAAATTCAAGTTTAGAGCAATATTCTGGATTGAATCCCAAGTACATGAGCCTATGAACCACAACAAAACATCTTTTTTGCATAAAAGATTTCAAAAGAGTCATAGGTAACAACACAGACTTTAGATGCCCATTTCATCATTTCTGTTGTCAGGGTCTCAAAGGTCTCTTAATTGGTTTGTTTTTAAACTAAAAATTAATCCACTTTCTGAAAACTTAATATATGTAGTCAGTGAATTCTCCTCCTGAGTTAAGTCAAATGTCCCCTTGAGTCAGGCACGTATTTCCTGCAGATGTCTCTGGGAGCCTGTATGCTTTAGTAAATAGCATCAGGTTTACCTGATATCTCAAGAGACAAAGTAGCAGAGTGCTATATCTCTACAAATGTAGACAGTTGCTCTACCACAGAAGCAAAAGGCTAAGTTTAACACTAAAAATCTGGTCAGCAGCCACATTGTTTTCTATTCTGCAACCCCAGAGCCTTGCTATCTTTTCTCCCAAGCATGTAAGACCACTGAAGAGAAATGTCATGCATATCATCTTTGCAACTGCAACTTATGGGTACTGCTTTCACCTTTCTTTTAATTTCCTCACTTGGGAAAAATTAAGAGAAATAAACACTTGCTAAACAGTGAGTTTATAACAGAAACAGACATTTATGAGTGCTTATAAAATCAGGTGATTTTCTAAGTTAAAACTTAGATCCAATTTGACCTGAACTAAGCTGACTTAAAGGCAATGCAATAAGCCTACTTGCTCAGAATGGTACTGTTGCTAGTATTAAGTCCAAGGGAAAAGATTTTTTTAAAAGGTGGGTTTTTTTCCCCTGGAAGTAGCTCTCATGGGTAGTTCATGTTACATCACAGGTCTTTTAAAAGATAAAAGTGAACTTGGAGCCCACAAATCAGTGAAAATCTCTTTTGCTAAATTTGAAAGGTAGTGTTTTCTCACTTGAAAGAAAAGCCTGAGTCATCACCACATGGTAATTTACTTCCAGACAGCCTGAAATGTAATTGCTCTCAACACTTCAGTAAGAAATAAGTACTGCATGCAACAGCTTATTTAAGAAGCATTTACTAAAATTCCTTAGCTGGTGTAGTGCATGAATGTCAGCTTCTTATCTATGGTAGTTACTTTATTTTTTTTCCTTCTAAGAGATGTTTGGTTCCTTTTAGTAGAGATATTTTTTGGGTTTGTTTTTTTTTTCCTTAATTCATTTATGAACTCTTTATATTTGTTTTTATTCGCGCACAGACCTTGTACATTTCTTGAAATATGAACTATCTAATTTTGTTGAAGCATTAATAGCTCATGTAACCATCCCACTAATCTGTGAAATAGGTTATTCACCTTGAAAACAAGGAGAACTATGGAGAATGGAGACTTCTATCACCTATATCACAGGGAACTAGCAATGCCAGTGAACCATTTTAAAGTGTGGCTTTGAGTAAATAGATCTATTTAGGGAAGGATAAATGTTCTTTTATAAAGAGATTATTGAAATACCCATTTGAAAAATATTACTTTCAGAAGGAAATGAACTAGAGTGCTAGTGAAGGATTTTATGAATGGGTTAAAATAAATTTCTTGACTTTTTAAATCAGTCCTTGAAGTACAATTAAGTTACCGGAGATTCTTTGGGGAGTTATTCTAAGCTGCTTTTTTTCCCAAGTCATTCCAGCATAAACAAGGCATTATGACTGGATTGGGTGAGTTTTGTTTTGCAGATAAAAAAATAAGTATAACAATGTACAGGTACCCTTAGACAGAGGACAGATCTGTTCTATATCAGGTTCGTACATACACTGGAAGGGATTAGGTCCCATAGAGTTCACACCACCTACTGTCTGTAGCTAGTAGACTATTTTGAAGCTTGTTTATTGAAGAAAGAGGCAGTGTAGCAAGTATTTGATTACCTAGAGCCATAACATGAGAGATATCATAAAGACCCTGTTAAATAATATGTTGAAATTCTAAAGGATATTGTTAGTTGAAAGAAAATATAGCATATTGAATACAGATATTTGTAATCCATTCCTTTTTAACTAGAAACTACCAAAATTTCCAAAAACCCAGACCTTTTCACAATGATAATAAAAACTTTCCTGTAATAGTCAATGCAAAGAAGACCAAATGCAGTTATATAATTTGTAGCTGGTATGTTACACCAGAGACCAATAACCTTTGGCAGTTATCTAGATATAACACTGCTTTGATTCCATGGGATTCAGGCTTCAAGAAACACCCTGTGAACAAGTCCAATATGCATTATGCTAACCAACAAGTAATACTAACATCTAAGTAAGAGTGTCGAAACCTTAAACTATCAATTCTACACCTTACTTATTACTACCGACATTATAATTGCTATAGACTATGAATAAATTCTTTTGTGACTACAGTCACAATGTTTACACAACAGACAAATGCAGTGTTGAGGAACACTTGAAAAATAAGTTTCCTTTTACAGTTGAAGGACAAAATCTTTAGAGCAGATGTTGTGCCTATTGATATTGGCAAGTGAAATAAGGTAAAAATTTTGCATGCACCCAAGTATTTTCAACATTTGTGGCATTTGTAACACAAACATAACTTAATCTTTTGAAGAATACACTTTCTAAAGATGTAAGCTACAGTCTCTTACAGGTTCGGAATGATGGTTCAGAAAGAGATTGACTGAAAAAATTACTCCAATTACTTTAGAAGCCACTTGGGAAACCTTATGTATCCATCAAAGAAAGCTAATGAGATTTCACACATCTTAAATAAATAGATACCTTCATTAATTTAACCTACATTAAACAGCATGTAGTATGATAGGGGATGGTGGTTTTTTCCCCATAACTACTTCAGTTACAATATTTGAATGAGTAATTTACTGCTTCTACTGTGGCATAATAATTGTCTTTAGTTTTGTGTCTGTGTGTATCAAACTGGTCTTCCGATGATCTAACTAAATTGATGGATTCAAACCAAGTGGTTAGGCTCAAAACTTGGATGGTATCTCAGTATGGTGTTTTTTGGTATTGTCCATGTCCTTTGTCAGGAATGATGTGCATACCTCTAGATCTTTCTCATGTACTCTTATACTAATTTTTAATAATTATTTTCTCCTTAGGTAAACCACTAAGGTAACTTGATATAGCTAATCTTTTTTCCATCCCTTTAAATTGAACAAAAATTTGAAGGAGGAAGGGAAACAAAGCCCAAACCTATCATTAAAATTATCACTACCACTTCCCACTTACATCTGGCTTTGATCTTGTACTTAAAGAGATTCCTGTGGGCAGCTAAGGATGACCAATGTAAATCTTTTGGTGAGCTTCTTTACATACAAGCTCTAAGTCTTCCTAGATGACATTTTTAAAACCGTTCTGTATTCTGTAAGCACAAATTCTGAAGTCACACAGCTAAGAAGATAACTAAAGAAAGTATCCTTTTTCCTCAGTAGGCAAGCCCCATTGACCTCACTGTTCCCTGTTTCCTTTTGAATTCCTCAATCACAGACTAAATCTGCCAGGTTACTGAAATCAGGAGCTACTTGTGCTCAACACGAACTTAAATGAGACCATTTCCTGGCTGAATGAAAACATCCTTCACATAGTAATGTTCTTGGACAAACTGAAAACCCTTGTTACAAAGTAAGAAATGCCAAACAATTGGGGCTACCTAATGTAGAGGCATATACACTTCATTGCTAAACATGGATTTAAAACTCTAATCATCTTAATAAAATAATTTTGTTTCTCCAACAGAATAAGAATATATAACTTAAAACACAGGACAGACCTCAAAGTATTATTCTATTTTAAATTTCTGATAGCCGTAAATAATTTTGTCCCATGCAATATTGTCAAGTGTGCCAGTAAAACATATAAAAATTAACGAATGGGAGACACTACAGATTGTTAATATTCAGGATTAAAGGAGTCCTGCTGTAATAAATGCAACTCCATATTCAATGAGTAACAAGCTCAACAGAATTAAAACTGCCTTACATTGATTCTACCTTGAAGGTAAACCAACTACATTGCAATGCTATAAATACCTGCCTGGAAATGATTGATGTCTGGAAGCCAAAGCCACTGCATTTTAGTGACTAGAGTTCAGTTTATCTTGAAGAGACAAAGGCTGAATAAAAACTTGTAAATTCAGAAGCTCAATACTAAGTATAGGCAACCATGTATACTTATGCAAATACATAAAGAGGAGGGAGAAAGAGTGAAGGCTCGTACAAAAACCATACATTTATTTCAGTATTAACGACATAAGAAAACCTCCATAAATCACCACACAATATTTGTCAGTTGAAAATAAAAACCTTGGCCTGATATTTGCACAGAAACATGAGTTTCCTTGGGATCAAATTGTGACTTTAGACATAAGTTAGATCTATGTCTAAATGAGTCTTCTTATGGTTCATATACTATACTATCGTATCATATCAATGGTTACTGCAGGGAGGAACTGGTAGTGACCTGAGGCTAAAAATAGGACATCCACATCCACTTACATGACTGATTCAGAAAAGTATTTCATCCTCCTCTATTTCCAAAGTAACAGACTATCCCCATCCACCTATGCTCAGTCCCGTTTAATAACTTTATCAATAACCTGGACAAAGGAACTGAGTCCACCCACAGCAAGTTTGGAGATGACACCAAGCTAAGCAGGAGTGTTGATCTGCTCGGGGACAGAAGGGCTCTGTAGGGGGATATGGATGGGCCAGTGGTACGAGGTTTGATAAGGCCAAGTGCCAAGGTTTACCCTTGAGTCACAATAGCCCCATGCAGAGCTACAGACTAGGCGCAAGACTGAGTGGAAAAGGGTCCAGCAGAAAAGGAGCTGAAAGTGTTGATCAACACGAGCCAGCAATGTGCCCAGGTGGCTTCAAGAATTGACATCTATAAGCAAAATGTCTTTATCAGAGGTGAATTCTTAAATAAAATAAGGATTTTCTGAAGAAGAAAATGTAATTTTATTGTAATGAATCGATATAATTGCTCATATAGACTATATCACAGAATCACGGAATAGTTAGGGTTGGAAGGGAACCCCAGTCAAAAACCTAACAAGTGGCAAATGAGCTGCTCGCTCACTGCCCCTCCAGCAGGATCAGGGAGAGGATCAGAACAGTAAAAGCTGGAAAATTTGTGTGTTGACATAAAGACAGTTTAATAGGGAAAGCAAAAGCTGTGCACACAAGCAAAGCAAACTAAGGAATTAATTCACTTCTTCCGATGGGCAGGCAGGTGTTCAGCCATCTCCAGGAGAGCAGGGCCCCATCCTGTGTAACAGTCACTTGGTAAGACAAATGCCATCACTTCAAATGTGAACCCCACTTCTTCCATCTTCCTTTCACTTCATTACTGAGCATGATGTCATATGGTCTGGAATATCCCTTTTGTCAGTTTGGGTCAATTGTCCAGGCTGTGTCTCCTCCCAACCTCCCATTCACACCCAACTCCCTTGCCAGCACGGCGGTATGAAAAGCAGAGAGGGACTGGGCTCTGTGGAAGCACTGCTCAGCAATAACAAAAACATCCCTACACTATCAACCCTGTGTTCAGCACAAATCCAAAACATAGTCCCATACAAGACACTGTGAAGAAAATTAACTTTACTCCAACCAAAACCAGCACACAGGGTCCCGTACAGTAGGTTACACATTAACTCATCCAGGTGGTTTGGTATGTCTCCAGAGAGGGCAAGTACACGACCTTCCTGAGTGGCCAGGAAGTGCTCTGCCACCCTCGATGTAAAGGAATTCTTTCTCATATTGAGGTGGAAATTCTTGTGCTTTAGTTTGTGGCCACTGCTTCTTGTTCTGTCACTGGGTACCACTGGAATGAGTATGGTACCATCTTTTTGGCACCTACCTTTGAAATATTTATGTGCATTGATGAGATCCCCTCTCAGTGTTCTCTTCTCTAAACAGGCCCAGCTCCATCAGTCTCTTCTCCTAAGAGAGATGCTCCAGACACCCAAACATCTCTGTGGCCCTCTGACGGACCCTCTCCAGTAACTCTTTGTCTTTCTTAAATTGTGGAGACCAGAAGTGAACACAGCACTCCAGATGTGTCCTCACTAGGTCCAAGTAGAGAGTGAGGATCACCTCCCATGACCTGTTGGCCACAGTCTTCCCAATACACCCCAGGATACCATTAGCCCTCCTGGCCACAAGGGCACACTGCCAGATTATGGTCATTTCTTCATCCACCAAGACTCCCAAGTCCTTTGCTGCAGAGGTACTCTTTAGCTGGTCAGCCCCAACCTGTACTGGTATTTGGGGTTATTCTCCCTAGCGACAGGACCCTACACTTGCCCTTGTCAAACCTCCTTATGTTTCTCTCTACCCCACTCTCCAGAATAAATATATTAGAAAAAATTTCTGTATCTAAATCAACATTCTTAAATCAGCAGGTCTTAAATTAAGCTAATTTGGTAAGATACTAGAAGCAATTCCAGATGGAATAGCCCACACAATAACTTTAATTCTGTAACAACATCTGCAAATTAATACCAGTTCATTTCTAAAGCAGACAAACATTAACATTTGTAAAACAAATCTAGGTCCATGGAATTTTCAAGATAATATACTTTAATCGCAACTCAAACTCAATGAATTTGATCAGGCCTCCTGATGGGTGGTGTAGGTCTTTCCTTCACTGCTGTAGACTTCTGTGAAGAAAGTCAAGTTTCTATTTTCTCACTAAGAAAGCAAAACCTTTTTTCTTCATGAAAAAAAGAGAATTTTCTACATGAAATTTTCTACATGTGTTTTACTCCCCATTTAGGTTTCCAGAAGACAACTGTATTTTTGTCTTTCTTTGAAATGGGAATTAAAACAAACATCAGATGTTTATATTAGAAGACTGTCTTTAAATAAGTTAAATTTGAAGTACCAGTAATACCCAGGAAAGTAGTATTACAATGATAGTAAGTTACATTTTACTTATGATGCATTAAATTACAATATTATTTGAATAAAGCTATTTTTCATTGGACATAACATACTGCATGTATATTATTCAGTAGAAAATATATATATATGTAATATCCATATAGTTATATATTATATCTAAAATTATATATTAAAAAAT